>JAQHUG010000078.1:5704381-5763961 GCA_028555095.1 Dicrostonyx torquatus
GAAGGAAGAAGGAAGAAAGGACAGAAGGAAGAAATAGAGACTTCCAAACTCAGAGCTGGATTCTATTCATACTGTAAACTTTTAGTGCAAATAGGTTCAAAATCAATAGTGTAAAGTTGAAACTGTCTGTTACACTCCTATTAGCCTTCCTCTGTATTATCTGCCGAATGACTTATTCTTGCGTGCAAAATCAATAGTGTAAAGTTGAAACTGTCTGTTACACTCCTATTGGCCTTCCTCTGTATTATCTGCCAAATGACTTATTCTCGAGTGCTTTAGTGGTAAATAACAGAGAAAACAATCAGCTTCAGGCATAAACAGAGATAGTTACAAAAACCTGGGTATCTCCTTTCAAATTATTTCTTTTTATATTTATGAAGTTTCTCCTGGAAACTCACGGTCAAGGGTGGAATATTTTCTTCTGACCATGTGGTCAGGGAGGCCCCAGAAGCCTCCAAACCAGTTTAAGCTCCTATCATTCCTCTTGACTGCCCATCAGAACTACATGATAAGACCCTGTTCCTAAAGATACCACACATCCCATCTTGATTGACATAAAGAAATCAAGTCGGAACTGAGCTAGAAGCTTCTTTCTTGCCAGATAGCTTTCATAATTCCAAAAGCAAGTATAAAGGCTGCTGGGAGATAAAAGGCATCAAAGGTCATACACAGCTACAAAAATGAGAACCTAGGGTGTAACGAAATAGCCTCTGCCATGATCTGAGGTCTCTTCCACAGAAAAGAACACTTACTGTGAACCACGGTTTGTAAACCCATAGTAGAAGAGGTTGCAACACTATTGTTTATCTAAATTGGAGGGGACCAAACACTATTGTTTAGCTAAATTGACATAGTATCAAACCGTTTTCTAAATATTTATGTTTGTACTCAGAAAAATGCTACTCTCTGCCTTAGTCCTGTAGGAAAGACATTGTTTCCACTTCTGTTCTCTCTGACCTCTGCCTCTTAGGACCTCTCTGCCCCTCCTTCCACAATGATCTCTAAGCCTTGGAAGGGGATGTCATGTAAATAGCCCATAGGGTCTGATTTTGTATTTCTTGGTAGGTCAATCATGCCCCCACTAGACAGCCCTACACTGGAAGGAACAAGTCTGGGAGAAGTTGTAGGATGAATAGGATCAAAATACATTGTATGAAATTCTCAAAGCATTAATTAAAAAAAAAAACAAACCTGGAATTGGTCCTTCCTGGCCCAGTGGAACTCTTTCCAGAGAACAGCCTCCCTTCTGTTCAGGTCAGTTGAAACGTATTGATCTGAACAAAAGCATCTAAAGATACCAATGCTGCTACAGACCAGCACCTTCCAGCAGACCAAGAAGATGGATCTAGATGGTGCACAAACACCATCAGAAAGGCACTCCATGACTCAAAACTGTCAAGAAGAGTATACAGTGATTCCTCTTGACTGTTGGCTTGCCAAAGCAGAACCTTGTAATAAAAGGATGGGGGACAATGAAAAAAAGAAGCCACTAGCAATGAAACAAAGTCAAAAATGTTAGGGGAGCAACAAAAAGCCCAGAGAGACAAGATAGATAGACAGACAGACATACAGATACATACATACATACATACATACATACATAGATGATAGACAGATAGATATAGATAGATAGATGATAGATAGATAGATAGATAGATAGATAGATAGATAGATAGATAGATATAAAAATGCTGTCGAGTATCCAAGAGAGAGAAGAAACGAACAGAAAGGTAAGTTCACAGAGCAGGAGTGGCTAAGGAACTTAGGAGCTGAACTGTGGACAACCTCAAGCCCCAGCAAAACAACACTATTGAGGACGATGCCAGAAAAGCACAGGGAGGAAAGGCAGCAGCCGGAAACAGCAGGAGCAAAATAAAGATCGCCGTGAACACGTGATCCCAGGAAAATGCATAGGGCAAAGATTCAAGCAAAGACTCTGGCGAGCCTGAGGCAGCCACCCCTGCAGAAGTGTGAGAACATAGAAACAGGTAAAGGAGTCTGAAAGGGTTGCTGCCCACCATGACTTCAGCCAAGTCATCGGAGCCAGACTATCATGACTGTTCCTACGGGAAAGTCTCAGAGCAGAGTGGAAGTGAACACAGTTATGAAACCTTACTAAAGAGAATACCTGGCTGTGACACTTCTTCAAGAAGTGAAATAGGAAAAGTTAAGCCCTTATAAGTTTTAAAATAAATGAATAGAGCCTGGGGCTGGGGATGTGGCCCCAGTCAATAGAACACTTACCTAGCATACATGAAGTGCTGAGATTGACCCTCAACATAAACCAGGCATGGAAGTACACACCTGTCACCCTAACACGGGGGAAGTAAAGGCAGGAAAGTCAGAAGTTCAGGGCTATCGTTGGGTACATAGCTGAGTCTGAGGCCTGCCTAGAATATAAGTGACACCGTCTGAAAATTAAATAGAAATAAAAGAAAATAAAGAGAGTGCTAAAACTGAGGAACAATTGAAATATGCTTTTTTAAAAAAAATTATTCATTAAAATTCCAAAGAAAAGAATACGTCACAGAGGAGGCAAACCCCCCACCACTAACAAAGAAAAAAAAACAGAAAGCTACAACATGAATAAGGGAGGAACAGTACACAATTAGGGCACACATAAAATAATATTTCTTAAGTAAAATGAATTTTCAAAATTATAACTTCTCTGACACAAGAGTTTCAAGTAATATATAATGGAACTCGGAGAAAAATTAGAAAATGCAGGTAGTCAAAAAACTGTTAGAGCCACACTGTAACTTATAGGCAACAGGCTTATATTAGAGGCACTCAAAGGAAATGAAATTGTGTCTGAAAACACAAAAATAAAATTAAAATATTTGAAAAAACTTCTGTGATTTGGTCAAAGGAAATCCAGCATGTGTCTAATCAACATTCCTAAATAAGACACAGAGATAATATATACTGTGAGTGCTCAGAGAGATTGATGAGTTCAGTTGACTTATGCAAATGATAATTTAAAATTATTAAATAAATAAGTAAACAAAATCTGGTGAACCTATACACGAGCTCCCAAAATTATTTGTAATTAAGCTATACTACTTATAAGTATATACTATAACCAACCTATCCACTAACATAGACCTACCAGGCTCTCAAGAGTTTGAGACAAATTTTAAAATGATATGCAATTAAGAAAAGCTACTCTCTTGGCTTCTCCTAGTAAAAACACTACACAGTCATTGACACTGCTGTGAAGATGTCATCATCATGAATGAATTACACTGTAAAATAAGTCATGGCGGCATTTGACAGAGTATTTGGAGGCAACCCACTTTTCGGGTCCACATGGGCTCAGAAACATTGAGTATTGTCTGGCCAACTGTGCTCAGTGAAAACCAAACCCCTTCTCAGGTTGTTGGCCTGGTTTAATTTTCAAGGATTTATTAACCCTAGGGCTGGTAATAGCCTTCAATCCATGGCTGATATTGGGTATCTTACTAACCTGCATGGACATGAGCTCAGATTTAATTTAATTTTTTTAAAAACAAAGCAATATGATATACCTTGCACATAACTGTCACCTCTGCCTAATTTGTTTCTTCTTCATGATCCTAGTCTATTCAAATGTCCCCTTAGCACAAATACACTGTGCTCAGTATCACCACCAATAAACTTACAAATAGCTGTGGTTATCTACGCGTGATCAAACTATTCAAAATTCGCTCACAATCAAGGGAGTAGCTTCCAAGGTCCCACACCTATGGGAGGATCTACTAGAAGTTGATGGATGCCAAGGGAAGGAGAGTCACTCTCCCAGGGATGTGGCCATTGGTAGGTTGCTCAGGTCTCTGTGGATGACACACACCCATTTGCATGTGGGCACTAACTGGACCCAGAGTGTTATCAATAACAGAAGAACACAATAAAGAAGACGTGGAGCGTGTAGAGAGATGGGGGTGTTAACCACTGGGAGGTAAGAGGGGCGTGGTAGGTGGATGCAATCACTATACATCATATAAGTGTATGAAACTTTCGAAGAATAAAATATATTCTTTTAAAAAGTTCAGCCTTACAAAGGGTTTTAGCATGTCATTATTCTGCTCAGGCTTGGTCACCACAGGCCTGCTGTCTACATTTAGGTGGAGTTAAGAGACATTAATTGCAGTTAGTAGATAAATCCTATATGAGAATAGGACAGAATTCTAAATTCAAGACCAGCTACTAAGACTTTCTGTTGACTTACAGGAGTGGCATATAGCTCTGTTGGTATCACTGTCCTCACAAAAGACTCAGCAAATCAACACAATTTACAAGTCTCTCCTGAAACTTACAAGATTCATTAAGACTCCACCCAAGGGGTTAAACAGCAGCAACAGCCAGGGAGACAAGACTCTGCCCAGCCAAGTTCCTGCAATTCTACAAGGAGTTCTAGGAATGCAGTGGCTCCTCACCCACGCTTTCTGGTGATGCAGCTGCCTTTGAGTCACGAGTGTTCCTAGAAGCAACCTCCCTGTCCCGACACACACTGTAAGATCAATAATCTCATTGTTTGCAAGTTGCACCTTTGTGGCATCATTACTTTGGTCTGTTGACGGTATTCTGTCTGGAGTGAGCAGGCATTTATTTATGTCCCCAGGAAGTTACGTAAGTGCCAACTGCTTAACATCCCCAGTGGCCTTCTCTCTTTATCAAGCAGCCCCATTCATGTGAGATGGAACAAGCATGTTAGGAGCAATCAGAAATCAAGGACAAAACACAGCAGCACCACAAACAATGCTGCTCTCCTCTCTCTTTACATCTGGTACTTGACTGGATAATGGCTCAACAGGGTCACATCGTGATCTCCAGAGGATATCAATTTTAATTTATATGACGATTGAAAGGAAAAGTATGGGCTCAGGACTTGAAGACCAAGTTCTCATTACAAAGGAGATTTATTTGTCCCAGAGGGACAAAAGGCAGGGAATAAGAGACAAAGACAGGAAACAGAGGATGGGGGCGATGGAGAAGGGAACAAGGGAAAAGGGGCAGGAATATCTGTCTTGGGGGAAGGACGAAGGACTGCCTCTTGTCTTGATAGAGGGAAGTCAGATGTGGCACATAAAAAAAAATAGTGATTTATACAGGCTAAATAGGAAACCCCATGTTAGGATGAGGTATTTAATTTTAACTGGGCATGATAATTAGGTGAGCCAAAGGGGGCTTTTTGATTGCTGGATTCCAATAATTTGATAGCTGGAGCTTAGTGGTCAGCCTCAATAAGAGGTGGCCACATAAGGGAATAGACTTTGGTGGCTAGCATTAGGAATATAATCTGAAGGTTTTTAGCAAGGCAGGGCAAATGAGGAACAAGGGCAAGGCCTGCCAGAACCATGGTCGAGTCAGCTAATATCCCTTCAATGACAGGGACTTACAGATATCATTAAATTAAAAGGTCATGATCTCTAATTAACTGGAATCTTAACCAGATAGGGCCTGTTGCTCTATCTAGTTTTTTGTCAACTTGATCCAGCCAATAAGCAGCATTCCTCCAGGGTCTCAGCTTTACTTCCTGCCTCTAGGCTCTTGCTTTGGGTCCACATACCGACTCTCCTCAGTGATGGAGTGTGACTTAAGAATTATAAACCGAAACCCTTTCTTCCCCTGGTTGCTTCTGGCTGCGGTGGTGTTTTATCATAGCAACAGAACAGTAACTGAGATACCTGGGATCTTAACATCCTTTAGAAGAAGAAGTGAAGATTTCAGAGAGAGGCAAAGGTAACATGATCAACGTAACATAACTCAGGGACAGGCTCAGAAATGTCATCATCTTCCAGATGCTGAAGGGCCATGCAGTGAGCCCCCCAAGGTGTGAGTGGCCAGGTCTTGCCCCAGCCTACTCTAATGCCCATAAGGGCTGTTTTCAGCCCCTCGGCATGCAGGCAGCCACAAGTTCCACCCTACAAAGAAAAAAATAAAAGACCAGGGCACAAAAACCCACCAATCCCCTGTCACCCTGGAAAGCCCCCACCCCTCACCCCAAGAAACTTTACATAAAACGCCTCCTGTTCAGTTCTTTGCTGTCTCTATTCCAAGCAGAGACAGCCACCCTCCCATGTCTTTCCCAACATCTCTTGTGTGAGGTTTGGAGGTTTGTTGTGCAGGGTGACTTTGTGGTATTTCTTGGCTCCCAACTGCCAGGATATCTTTGCCAGGACCCCTTTCCCTTCAAAACTGTAGCACTTACACATATGCCCCCTCAAGGCTTCCTACAGTAGAAACCAGCCCCCCATTTCCAGTACTGTAGCCTGCAAAACTGACTTCAAACTTCAGGGCTTTGACTCAGGGTAATCAGAAGTAATAAATCCACTAACTGCAAGTCTTGTAACTGTTACAGCAACAATTGAAAGAACTAATACACATCTTTCTTTTCCAGAGTGCACAGCAATGTCATTGAACTTTTCCTACAGCTAGCCAGAGAGCAAGCCTTGTCTAAAATTTGCTTACCTTCACCCTTCCTACTCAGATTTTAGAACCCATAGTCTTTAGGCCAGAAAAAGAAGGAAAAGCAACAAACCTGTGCACTGACCTCCGGCAAAGCATCATGCTCTTGCCGTGTTCCAAGCACTCACACACATGACCCAGCAAAACTCTTTCTATGAACCTGAAGAAAAGGCAAGAATGGGTGACGGTTTCCAATGGGTCTTTTACAAAATTCAAAACAGTCCCAGAAACTGGTAAGCTTTGCTCCCCACACTGTAGGTCCCCCTAAAAGCTTCCTCCATTTCTCCTTTATTGCATGGTTAGATGGCATCCCATAGGATCTCTCTCACAACCTCAAATTCTCTCGGCACTGCTAATTTTATTTTCTAGGACAATAGGGCCTTGTATGTAGATTAAAGTAAGGATCTTGAAGGTTGTGGCCCATATCCCTGCTCTCCTCAAAGCTTTGAAGGCAAGAACCAGGTTTTACTTCCTTCTCTATATATCTTTAGAAGAGCGACTAGCATAAACCTGGGACTCAATATGTTTGAAAAATGTACACATTTGGTCAGGACAAAATTAATATAAAGTGTGTTAGTAAGTCCAAAGGATGTGGGCCACTTTTGAAAGCTCGTGTACCATTCTGGACATGGCATTAGGGATTTTTCTGGTCTTCATACATGATACATGTTCTGCTACAAGAAAAAAAAAAACCTTTCTGAGGCATCAATTCATAGTATCCAGTGACAAATTTTAAAAATAAGCGTTTCTGATAAGTTTCTATTTTGTTAAAGTGTTCTACACTACACTCCCTAATGCACCATTGCTAAAAAGTATGTACACTATTTTTTTGACAGTCTATCTTGTTGATGATGTCTTTAGTCATCCATTTTAGCTTCAGGAAGAGGGAATCTGGTCATTTATCACGGTCCTACAGACGTCATCCACATTTCTGCTGAACCAAGCATGAAATAATGCTGCAGGCTGCACTCAGCCAAAACCCGTCACCTCAGCTACCATGCGTCACTAACTATTAAGACAAAACGAGAATTGGTATTTCAACCCCATAGTATAACGGGAAGTGTGATCTCTCTTAGGCAGGTTTGACCTTTATGTTAGGAGTTCCATTTTTCTCGGAGCGCCTCCATTTGGGTTCCTACTTAAGATGCACTCTTCCTGGGGACCGTCCCCAGCAATGTCTAACTATGTTTATTCTTGCTGAGTACTGCCTTCACTGCTAGTCAAAAATGCCGGAGTGTTAACCAGGGCAATAACGCGTCCTGTGATGTCAGGACTGTGAAGGTCAGGCCGGTTTCATGTGAAGAAAAATGAGATGTGTTGTGTCTTTAGGCCGTTCAGTGTAATTTAAACATGCTCCTGGCTGCTTGTGGTGGCACCTGCCCCTATTTGTCATTTGGCTGTTTTTCTATGTTGTTCTCCCTATCCTCTGCCTGTGCCTTTTTAACTGAGTTATTTCTCATGTTCTATAATGTAAGGAATTTTGTAACATGTACATTGTAACATGTACAGCCATTTTAAATCAAAAATAGCCATTTTTTAAAACCAATAAGAAAGTTACATTAATAAAATGGTTATGTATATGATTCTTTAATCAACAAATTAATCTCCTAGGTAAAATAATTTATTTGATTTAAGTCAGATGACTTTTTTGAGACAGAGTCTTAACCATGTGGCTCTGTTGGTCTGGAACTCATGATATAGACCAAGAAGGCCTCAAACTCAGAAATCTACCTAACTTTGCCTCCCAAGTGCTATAATTAAAGGCTCATGCCATAATTCCTGGACCAATCAAATATTTTATAACTTGCATTAAGATCACTTGTAATTTGTGCAGTAAGTCTGTATAATACATACACAGTATAATAAAATATTTTGAAGCAGTATATAGAGTGTGTTAGTCAACAATGAATTTCTGAAGAACCTAGCAGCCATCTAGAAATGAATCAACTCAGATTCTGACCCCAGTCTTGGAAAAATTAATCTTACACAGATCAACAGTTTTCAAAAGTTGCAGATATGTATTTTCTTTAATGCAGCAATTCTACTTTTAGGAATTTTCTCAATTTATGTTCTTGCTACTAAGTAATATATATGTTAATGTACAACAAAATACAAAATCTTTTTAATTAAAAGGCAAAGTACTTAACAGTATATCCCATATGTTTGCATTCATATGCGGATACAAGCCTATGTGGTACATTTATATATATGTCTACATGAATAAAGTTTATATGGTATAGCACATCTCCAGGAAGAAGAGAAGCAATGGCTACCTCGAGTGAGAAAAAACCTATTATTTGACTATACATCTGACATCACAAAGTAAGTCCTCTTCATTGCCTAGTTGTCTATAATACTTAAGTTTCTCTTGGTGACACATATTGCTCTTTGGATTAATAAAAAGATACCCCAAAGCCCCAAATAGCAATAGTGACTAGAGAAAGCAGGCACTGGATTGTAGTTCCTGGGTCCCTGGGATCCCACTAGCACAGACTTATTGCACAAATTACAAGCATCCTTGATACAAGTTATAAAATATTTGATTGGCCCAGGAATGGTGACATGAGCCTTTTAATCCCAACACTAAGGAGGCAGAGTGAGGCGGATCTCTGAGATTGATGCTATCCTGATCTACGTCATGAATTCCAGGCTAGCAGAGCTATCTGGTTTTGGTTGTCTCAACAAAGTACACTCAATATGTAGCTAACTGAAACCTCAGTCGTCAAGGCAAATGATCAGAGTGCGCGTCACTGCTGTCATCTGTTATCTATTCAGAGCTCCCTCTCACTGGCCCACCAGTCTTCATACTGGGTTATCCCTTTCTTACATTCTAAAGTATATGCTAGGTCTTAGGAAAGTCATAGACCTTGATGTCCTTAGCAATTGTGGTCCCCTTTACTTGAGAGCAGGTGTTTGGATTCGATTTCAAGACACAATTTGAACAATGGAAAATATGTAGCGTTGTCTGAGGACCCTAAATACAGGAATCGATAATCAACATAATTCTTTGGTGGCCAAGTTTTTAAGTAAAAAAACATTTTCCATTCAGTGTATTTATATCGCATGGAAATTGGTGTCCACTTATCAGACAATCTCCTTTGTATATTCTTTGTGTTAAGTCCTTACGTCTCAGCACTCTAAAAATGAACCTGGAGTTATAAGATCACATATGCTTTACTTAAGCTAAAACGAATTAAGCCACAGTATAGCTCACATGAGAATGACATAACCACTCAGTCACGAATGTTTGTGAGTCATATTACGAAGTCCAGAGACATTTTATAGCTGAAGACTGGCACGTTTTTAGGGCAGTTGGTGATGGTTCATTCCACTTGGTGAAAGGTAAAGAGAGACGCTCTGGGTATTGTTGCAATTTAGATGTAGTTTATTTCTCTAAAAAAATCTCTAGAAAGCCTCTCAAAGGTTACAGCCTGTCACTTCTTAGATGGACTCCAGACTTCCTTATGATCTCTGCAAAACAGAGACATGATTCCAGTAACAAATGGTGGAAAATCAATAGAAAATCTGTATACATTTCACCAAGCAGTGCAAGATCTGTTATGGATAAATGTTAAAGGGTTCCATAATACATATTTTCAGTTACAGATTAGCGAATATATGTATAATTATAAGGAAACAGACTATCATAATATATGAAAAAGGTCTACCTTTTTATCAACCATCTCACTCTCAGTAGTGATGCGAGATCATATTTCCAGTTTAACGGGCTTCTGTCAATCAACCTTTTATTTCTTTTCCTTTTTCTAACAAAATCCAATTCTATCTGCTCCCTATAGAAATTGAAAAGCATTCTTTTTCATTAGGCTTCTACAATAAAACAAATCAACAAACAAGTGTTTATTGATTTCAGCCCTATACAAGGCTCTGAGATGCCAACATGATTTTGGGTTTGTATTGTTTATTGTTAAATATTGCTAGCATACATAAAATATCTTTATTTATGGTATTTGTTTTTCATGATGTATCTGTTCTATTACACCTTTCTCTTCCTCTCTGATACCTTTATGTCCATTCTTAAAGACCCTTTTCTAGTTTCCTGTCTCAGAGAGAGAGAGAGAGAGAGAGATTATTTTACATTAAGTGAAAAAGCATTTCATGTTTGTCTTTCTGAATCTGTTTTCTTTTGTTTTATATAATTATCTCTGGTCTCATCCATTTTCCTACAAATGTAATAATTTCATTTTCTTTACAACCCAATAAAATTCCTTTGTGTATATAATTTATATATATTTCGTATTTTCTTTCTCCATTCATCTGCTGATGGTGGGTTCCATTCTCTAGCTTTTGTGAATACTGAAGCCATGTACACAGATGTGCAAGGACCTCTGTAGAATATTGACAGTTCCTCTGGTGTGGATCCAGGATTGTTTTAATATCACATGGTAATTTCCTATTGTTTGTGTGGTTTTGTTTTCTTTATGAACCTCTACACTGACTTCCACAGTGCATGTAAGCATCACAGCTTAGATGGAAAAGGCATCCTGGCAGCCGAGAGCTAAGGAATATCTCAAAGTCACATCACAGAACAAACCTCACACAAGAGATTTATTGGGAGGGGGGAAAAGACCCCAGGAGGGTGGCGGCCTCCACTCCAACGAGAAACAGCAGTGAACTGAACAGTATACAGGGCTTATATAGAGCTTATATAGGGGGTGGGGTTTTCAAGGGTGGAGATGGGTGGCATTTCATGTCCAGAGATTGGGCTTTTTGCTCTGTAGGGTAGGACAGGGTCCAGCAGTTTGGGAAATTAAAGTATTCTGTGGGTGGAATCAGGCAGTTTGAGGTCCTGGGGGAGAGCCTGGCCACTGGAGGAGCTTACAGTGGATGCAAGAGTTTGCATTCCAATGGCAGTGTATACGGGTTCCTTTTCCCCAACATCCTCCCCATCATTTATTTTCATTTTTATGACTTATTTTTTATTATGTATGTGTGGAGGTGTATGATTGTGAGGGCAGGTGCCTATGGAGGCCAGAGGCATCAGTTCTCCCTGAGAGTCATGGAGAGAGTTGGTGAGGTTTTGGATATGGGTGGTAGGAATCAAACTCCGGTCCTTTGCAAGAACAGCAGGCATTCTAAGCCATCTCTCCGGTCTTGTCATTGGCTTTGTTGTTTGAGATGTTTGATAACATCTCAAATCAATTTTAAAAGTTTTAAATATTTTAAATTTTATGAGTGTGGGTGTTTTGCCTTCATGTATGTCTGTGTACCACATGCATGTCTGGTACCCTCAGAGGCCAGAAGGAGGCATCGGATCCCTTAAACTGGAGTAACAGCTGTATGCCTGTATGTGGGTGCTGGGAGTGGAACCTGGGCTGTCTGGAAGAGCAGCAGTGCTCAAAGTGCTGATGCACCTCCTCAGTCCCTCAGGGCTCTTTAATCTACATTTTTCTGATGGCTACGGATTTTGAATACTTTTTCAAGCATTCATGGGTGCATTTGTCTTCCTCTGAGAACTACCTATTCAGTTTACCAGTCTAATAATTAAAGAAATGATTAGGGTTTTATATGCAATTATTAGAGTTCTTTACAGATTCTAGCTATTAATCCCCTGCTTGCTGTGTAGTTCGCAAAGATTTTCTCCTGTTGCTTGGGCCATCTCCACTTGTTTCCTTTGCTGTTCCAACACTTCTTCATTTAATGAGATCTCCTTTGTCAATTCCTGGGCTTACTTCCTATGCTCTTAGAGTCTTCTGCAGAGAATCTGCATGCCTATATCTTGGGAGTGCTTTGACTATGATTTTTCTCTGATCTTGTGGATATCAATCTGTCCCAATACTGTCTGCTGTAAAGACTTTTTCAATCAACGTGCATTTGACAACTGTGTCAAAGAATAGGTAGTTATAGATGCAAATTTTTTTCCTAATGGGCCTGTTTTTATATAATCCTGTACTGTTTTTGTTACTATAGCTCTATAGTAAAATTTGTGACTGTGTATTGTCATGCCACCACCATTGCTCTCTCTGATTAGGAATACTTTAGCTATCTGAGATCTTTTATGTTTCCATATGAATTTCAATGGAACTTTGGTAAGAATTGTACTGGTTCTCTAGGTTGTTTTCTATAATGCAGTAATTTTCATTAGATTTGCTGATCCATGAATATGTGGTGGATGCTTTCTATTTTCCAGTGTCTTATTCAATAGCTTTTTTCCCATGTTTTAACATTTTAATCTGTAAGAGTTTTTCCCCCCACTTCTTTGGTTAGGTTTATTTGTAGGTATTTTAAAAAATTATATTGTGAATGGAATTTTTCCTTGATTTTGTGAAATAATTGGCTCATGTTTGTGCCAGCTTGGTCAGGGAACTTTCTTTCTGCAGTGGCAGTGGGCAGCAGTTCAAAGAGATTGTTATCTGGTCAGAGCACTGAAAAAAATATGACTGCAAGTGCCCAGCCTGAATTATGACATATATATAGTCCTTCTCTCTGCCCACCAGTTCAGAGAACAATGCAGAAGAGGTGGTAGACAAAACTCTCTTCTGAAAACGACAGGGCCATTGCCCTCAGGCAGCTATGGTTATCTGCATAAGACCTGAACAATACAAAATTCTGGGAAATGCCAATAAAATGCCAATACAAATTCCAGTCTGCATGTGAGGTGGGTTTATGAGGTCCTCTAGCTGAGGAGCTATTGGCTGTTGATGGCTCCTGAAGGAAGTAGAGTCATTTTTTCTCTGGGGATGTAGCCACTGCTAAGTTGCCCATGCTCCAGTAGATGATCCCCCCGCCACCATTCCCCCAGCACATTCCCCCCTCAACGTTCCCCTCCTTTTTAAAATAATCCACAGAGTCCAGCTAATATAGCCCGTACGTGCATGGGCATGGGATCCTCTACTTCTGGCCTTTCTTCTGTGTACACGTTTGCAAAGTGTGTGCACATGTGTGCGTGTGAGCTTCAAAGAATGAAAACACTTTTAGCTTACTGGTTTCTTGGGTTCCCCACTGTCCTGCAGCACCTACAGTATTTATTTGCATATGTTGCCTATCTTCCCAGAGATGTCTGTCTCAGCAAGACCCATGCCTGGATGTGAGGCTAGTGAGAAGAGTGGGCTTGTCCTGTGGGTAAGACTCCAGTCTCTTGTCACCATGGCAGCCCGGCTTTCCTTTTGTTTGAGCCCTTACTTTACCATGCTCCCCCCCCCGGTCTGACTGTCTGTCTGTCTCTGTCTGTCTGTCTGTCTGTCTGTCTCTCTCTCTCTCTCTCTCTCTCTCTCTCTCTCTCTCTCTCTCTCTCTCTGTGTGTGTGTGTGTGAGAGAGAGAGAGAGTGTGTGTGTGTGTGTGTGTGTGTGTGTGTGTGTTAGAATCCATGAAATGGTGAGCTCCAGGGAGCTCTAGCATCACAAAATACTTGTGCTGGTTTCTTGGTGTTAGCAAAAGATATCTGTTCTCATGGTGAAGAGAGGTTATCACAGTGAAACGAAATTGAAGCAATTTATATCCACCAATTCAATTCTACAGAGGATACTAGAAGAAAATCTTCAGCCTAAAAAGAAGGTTAAATACACAGGAGAGAATACAAGGAATACATAATTCTAGAACAGTTAACCAAAAGAGGTATAAAACAAAGAAACAAAAACACCACTACAGCAAAACTGCAAGAATTGAATACTGTTTAGTGATATTTCTCAGTGTTAATGTTTCACTTCCCCCAAGAAAAACATAGATTAATAGAGTGAACTACAAAACAGGATCCATCTTTTTGTAGCCTTCAAAACACACAACTCAATGTCAAGTGTAAATCATCTTAAAATAAAAGGATGGAAAAAGAATTCCAAGCAAGCAGAACTAAGAAGCAAACAGATACAGTTATTTTCCTAATGGACAAAATAGACTTCAACCCAAAACTAGTCTGAAGGGACAAGAAAGGTACTTATTCATTAAAGAAAAAAATCTACAGAGAGGATATGATAATCTAAAACATTATGCATCAAATCCAAGAGCACTCAATTTCATAAAAGAAATACTACTACAGCTAAGATGACATATTGGCCATCACACAGTGATAGTGGGTGACTTCAGTGCCCCACTCTTACCAGTAGACAGGTTATTCAGATAAAAACTAAACAGAAAATCTCTGGAGCTACATAATATCATAAATTAAATGGACCTAACAGATACCCACAGTACGCTACAGGTAAACATTAAAGAATAAACTATTTTTCAGCAGAACTTTCTCCAAATTGACCACATATTAGGACACAGAATTAGTCTTAACAACTATAGGAAATTAAAATAACATCTTGCATCCTATATAAAACCATTGTGGATCAAAGTTGGATGTCAGTAACAACAGAAATGGCCGGCAAACCACCAGGAAGACCTGCCCCCAAACCCATGCTGACCAACTCAGCTGCCATCTGGCCCAGATCCAGAGCTTCAGGTTAGTCCACTTCAATATCCACTCACTCCATCTATAAGCTGCTGGAGTGTGTGGACAAGGGGGTCCTACACAACCGGATTCAGGAGCACACCATTGCCACCAAAGATGAAAATCTGACGCACAGCTGTGATTGAAGATGGCTGGCTGTGGCCACTGGCACCCAACATGGGACCTTGGAACAGCGCTGAGGATCCTGAGACCCATGAAGGCTCCAAAGGGAGATAAGGAGGTGGCAGCAGAGGAGTCTGTAGAGACCACAGTGTCCCCAAAACAACCAAAGAAGGACAGATGCTTTTTTAAAAAATGAATTCACTAAATTGGAAAGGAAGATGGCAGAACAGAGCCAAGTGTGCAGGAGAAAATAGTGAAACTGCAGATGTGATGTAGGGTTTGGGAGCAATGTGGGAGCATTGTCACAGTGGACAAAGAATATATCTTTAATTAATAGAGCTGGTCCTCAGCCTATGGGTCCCTCGCCATGCTGGGAGGAGGGTGGAGGGCCTCCGATCTGCCTGAGTGCCTGGCGGGCCTCAAGGTAGCCAGCATCAAAAGCAAGGAGGTGTGCAGTGTCCTGGAGCTCACACAGATGCTGCCCCAGGATGCCCCACCTAGCTACAAGATCACCCTGACAGGGGGAAAGCAGGAGAAAAACAAACAAGCCAACCCTAACTCAGGGCACTTGAGGAAGGGCTAATTTTGGTTCCTAGTCTGAGGGTGTAGTCCATCGCAGCACAGAAAGGAGACCAAAGCAGCTCCTATTGTCCCCACAACTGCAAAGCAAATCACAACGAGAGCTAGAGTCCGCCCATTCCGTCCTTTGAACTCAACCCAGGATCCCACCAAGGAAAAGGTGTTGTCCACAGTTAAGTATTCAATATCAATTAAAGTAATCTAGACAATCCCTTAAAGGCATGCCCCGAGGCTAACTTAATCTAGATAATACCTCATAGGTGTGCCCAGATGTTGGTCTTCCAGGTGAGTCTACACTCAGTCAAGTTAATAATCACTATTAACTTTACCACAGAGAGCTAGATAGTAATAATGCACTCAGTAGCATATCTCTTCAAAGGTAGAGGAAAGATGTATAAATCTGCCTATTATAATTGTTCTAAGAAAACAGTATCTTCTAATGAAATCTGTATGAAGGGAGAAACTTCAGATCAGCAAAGGAGAGATGTTACTGATCTGCTTACTGATCTACTCTCACTCTCTTTTTGGCTTTAAACTACCATTTCTACTTAGCACCACACATTTAATTCACTATAAACATAGAAGCAGGGAAAAATAAGACACATAAAATCAGACTTTCCCTCCAGAGTGGCTTTCCTTTGGGTATTATCATATAGACATATACACAAATAGAAATTTTCATCTGTCTAAACTAGCAAATATGATTGGCCCTTAGTGGGCTTGGCTTAAAACCTATTTTGTTATGACATAAAATTTTAATTTCATATTTTTTCTCCTTTTTTTCATTCAAAAATTTTACTTTCTCCCCTTATCCCAGTCCCCCCCCTGCTCCCCCACTACCCCTCCTCCCTTCCCCTGCTTCCCTAAGAGAGGGCAGGATACCCTGCCCTGTGGAAAGTCCAAGGCCCTCCCCCTTCCATCCAGGCCCAAGAAGGTGTACATCCAAATTGACTGGGTTCCCAAAAGGCCTATTCATGCAGAGGAGATAGGTCACAGTGCCATTATTGATGGCTACTCAGTCTGCCCCCATTGGCAGCCACATTCAGAGTCTGGTTTGATCATATGCTCCTTCAGTCTCAGTAGGATTTGGTGAGCTTCCATTAGATCAGACACACTGTCTCAATAGGTGGACCAGCCCCTCGCGGTCCTGACTTCCTTGCTAATCTCCCACCTTCTGCTCTTCGACTGGACCTTGGGAACTCAGTCCATTGCTCTGATGTGAATTTTTAAGTCATGACAGGTCAATAAGAATTTGAATCATTTTCTTATTCTGTTTGTTAATTTTTCCACTAAAAAAAGACAACAGTTGAGCCAGTGAGATGACACAGTCCTGAGTTCAATCCCTAGAATCCACATGGTTGATAGAATCACCTCTTACATGCTCTCTGACCTCCAGATGTATAATAGCCTGAGCAAACACACATGTGTGTTCTCTTTCTCTCCCTCCCTCCCTCCTTCACACACACACACACACACACACACACACACACACACACTGATCTGTTGTCTACACATCTGGAAGTAAGAGTTGCATTAGCACTTCTTGGGCTGATTATATTGCCACAGATAGTGGAAAGAACATAGAATGACTAATATGGAACATCACGAAATGCCAGCTAGGTGCATGATGTAACTTGTAATGTTGTGGACCCCTCACAAGAATAATTGGCTTATGAAACAATATTTCTCATATAAAAAAAGATATTTTATGAGTAGATTCTCAGAACAGGAGATTTCTTTCCTTTAAACACGTTTATAATCCAATCATCTTTCTATTGGTAATTTTATATGCTGCCTAAAGGAAAAATGAAGGCTAAGAATAGCAAATATTAAAACAAAACCATCTGAAGTAATTATATGTGTGCTCTGACATGTTAAGGCATAAACCCCAAGCTCCTGATGGCTCCCTGTTGGACAGCCTCACATTGTGGCCTTCAGCCACGCTAGGCATGACTTTCTTATCCCTTTCACAGACAAGTCCCCAGGGCCCAAGCAGCCTTTTTCCTCTGCACTTTCCCCTGAGTTTGGAGACCCAGCCTAGTGATCTCTGCTGACCCCAGTCCTTTCTTCCACATCACTGTTGGTGGTTTTGGACTCACACCTGCTGATGCTCCCCTGACTTCACTGACCTTAAAGATGAAGCAGCCTCCTTGAACCTCTCCCATGGGGCGCCTCTTGGGCAAGGTTTTGTGAAAGAATCTGAGCTCAGGCTGTGCTGCTCCCTCATTCACTCACTGTATTTGGTTTTATGTTTTTACTTGAAAGGTGCAAAGTCAAGCAGATCACATTACCCTGTAGCAAATATCACATGTAGAGGACAAGGCGCTGTCACACCACGGCAGCAGGACCAGTAAGCGCTTCTGCTCCTGATGCAGGCAGTCAGCTCGGGCCTACCTGGATGCCGGAATGGATCACTGTTCTTTGTGAATGCTCCTGTTCAAAGCAGACTATTGTTCATACCATTCACACCTTGAGAATGAATTTAGTCTGTTTTGAAAATGAACGTCTCTAGCTAAACAGAAATAACAAACATGCTAGTCAGTTTTGTATTTAGAAATGTATTGATAGTAGAAATGTTTTTTATAATTTCCAAAAATTATGCATTCTTCATGAATCCTTTTGAATTACACATTTGAATACACATTTCCGAACTTGAAATATAGGTGTGAACGGGGGGGAGTATTGGTATTAATACAAAAGTGTCTCCACAGAAACAAAAGCCTAGAAAGACCAAGGAGGCTCAAGATCATATAGCTAGAATGAATGCTGTCTCATGAAGTCTTGGTAAGAGTGTACTGGACACTTAAAGTGGTTTCTACAACAAACCCAAATGGAGATGAAAATCTGAGCTAAACATACCTCACTAGTTGCTATGACACTGCCATACAAGAGAGGACTACGAGTTCCACTCAAGGAAATTAAGCAAGAAATATGACAAATACTCACAATAGTGCAAAAACTTGTGAAGATAGGCATATGGTGGCATAGGAAATGTGGTGTCGGAGTTGGTGATGCTGGGCACAGTGGAGTTTCTGACTGAAACGCACACTGAGAAGGGAGGAGCCAGCAAGCATGCTAAGAACATACATTCCCCAACAAAAAAGCAGAACACTCAAGTTAGAACACACTATAGCATCTGAGCAGATGAGAGGAAATTTAGACAGGATTATAAAAATGTATTCCAAAGTCTGAGACCCAAGAAAATCAAATTAAAGCGTATAAGCCCTTATCTAACACAAAGTGTTTGCTCCACCTCATTCCTTCCTCTCTCTTTCCCTGCCCTCTATCACTCCTTCCCCAAGTTGCTCAAGACCAAACCTACAGAGTATTTAAGACTCAGTTATAGACCTGCCACGTGATTTCTTTCCTGCCTTTCCAAGAGTCACCCGGAAGTTGCTTAGCTCTATTTACTAAAATCTGTTTTAATTCGGCTGGATTTGGTTTATTGCATTTGGTTTATTGCATCAGTGGAAAACCACATCCATCCCCTAAACCAGAGATTCAAAAATATTTACCTAAAGCATTACAACACACACACACACAATTACCAAGTGTAAATGTTAGTGAAAGAAAACTGAAATGATCCACATACAACCAACCTCTAACTTTCCAGGGCCAGGAAATCTGACAATGTGTACACACACACACACACACACACACACACACACACACACAGGACTGATCAAGAAATGTTTGCCCACTGCACGCCTTTAATCCCAGCACTCGGGAGGCAGAGGCACGCGAATCTTTGTAAGTTCGAGACCAGCCTGGTCTACAAGAGCTAGTTCCAGCGCAGGCTCCAAAGCCAAAGAGAAACCCTGTGTGGAAAAACAAAAAAAATAAAATAAAATAAAAAAGAAATGTTTGTTTTTGAGACAATGTTAGTACCTCATCTTAACATTTACGATTCTTAGTGAAAAACACAACTGATTTCAATTCTATAATTCATGAACTCAAAAAAGAGTAAGCTTGCAAAATGAAAAGTATTCCTTCTCTCCAAGAAGCTCAGATTTTAAAATGTATACAAAAATGAAAAATAAGAATTTATACAGCAACTTAATGGGAAGTGATGTGATTTCTGTTTCCCAATTAGCTGGGATTTACCACAAGGGTTTTATAAACTACACACAGCACCAGAAGTAAAGCAAAGGTTGAGGACTGACTAACTGTAACCCTAGACTTGGCTTTGTTTCTTTCTGCTGATTTTATTTATATCATGAACAATATTCCATCTA
The DNA here is from genome assembly GCA_028555095.1 of Dicrostonyx torquatus. NCBI lineage: Eukaryota > Metazoa > Chordata > Mammalia > Rodentia > Cricetidae > Dicrostonyx > Dicrostonyx torquatus. The sequence continues at coordinate 5,724,153 of JAQHUG010000078.1, forward strand.
AAGGGTAGGGTGGGGGCAAGAAAAAAAGACTTTTCATAGGTGGGTAACAAATTTCAAAAGACAATGAATTCTTCAGATACACCTCAACGAATACATCCTGAGAGACTGTCAGATGGCAATTGGAACACAAGAAAAAGACTAGAGACAAGAAATAAAATTGCCTTTTTAGAAGGAAAGGGAGAATGTACAGTTACAGACTGGCAAATGATGAGTCTGTGGAAGATCCACGTGTAACAAAGACAGTTTATCCATGTCAGAAATAGAAATGGTGAGTTTTAGAAATAAACATAGACCAAGAACGTTTCCTCCTCTGATGGAACAATGAGAAGAGTAGGGAAAGGGAGTCACCAATGTGCCTGGATTGCAGCACATATAAGTGATAAGTTACTGTCTCAAAAGAGCACAGACACACTGCATTAGTGGTATGGTGGGCAAATCCTTAACATAGGATTCCTGTAGCCTGGCCCAGGACAACCGAACAAGGTATAAAATTAATCATTTTTTAATGATTAGATGAGAAGTGTGACATGCCAATGACCAAGAGAATAGACAGATAGGCATAATGACTATAATCCAAGCCAACATTTAACAAATACCAATCCTTATTCTCACCCCCCAAGAGCAACAGCACTTTGTTCTCAGTATTAAGACACATGACAAGCACACTGAGCCTCAGAACCAGATGACAAAGTAGCTGTCATCTGCAACCTAACTTGAGAAAACTAAAGCTAAGAAAAATAAATTGGCAGTTTTTGAAAACTGAAAGAAATCTGGATCCAAATTTATCTGTGGCAAGGAGTGAGGGTTAGAGGCATTCACCTAATGCAGGAGAGGCTACGTGCTTGATTTCTAATGTCATAAATTGATTGTCTTTTCAGGATCGCCCACTGCTTCTCATCTAAGTTCACATAGGAGTCAGACTTACCGTGTCTACTTTTTCCTAGCTCCCATGTTTGGGATGTTCTTTACACTGTAATTCTTGTTACCACTCCAAAATGCTGTTTTCTTTTATATTAAACAGGGTCATCTTTCAGTAAGCAATGTCTCTCAATTTGGATGTTTTTCCTCAAACATCCAAATCCTTTCAATGTGATCTGCAAGTCAATGTAGCAATATCCTGTATTTGGCTAGCTCATAAGTTAAGAATTTTCAAATAGTTAAAAAATTATCACAAGAACCTCTCAAAACACATAAAAATTATATAAAATTCAAATTGCAGTGTCCATAAATAAAACTTTATTGGAACACAGCCATGCTCAGTCATTTACATATTGTATATGGCTGCTTTCGTGCCACAAAAGCAGAGCTGAATAGTGATAGAGACCATATGTGGCACTTTCATGGCTTTGCACTGCTGTTCAAAACACTATAAATCTCAGTAATGACTGTAACTCAAAGTACTTCAAGTGCCACACATACCGTCAGACATAGCTTTATTACTAGTGCATTTTCATCATGAAAAAAGTAATCTTTAAGTATTGCACTTTTAAGGCACAGTGGACTGTGGACTGTAATACAATTACATGGCAGAGCACTGTGTTCATTATGCAATGATACTTTACCTGTGTTAAAAGAATGTATTTCTGTATTACCAGAGTAAGTACTCACCACAATATTTTCAAGGAAAGCATTAATTAGGACAATTAGAACATGAGAGCAGAGCATTTCACCCTGTGTGCACAGAGGTGTGAGAGAGATAAAGAATCAAAGAACTTCCTGGGTAGCTCATTTGTTAAACAAAGAAAGCTACAGCAATGGAATGGAGTTAATTGCATTTGACTGTAAAGGCCAAAGAAAAGGAACATGTTTGTGTTAATGCTTTGCAGCAATAAGTTTTGAAGACACTATGGTCACCAATCATAGACTCAAAACCAAGGCAATTGGTTTTGAGTAGTTTTCCTTGGCTTCTTTAAGTCAATAGATGTTACCAATACTGCCCAGTTCTTTACCTAAGAAGGTGATACTGAGATCAAAGTGACTTAACGATCCATTTTGTGAATACACAGAACTACAAGAAAGTATTTTCAAAGAAGTTTAGAAAACATCAATTTGGTACAACCTAAAGTATACTGATATGTTGAAATAGATAATGTAGAGATATGTATAGCAGGGAAAAACAACTGGATAAATTTGCAATGTTTGAGAATGTTGGCTGTCTAAAGCTGATAGTTTCTTTATACTTAGGTTATTTTGTGGAAACGTGTTTAAAGTATTACTAGATCTGTACATTCTGCCAGGAAGGAAAACTGAGTACAGTGACTTTCCTAAACAGCTGTTTGATGGCAGTGCTTGCAGTTTCCAAACTCAACCAGCTATGTGTCCGAACTCCAACATAAGTACAGGGTACATTCCATACCAAACCAACATCACAGTACAATCAAGGGGAGCATATGTGGCAGCTGTGTTAGGAAGTGATTCATTGTCATGATCAAATTTAAACTCCAGCTAAGTGAAATAGCATCTCCTCAATAATAAACAAATGCTTATCATTTGCAGACCTGTATTACAAACAAAACTGTATTCAAGTGTTAACATACTTTGAATTTCACCAATAAAATATGTATCTAATTTTTTAAATTGGATAAATATATAAAAGCCTCAAACTTACCTCTTGGCCTATAAAACCTAACTTTATCCTTCCCTAATAGTTTCCCAATCTTTCCGAGGAAATAGGCATAGAATGATTTCCAATTAAGAGAAACTACAACCTAACTAAAACTCTCTGAACAACTGTTCTAACAAAACTATTTTATGCTTGGCAATGGAAACAAGCCCAGCACTCAGGAGGCAGAGGCAAGAAGATCATGAGTTCAAGGCCAGCTTAGGCTACAAACTGAGAACATAGCTTAAAAGAAAAAACTAATTTCATACCCCAGCAATATTGCCTAATAATGTGTTTACAGTCCTTTTCTTTGGTTATGAACTATACATTCTCACAAAGAATTTATTAACTTGTGGCTCTGGTAAAAAGCCAGGCAGAGACAAACTAGTCATCTATTTTCAACATTAACAAAACTCTATAGTCATGTTATACTCATTTGTACTTGGAAAAATAAGCTTTGAACTCTTCTAACCCATCAGCACAGTCCTGAAAGGCTGACTGGGAACATACCAGCTAAGGGATTTGAGACTCCCTTTATACCTGAAGCCACTTTTCAAATACAACCATGCACTGTGTTAGCAATATCTGAAGATGTGTTTATAAAAGTCTGAAAACTGATAATGCTAAGATTAAAACCTGAGTTTGTGCCTTTGTGCTCTATTGTGTTTTTCTCGGATGGAGAGAGGGTACCGGTATTTCACTGTTCATAGTTATTAACTTCCCTTATCTTTTCCCTCCAGGCTTCACACATTAGTCTCCTTACATCCAGTGAGATAATGAAGGTCACAGCGCAGGATCAGTGGCAAGTAGGCTAGGAAAGGTGGTATGCCAGTGGTATACAGTGTACACAGGCACTACAAAGTTTGCAGTAAAATAGGAAAAGGTACAAAATCTGCAGCAAAATAGTAAAGAATTCAAGGAAGTATTTAAATCCACAACAGTGTTAAATAAATATTACAAGTTCAAAAGTTAGTATCTTTGATACCTATTGGTACACCATGGCCATCCAGCTAAAATCAAAAACAGAACAATGAAAAAAGCAAACACTTTTTTTGATATTGGAGGCCAAATAAAAGGTTAAAAACTAGCAAATCTGCATTCCTTTTCTATGTTCAGCCAATCATTAACTCATCCCCAAACTGCACTGCTTTCTAATTACTCCCCTACAAAATTAATAATTCCAAATATCTCAACTAAACATGACAATAGAGACACACTTGTAAGCCTCAAGTTCTGTCCAAAATGATGTCACACAAAGGAGAATGTATGTATTGAATATTACATTACTCATCAAGATGTACATGTTTCATAGGAGACCCTAACCTAGCTTACTTTCTTCTAAATCAGGTGATCTCATCACTATCATGGCTTCAATAACCATGCTTACACAGGTAATTTTTACATTCATCTCTCTTCTGTATTTGACTCATATCCTGTACTTTTTAACATGTATTTCACTGTATATACTAAATATACCTCAAATTTACCATATCCCACACCAAATTTGGGGACTTTCTCATCTTTGCCCCTTCCATGTTCATGTCTAAACAAAATATAACACCGTCTTTTAAAATACCCAAGTGAGATACTTGGAGCTCATTATCTCTGATTTCCACACTTCTGTTTCCATGAGCGGTAATATAACTAATGAATCTACTTACTAATTACCTTTCCTTTCCCTCCAGCGATCACCCCATTCTAAACCAGCAGCATTTCTTTTAACCTACTCGTTCACATTCTTACTGTATCTAGAGCATCCATTCATACCTATTTTACACCTGCTCACTTAAACACGGTATTTTGTTGTTTCCCAAGCATCCGATGTGACCATGGTCAAATGTCTTACTGTCCTTTCTAAACATGGACCCGTGACTCAGGTCCGATCATCAGAACAGCAGCTATCTGTCCACAGGTATTGACTCTAGTGAACATGGAAAGCTATTGCACCTGCTGAGGAACTGTTGTCTTCATTTGGTTACCAAGACAGTAGCATCAATGTCTCATGCTGCTGAACAGCCACTTGCCCTCACACTGAAAGTGAAAACAGTAAAATGGAAGTAGAGCCAATAGACGGCACAAGAGAAGGGCAGGTGTCCATTTGAAAAGTAAGATTAACTCTCAGTCGCCAGTTTTACTGGGCTTTACAGTTAAGTATTTTATTGCTTAAGTGAGGTTGAGTTCTTATCATCTGCAGGCATTAGTTTTACTAATGCAAATATAGTCATGGAGACTAGAATCCACTCTAAACTCACATTGCTCTTCCTAGATAAAGCCTGTTGAAAATCACGTGCCTTCCTCAGATCACACTGCTTCTCTGTGTATATGTGCTATATGGATACATGAATGTGGTTGCACCCATTCATGCATACTGTGCTAGATAGTTTTAAGCCAACTTGACACAAGCTAAATTCATCTGAGAGGAAGAAACCTCAATTAAGAAAATGCCTCCATAAGACCCAGTTGGAAGGCATTGTCTTAATTAGTGATTGATGGGGTAGAGCCAAGTCCTTTGTGGGTGGGGGCACCCCTGGGCTTGTGGTCTTTGGTTATAAGACTGAGCAAGCCATGAGAAGCAGCCAGTTAGCAGCACTGCTCCATGGCCTCTGTATCAGTTTCCACCTCCAAGTTCCTGCCCTGTTTGTGATCCTGCCTTGACTTCCTTCCATGATAAACAGTGTAAGCCAAATAAACCTTTTCTTCTCCAAGTTGCTTTAGTTATGGTGTTTCACCACAGCAATAGAAATCCTAACTAAAACAAAGACAGAACCCAGAGGGTGATATCTATCATTTTCCACATTGATTTGAGGCAAGTGTCTACTAAACCTGGAGCTAGACTGGCAGCCAAAAAGCCTCAGTGATCCTCCAATCACTAAAGGACATGATACTGGGGTAACGAGTGCATGCTTAATTATACTGACTTTTTATAGGGGTTCTCAGGATTTGAACTTAAGCTCTCATGCTTGTATAGGAAGCACTTTTACCTGCTCAGTCATCTCCCTGATCCACAGGCTTCTATTCTCCTGGTTTTTTAAAAAGTCTTTGGTGTTCAATGAACATACTAGTCACGGGTTTATATTCCCTACATCATCCTTCAGTAAACAAGACTCCATCAATACCATTTGGTAAAGCTGCTTCAAGGGCCAACATAATGAGAAGTCCAATTACTGTTGCAAATATATGCTCCCCATCTGCAATGACTTTATTCACTTAAAATTAATTAACAGCAAACTTCCATAAATAGCATGACTTCATTTTCAAAAAAGGATAAAATCATTGTTTATTCCCTTAAGTTATTAGAAGACAGCTTTAACTAATTGCTCTATTAAGTAACTCAGAAAAAAATAAAGTAACACATTAAAAAAATGCAAACAAAGCAAGCTTAGATCCTTCTTGTTTTGTGTTCCTTACAACTGTGTTCCAACAAAGAACAAAAAACAGAAACAACATAACAAAAGCAGGTTCCTTCTGCCTCTTACAGAAATAAACCAACAGAAGTTAATTTTTAAACCACTGTGCAGCAGTGAATCACATTAGTTCACTCATGGTTAGAGGAAAGGGGAAAGAGCAAGTTTAAAAAAACTACCTTTATTTATTTCTTTTTCAGTTACATACTTTTAAACAGGGCTGTGTTTCAGTATTCAGACATTCAGGCAATGTTGAATTCATTAGTGTTGACAGAACAGAAGCATAAAAATGCAAAACATTGTTGGCTTAACCTGAACATACCTGCATTACCTATTACTGACCAGTCTGTGTGTCAAAGACTTATTCTCTGACACTAAAATGGAGCACTTAAAAATATTGCTAAAAAGCAAATGTCTACACACTGGCCTTTGCAGCAAATAAGGGTATTCATACTTTTAAAATATTTAAGTCCATAATTGGATTAATATACACACCTTCTTATGTATAAGGAGTTCAGATCATATAAACACTGTACAGTCCAAAAAACCCTACTGAGAATAAAACTAAATAGGCTTATGATAAGAAATACAGATATCGCATGTATTTACAAATATCATAGACACACAAATTTGGTCAAATACTGTAAAGAAGTGGTTTCACATTATAAATGGCCAAAACATCCATCTACCTTGCTCAGAGCAAACAAAACCAAAAATTCAGTATTTAACTCCTGAAGTTTAGACATCATGACAGTATATCAATAGAATGGAAACTGCTGACCAAATATACAGCAAATGTTTTCTAGGTTGAATATAGGTCTTCAAAAATCAAGAAAAAAAAGATTGCTTATTGGATTAGAAGAAACAATGATAAACAATGTCCTGATTCGTGATGTTCATATGGGTGCCCAATTCATCAAAAGCAACTCATTGAACTTTTGGCTAATAAAAAAAATAAATTACAAAATACAATTAAATACCTGCAAATTCAATAATGAAGTAAAAAAAAAAGGTGGATTCTTTTCCTTTAATATATATTTTAAATGTTACCTTGAGACATTAAAAAATAAATAAGCATACCTGAAGGTTCACACTTACGACAGAGAAGAGACTGCAAGGACAGAGCAACAATTTCATAAATGAAAGAGGAGGTGTGATATGATCAACAGTATCTTCCTAGCCAGTCTTTTGTTTTCACTCTTGAGAAACAGAAGCATGCCTGTGTCCTATGGCTTCAAACAAAGCACACTTGCAAAGGAAGTCTTACTACTAACAGAACTGTTCCTTGTTCGTTTGCAGCACTGTGAAAGCTATGGAGGCAAAGCACCTGGCCCACCCTCGCCAAACATTGTTCCATCATCAACACGATGCTCAAGACAGGAGAGTCCAGAGAACTAGCAAAGCTGAATACAAGAGACTAATGTGCACAGAGGGCAGCAGAGTGACCCAGTGGTTTCTGCTGGGAGTATGTTTCTTTCCTTTAATTGAAGAACTACATAACAAACAGCCACCACTGTATGGCACATCCTCAGACTTCTGCTTCTGGAAGATGCAGCCATCCAACAGCAGGCTTCAAGGGGCTCCAGTCTCACACACTGCAGTAAGTTTCACATTTATTTCCTTTCCTTAGTGTATTTTTCCAACTCCAACATACTTCTCCAGCATCAATTTTTTGCTATCTAGCATACATTATCACTTGGAAGCATAGAGTGACATCATACAAATCGGTGCTTCTGCCACTTCTGCAGCTGTACTTTACACAGTGGCACAACAGAAGCTGAGCTCTTATTTCCCACATTTCTTCTGATTTATTTACCACCACCGCTTGCCAGTCCCATAGTGCTTTTTCCTCAGTACCTCTGGGCAGTGACTGTACCTTGTTTTCACAGAGAGAATGTCAATATGAGTCATGAATAACAGTACCATAAGTCATACTGAAATCAATGCAGATGTCACAAAATAGGAACTTTTCATAAAAGCTGTTTTTAATATTTGGGCAACTGTTTTGTCTGCGGCACTATCCATTGGGAAGAAAATACCTGTTTGATTATGCTTTCATAGAAGACATAAAAAATCAAATTAGGCGCAATTAATTGACACTTAGACACCTGTATTGTTTTCTGTAGCAGAAGAGGTTCTGAAAAAAATGTCCTCTGGAACTGTGTTCATCAATACCACTTCATTGGTCCATTCCATTCAATGATGGGCAAAGCACTCACATTTGATAAAATTTTAAAGCTTCCATAAAGTTAAATTAAGAGGAGAAATGAATGTAAGACAACCACAAAATGAAATGTGAAAGTGTGACATTTCTGTTTCAAGAGTGAGTCCTTGAAAATATATGTGGTCACTACAGAGATGATTTTAATCACGAGACAGCATATGAACATGTAAGTAACTCCCCAGGATCTCTGTGTCCAGTCATTTGTGACGTTGTATGGTTTTCCTTTTCCTTCGTTTGAAAAAACAGCAGCACCTGCAGATGAAGAAAAGATTTCTTTATTAGAAAAACACCGAAGTTATCAGACACTGAATTTATCAAAGTGATTTCGATGGTCATAAAAGCAACAGGCTCGTGCAGGATAGACAGTGAACACATGAGCGAAGCATTGGTATTAGTGACCCTATGGCAGTTATTATGACTATGTCCTATCAGCACGCCGTTTAGGGAGAGCAGGGCATTCTGTGTAACATGAGAAGGAGCCAGTAAATCCAAAAAGCTTTGCTTCAAGAGGTGAAGAACTAACTACAGCACTCTGACTCTCACTGATCTGCCACACTTCACTCAGGATATTCCACTGTCTCAGTGTGCGATGCTTTTATAAAGGTTCATCTATATAGTCTGCTCCCTTTCTTTCTCAGCTTTGATTCCTGAAGCCAGTGTTACAAAGGCAATAATGACCCTACTTCATTTTAGTAGAAATAAGTTTAGGATGCAAAACAAAACAAAAAATAACATTGATTAACAATATTTCCTCCTATATTTATCAAGAGAAAGAGAAAACAGATTAAGTACAACATTAAGATTGGCATTTGTTTTAAGGTTTCTTTTGGGGAGGGCAGGAGGACAGACTCTCAAATGACCCAGGCTGGCCTCAAACTCAAATATAGCTGACGATGACTCTAAACTCTTTATCTACCTGCCTTTACCCTTTTGGCTCTTTTAAGAGTCAAAACTTATTTTAACTTATTTAATTTTTATCAAAGTAATTTTATACTTAACATGTAAAATAGCACAGCCAAGGTTAACCCATTTTATAATTCAAAAACTATATATTCTAAACTTGTTTTAAATGTTTTTTAAAAATATAAAATTAAAAAACTATATATTCAATCCTTGTCTTTTTCCCTAAGTAAAAACATGCACATGTAAACTTTACCTCACTGCAGTAACTATCCAGAAAAGGCTGAAATGAGCAAGAGAGAGAGAAAGGGAGTGTGTGTGTATATGTGTGTGTGTGTATGATGAAATATTCATGGGCCTAAATTAGAGATACTGCCATAAAACAAAAAATTAAGTACAAAAGATTGTTTCAGGAATTACAAAACCAGTCTTGTTTACTTTCAACTATATGTACCTAATACTTTCTCAAATCTCAGATATATAAATTTTCAAATATAGAAGCACAAGGGACCTTGCTCAGTGGACAAAGCCCTAGATTCAATCTTTAGTGTCACATAAATTGAGCAGGAAGTAGAGACAGAAGGGTGAGGAGTTCAAGGTCAACCTCTGATATACAGCGGTTGAGTTGAGTGTGGAATACATGAGACCCTGTCTCAAATAGACAGGGTAAAATATTATCAAGTAAATCTTTCAATTACTAGGAAACATCCATGGAGTAAAAGGTAAAATGAGGGGGGGGGGTTATTTAAAAGAAAAGAAATAGGGCTGGAATGATGACTCAGCCATTAAAGGCTAGACTCACAATCAAAATATAAAAGAAAACAAATAGACCAAATATTTAAAATATTCAATGTAAGTGATATTTCAATGAAAATTCAGTACTGTTTAATATAAAATTCCTGTTCCTTCCTGGTGTTTCTATATATTTTTATTTGACATTTCAAGCTCCAAAGTATATTTCTTCAAAATTTTTCTACTAAAAAGGTATTTATGCCGCAGATGCTTTTTACGATGGGAAATGTAATGCAATACAAGTTTTGATAAATAGGCTATTAATTGCTATCTTATCCACACTGGGGCTGTAGTCAGAATGCTTCACTTATTTCTCTGGTTTTGTCTTTAGTTAATGAAAGTTCTTTCCATTTGTTAAATAACCTTTCTTTCTAATGCAAGTATTATGGCATAAAAAAGTATGCCTGATCATTTATTTGAAACTAAATACAATTTTAAGAAAAATTCTAATGGCACAGGTTCTCTAAATTCAAAACTACATTAAAGCATTTACCACAAGAGGGCAGCATTGACACATGGTCTATGAATGCATCCGCCCACAAAACAGTAGCATTAAAGGAGGAAATTAAAATGTTAACCCCTGCTGGTTTTTAAGATACAAGCCATATGAAACCAAGCTGATTCGGTCTTGGTGATTTAATCTGAAAGGAGGCTGTTCTCACAGCACTGTCTTTGCATTTCCTGTTCCTCTGAAATGATTGTTTGACCTTTCCACACTAGGAAGAAGCTAGTAACAGCGAGTTTACAGAAACAGCCCATCAAATGAGCAAAAAGTTGCCACTCGTTTAGTATTTGTTGAAGGATTTACCTCATTAACACAACCAAACCCTACAGTAAGATCTAATTAAAATTATAGGTATGCTTTGAATCTAGAGTTCTTACCGATGGGCCACAAACTACTGTTAGCCTACAAAATGCACATCTCAGCACCACTGTGAGGCTTTTCTGAACAAAACTGGCCTGGGATACATTCTTAAAATGCTGAGTCTAAATCTCAAGGTTAATATTTGACATAGTTTCTGTATCAAGAGAAGGTTATTTAACAAGAGGAAGACTTTAGCTTTCAAAACTGAAAGCAAACCCAGAGAAACAAGTGAGGCAATGTGAATCCAACACCAGAATACACAAACTGGCCATGAACAGCCTATGCCATTAGAATTCATCTTCAAGCCGGGCAGTGGTGGCGCATGCCTTTAATCCCAGCACTCGGGAGGCAGAGACAGGTGGATCTTTGTGAGTTCGAGACCAGTCTGGTCTATAAGAGCTAGTTCCAGGACAGGCTCCAAAACTACAGAGAAACCCTGTCTCGAAATACCAAAAAAAAAAAAAAAAAAAAAAAAAAAAAAAAAAAAAAAATTCATCTTCAAATCAGTGAACCAAGCTCGGCTTTGGTGCTTACATCACACCTCCATTCCACTTCACTCACTGCCCTCTTCATCTAGAGTTGCTGTTTTCTTGGACCTATATGACACACTTTTACTTCTCTCAATCAAACTGAAGCATGATTTCTTGCCTGGATCTCAGGTTCTTCCCTACGTCCTCCTTTAATGCTTCCTGCATCCAGCCTGTACCACCCACTCAGGACTTCAGTCTCTCCAGCGCTGGCTTAATGAGCATATACAAAATACCTTTTATGACAACTAGTATTTTTCTGGCAAGTAAGTATTTTACCCTAAAATTAACACCCATACTGCAATCCCTTATATTTGTATCTCTTATTTATTGTTTGTTTGTTTGTTTTTCAAGACAGAGTTTATCTGTATAACAGCTCTGGCTGTCCTGCAACTCGCTTTGTCGACCAGGCTGGCCTCGAACTCACAGATCCACCTGCCTCTGCCTCCCAAGTGCTGGGATTAAAGGCGTGCACCACCACTTGTTTAAAAGAGCTTTAAAGACAAGAAATTCTGAGGATTCTTGCAACTCAACTAGAATAAAGTTTCACGTGTCATAAAATTTGCCCTCATATGGTGTACAATGCAGAGACAAATAGTCTATTTACAGAATTGTATAGACACCACAACTACCTAACTTCAGAGCAACCTCATTGATTAAAGCAGTGGTTTTCAACTTGTGGGTCATGACCCCTATGGGAATCACGTATCAGATATTCTGCATATCAGATATTTACATTACAATACATAACAGTAGCAAAATTATATTTATAAAGTAGCGACAAAGTAATTTTATGGTGGGGGTCACCACAACAGGAGGAACTGTATTAAAGGGTTGCAGCATTAGGAAGGAAGGTTGAGAACCACTGCCTTAAAGGAACCCAGCTATCACCAGTCCCTCCCATTTTCTTCTCTACCAAAGACAACCACTACTTAATTTGCCACACTTTTACCACTACCCTTTCACAGTTTATGTAAGTGGAGCTATATAATTCATGGCATTATTCTGCTTCTTTCACTTAGAAGGATTTTCAACCGTACTTCTTTGTATTATATAATAATGTATTTCATGGGTATGGTAAATTGCTTTAGTGAATTACTTAATAATATTTTTGTGGTTTTCTATTTTAACCACTGGGGATCTAAAGTTGAAAAGGCCTTATTTTCAATACATTAAGAAAGATATCATGATGCGAGATATGTATAAAGAAAAACAACTGGCAGATTAATGAAAAAGTAGTAAAATACAAAACATCAGAATTACACTGAGGCTGGAGGAAAACAGTAATAATAAAAGTAAGCAAGCTATGAAGGGTTTTGATGTCATATCAAGAAATCTGGACACACACAATCCTCCAAAGAATGGAGAACAGTCCCTTCAGGAACAGCAAGCCCACTGCTTTCTTCATCCTTCCCCTGCAATGCCTCTGGAGAGAAAAGCCAGCCTCTTTGCACACACACACCCACAGGCATCACAACTAAGTGAAATCATATATTATGTCATTCTTGAAATTCACCTTTCTCATTATCTAGTCAGGAAGTGATCCTTTTCTTTACAAATTTCAAGTTTTACCTTGTACTAATATTTACTAATGCAACTGAAATCTCAGCAGTGTAACCATTGAATCAAAAGTAACTCTCAGGAAGGAAGTGAGCACAGATACCCAGGCTTAACCAAGACTGTGGGACAGAGATGGAAGAAGCAACAGCCTAAGGTCACCACAGCGAGTGATGAGGAAATAAATAGGTATGATAATACCTACACAGTCCCTATATGTGACAGACAACTGGGCCTTATCTCATCTACTATTTTCCAAATCCCTATGAGGCAGCTATTATTAGCAGCATTTTATGAAAAAAGAAACAAGCCTAAAAGTACCACACAACCACCCTATGTCATAACTGTCCTTAGCACCATACCTAAAATATATAGTTTTCTCAGTTTTCAGCTAGCAAATCAGTGTTTTTTACGGATGCAAGTAAAATGACTGACAGGCTTTAAAACTGACTATTTAAGGCTTTATCCACTGTAAAGCTGACTCAAATTTTGTCTTGAATTTAAGAGAAGGACTTAAACACAGAAATGCAACTGTAGGAAAATAGCAGAAGATGAATAAAATCCAGTACCATTTCTCCCAGGAAGAATATCATTAAGAACTATTAGAGAATTTTTAAAGTACTAGTTAGAAAATGAAATAAGATTTTAGTAATACTGTAGGGGGAAAAATATGTATTCAAAAATGAAAACAGGGAAATGTAAAATTTAGCTCAAAACTTAACTTTCTACTTAAAATAACACAAAAGCTCCCGTGTTATAAACGAATGTGCAAGCATGAGCAGCTGGCATATCACCGTGCAGTTAAACAGTGCCCCAAACGATGGAACTTAAAGCAAAAAAAAAAAAAAAAAAAAGCTGCAGCAGGCAAAACAGCTCCTCAACAATTATTTCTTGCTTTTCAGAGCTAATGTTATTGTCATCAATTAATTTTCAGTTTTACCAATTATAATTTCTAAGTTAAGAATTTGTTTATATTAAATGGTGGTGCTAAATTTTTGAAATTATAGTCAATGGAGCTATTTCTGCCTGCCTACACTTGAGAACTCACCACATATTCAATACTTTCTGGCAGCTATACACAGAAAAACAAAAAGAAAAGAAAAAGGGAGAGAGGAAGAGAGAGAGATATCATCAAAAACAGCCCATAATTAAGTGATCACATTGTTCTGCATGCTTAATTTTCCAAGCAGCATTACTATAATTTACATCTTAAAAATTAATCATAAAGTAACATTAAAAATGCAGCATCCTATAATGTCAAGTACTTAAACTCATAGAAAAGTAATAACTAATACAGCAATAACATCAATGTAATGTTCCTAATATTAAAAGCCAAAAAATGTACTATTAAGTTTAAATGAAAATTTGAGCACAGTTACTAAATTACAATTTTTGTATTAAGAAAGCATTCACTAAAGTAGTAGCACTTTAAACAGTAATTAAGATAATCAATTCTATCATTTTTTGTATGCTCTATTCCCTACAGAAAAAATATGTGGAATAATTGTATGTAACTATAAAGTTCATAAATGCAAAGTTATCAACCAAAAAAATTAATGAAATAAACAAAGCATACTTGGTTTCATCCATCACTTCTACTTCTGCAGGGGCTGTGATGGGTGCATTTGATCGTCCTGCTGTGGGGTCATCTGTGTTTAACTCTCCATTTGTAGAACTTACAACCTGTTTAATAAAGAGAGAAAGAATATTTATGTATATCAAACACATACACATAATCATATATACTAAGTAAAGATTAAGGCATTTAAGTTAGAAAGTTAATATGAAGAACACAAAATAATTAGTAGATCAAAGCCATCCAACATGTGCTTTTGACTTCCTTTCCATCTTAAAACTACTTTCAGCTGGGCAGTGGTGGCACATGCCTTTAATCCCAGCACTCGGGAGGCAGAGGCAGGCGGATCTTTGTGAGTTCGAGACCAGCCTGGTCTAAAAGAGCTAGTTCCAGCGCAGGCTCCAAAGCCACAAAGAAACCCTGTCTCGAAAAACCAAAAAAAAAAAAAAAAAAAAAACCTTCTACTTTCTGCTTCTTTCTAGACACTGCCCCCTACACTGAGGTTTCCATCAGTTCCTCCTGTGTACCCATCTTCTTTGGCATATTACATATGATTGACGTCCCCTTCTGTAATCTGTTATCACTGAGACTCCAACTCACACTGCCCATTTTAAGGAACAAGAGTACCATCCACACATACAGCTTAGTGTGTATGCCCACATCTGATCTGTAAGTAGGTCCTCTGAGATACTGCCCGAAACACATATCCTACCTAATGAATTCTCACTACCTCTTATTACCACTAGTAGTCCAGTACCAAAACCATGTGATTTCTCCTAAGTGTGGAGGGGAGCCTATTAATTAGTCTTTTGCTCTGACTTGCATTACAAGCAAAATACATTATCCATACAGCAACCAGAGTGCTCCTTTTGAGGTATAAATCTCACTGAGATAATTCCCTTCTGAAAAGTCCCAACCCTTGGCTTCTCATTTAACTTAGAATAAAAAGCTGCATTCCTTAGCCCACATGATACAGTTCCATATAACCTACTGTCTGCCTAACTCATTAATACCTCATCAGCTCCCCTGCTTCTACCTAACACATCAAGTCAGGCCTTAGCACTGATCCACTGTCACTGGCTACGGTTCTAACTCTAGCCAGACACCTAGGGGTGGTCTCGGATTCCCAGACAGCACCTCTACCATATGCCTAAGATTTCCATGCAGAAACAGTCTTTTATGCTGCATTTTATATTTGACTCTTTGTATAAGTTATTTGTGTTGATTTTCAACAATTGTTCTTATGTTCATCATATGATATCTCTATGTAGCCCTGGTTATCTTGGAACCTGAACCCACAGAGACCTGTATGCCTCTGCTTTCCAGGTGCTAGGATTAAAGACACATGCCAACACTGGGTTTCTTCATATGTTTTTGGTTTTGTCTTGATGTTATTACCTGATTTATCTATTTTGTTGTTAATAATCTGCCTCTATTAAAAAGGTTTCATGTTGGGCAGTGGTGGCGCACACTTTTAATCCCAGCATTTGGGAGGCAGGATCTCTTTGAGTTCAAGGCCAGCCTGGTCTACAAGAGCTAGTTCCAGAACATGCTCCAAAGCTGAAACCTTGCCTTAAAAAAACAAAAACAAAGAAAAAAAACCTGTGTTTCATGAGAGCGCTAATCTCATCTTGCTCTCTAATAACATGACACAGAACACTCTACTTATTTGTCAGAATACATGAATATAGCCATCATGAATGATCTTCTAAGACTTTTAAGATTATAATAATAAAATTCCTAAATTATCCACAGCCCTACAAGCTCATTTAATTACCCTACTCTTTTTTTTCCTCTTAATGTTAAACTGGAAAAGCTGGTCACACCCCACGCTTTCCTTATCCCTACATTCACTCTCGCCTTATCATCACTCGATCTGCTCTCTCTTTACTTTCAAACTGAGAATTCCCTTGAAAAAAGCTAGTTAAGTCTGAAAAATGTATTCTGTAAGCTTTGCTCATTCCTCATTTTCCTACACAATTTCTGTATTTGTTGGCATCAGTTGATCACTCTACTCTATATATAAGCTTATCTAGAGTCTATATTAAGATGGATTCATATCCACAGCTAGCTGTATCACTAGCAGCTAAGCAAGCTTGAGAAAAATACCTTGATCTTGCTAAACCTTGGGGTCCTCAACTATGAAATGGACAATGGTGTCTACTTAACTGTCAGTATATATAGCTAGAGATCACCACTATCAGCCGGCATTCTGAAGAGGTATGTTACAAAGGAAAAATGAAGGTACAATGCTACACGGAAGCCCAAATCAATCAACTAAGCAAATATATTTTTAAAAATTTCACATCAAATTCTTAAAAAATGGTCTATTTAGCACATTTCTAGAATTATAACTAAACTAGAAGGTTGAAATATCAGTGTTTTTCAGGATGACTTGTTTTCAGGAAAGTTTATAAAAATGAGAGATGATCTGAAGTTTGGCATTGCAGAATATAATCAGATATGTTAAAATTTACTGTTATAATGCTTAAAGACATTTTAAGACATTCTGCTCTGACATTCCAACTTTGAGGGAGAAAGGAAACCAACTATATCATAGTTAGTATTTTAAGCAACTGGCTCTAGTTTCACTACAAAGTTTCAAAGGACAGGAGAAAAAAGCCCACAAGCAATTTCAAAAGCCATTCTCATAGTCAGATAAGACAGAGGAGGCCTCAGACAGAGCAGCACCTCTGTCACCTAGGATTTGTGGGGAAGAGGGTTGAGAGAGAAGTCTTCTGTACTGTCCATGCTGTCTCTGCCTCCCTACTGCTAGCATCACTATGTCTGGCTCATGGGCAATGATTTTTCAAAAGCAAAATGAATACTTTCCATATAAAAATTCATTTAAAAAACTACTTATCCTACTACCTTTCTGGTTTCTATTTTATTTCTCAAAGGCATGGTTACCAAGTGTACAGCACACACAATATTAATGAATCAGATAGCCAGCTATTCATTAACTATATCAAAAATATTAAAAACATATCAGCATTCTCTAAGACGTTCATTAAAATCCATGCTAATATGTGAGATACTGTTAAAAGAATATTTTTCAGAGTTTATTGAACCGACGCTAGTAAACACTTAAAGCACTACATATTCTGGAAACTAGAGAATAATTGATAGTTGTCATTCTAAAAGATGATACCACAGTAAAATGGGTTTCTCATGGACCACAAGTATGATTTGCCACAAGCAGTTTTTATTCTTTCAATCAAAATAAGGCAGATTTTCAATTTAATTTTCACTAAAAGAGACATGAATTGTAGCAAATTTCTCTGAGTATCCAAATCTTTGGATAGGTAAAATGTTATTAAAAGAGAAGATCATAAAAAAATGAATCATACTGATTCATACCAATGTGACTCACCAGGAAACTTCCCAAACTAATGAGGGTGGAACTATTTACATAACAGAAACAATAACTACACCCTTCTATAAACACTCTTTTGCAGATATTGGTACCCCAGAAAACTATGGAGAGAAGATTGAATTATAAGTCACTCAATTTTGTTCATTATAACTCTGAATTGTTAATGACCTGATACAGAAGACTAAGACTAGCTTTAAAAGTGTCTTTAGAAAGCTCATATACACAATAAGCACAACTGAGAGCTGTCAAGGGAAAATCACTCTTCTGTTTAGCCATGTGTGCTTGCTGCTACTACAGGATACTTCTGTTTGCATCATTTTTATGTCAGTATTATCTATGTTTGAATCCGATACTAAGCATGTGAAGACATCAGACTACTTATTACAACTATTTATATTATTCTTTCATTTTTCTTAACAGTACCTGACTGCACATGTCTTTTAGATCATTTATGATTCTATACCTGTCTTGGCCTAAGTTCTCAAAAATACATCATTCCTAAGGCTCAAATAAAAAACTTCCAACCATAAAAATTTCCCAAGCAATCAGGTCATTCAGCTCACTAGTATCTTTAAGGTTTTACTTCTTCCTTTTGCTTATAGTTGCCAACTATCACTGTAGAATCCATTTTCAGTGGTGGTAAGCTAAATCAAGTTGTACCACAATGAAAGGCTCAGCTACAATAGAAATGGAGATTACTACTCTCTGTTAAGATCAGAATATTTTAAAACCTCGTTTTAAAATAGTTTGATCAGCAAGGTAGGAACACATCAAACTGGGGAGGCAAATATGCTCCTAATTTCCTAGTCCCCAGATCAACTAAATTCTACTTCCTATTATATTTCAAATCATTCCATTTCTCTCACCTCTACTACTCATTCCTACAACTCAGCTATAGACTTTTTTGTTTTGTTTTTCGATTTGGTTTTTCAAAACTGGGTTTCTCTGTATAGCAGCCATGGCTGTAGTGGAACTCTCTCTGTAGCCCTGGCTGGCCTCGAATTCACAGAGATCCGTCTGCCTCTGCTTCCTGAGCACTTGGATTAGCACTACCACACCCTACCAACTTTTGTGTTTTTTTAAAGACACCTGTGACACGGACTGTAAGTCTTGAAGTTGGGGCAATCGTCCTTCAGCCTCCTAAGTGTTGGGATTATAGGCATGAGCTACCACACCCAGCTTCAGTTATAGACTTTTCATAGTTGTGTCTGACTCATGCTTCTCTCCCTTTAATCAAGTCTTTACCAAAATAATCATTAAGCTTCCAGGGTAAGCAGACAGGTTGAAGCTGCTTCTTTGTGACACCATGAAGACAGAGCAAGGTAACAAAATTTAGAGTCTATTCCAAAGAGATACAGCGGAAGAACACAGCAAACACAAAATAAGAGAACCAATGCCGAATATAGATGCAGCAAAAAGAAGGCCCTGCACAGCTCTCCAGGGGAGGAGGGACAGAGCCCCTGAACAGCCATCTAAATTTAAGCAAGGAGACCGAGACCTTGTTGAGAAGAAACCAGCAACCCTGCCCAACGAACAAGCACACAGTCTCCACAAGCCTTGAAACTACCTCAGAGTTTAGATAGTTACTCTCCAGTGTAACAAGTTACCTGTGTAGAAGAGGTCCTTTCTTCCACTTCCCATACCTCAGACGGCTGAGGCCAGGTATCAGTTTAAGAGGGAACCTAGTGATTAAGACTAAATTACCCTGGGAGCCTGATAAAGGAGCAATCATAGTCCAGGAGGAGCCTGGAAACTAACCCAACACAACTTTTAAGTGAGGGATAATTACAGCAGACAGTCTTAAAGAGTCAGCAACCTCAGCTGGGGCAGTAAGGGTATGGCGGCCAGTAAACTACCCTCAATCACTAAGAACTTTCCTATCACCTAAGAATTACTGTGAATTTCAAGAAGCTCAGGCCAGTCATCAGCTGATAAGCTAGCCTCTGAAACCACGTATCTGCCACAAGGGCTGAGAACTCTAACGTACCAGTGGACTGCTTGAAATCTGCCACCTATGAAAGAACCCAACACTGCCAGGTTTTCAAAGAGTACAAACTTCCATATGCATAGGCAGTGGCAAGCTGACTCTCTGTGGGTTCAAGGACAGTCTAGTCAATGTATCCAAGTCCAGGACAACCAGGGTTACATAAAGAGACCATGTCTCAATAAACAAGCAAACAGTGGGAGACTGGTGTGGCTGTGTAGGTCTGAATGATATGCTTGCTCCTCCAGTTACCCAGTCCACTATGGAGATCTCTCTGACTAGAACAGCTAGGCATCCCAGGGTGTATAAAACAGATGGGACCAGGAAAGAATCCGTGTGGTTTACAAACTGCAAAGCTAAGATGATTAACAGAGTCTCCTGCCACATAAAGAATAGAAGGTACTAAAAGGAAAAACAGTTTTGTCAGGTAACCTCACACTCGTCCCATCCCGGTTCAGCACAACCCGGAAGGGAGGAGAAAAAACAAACAAACAAACAAACAAACAAACAAAGCGACTCTCTAGTTTCAACAGATCCCCACCTACCTTCATACCCCTTCCTGAAGACACCAATTTCATTATTTTTAAGTGAGCTAGCTAGCTTTTTACTGAACGGCCACCTACAAGCAGGTTAGTTCTCAATAACCTTCAAAATTCCTGTTGCTTCCACTCTCCCCAACAACCATATTTTAATTCCTTCTTCTCCTTTCAAATTGTATCTGAGTTTAATGTTGTGTCCTCTGATGAAACTTCTGCTCTTATGGATTGGGAAAAAAATCTATGTTCTTTTAATTTATATTTTTAAAGGTTATTAGCATATATTAATTAGGCATAAAACAGGTTTCATCATGCCATTTTTACCCAGGTATATAATGTATTTAATCATACTCAGCCCTATTACTCTCATACTCTCATTCCCCTCCCCATTTATGCTCATCTCCTTCCTCTTCCCAGCCAGACCTCCTACAATCATGTCTTTTTTGGCATGGGGGGAGGGGACTGAAGTTCTATGGGAACATGAGTTACAGGATACTTGCAAGAGTATGGGCAACTAACAAGTGGCTACACCACTAAATATGACTTCAACTTTAGGACCCACAAAGGTACTCTAAGATTCCATCTTCTTCCCTCTATGCTTCTCCACTTCCCTCTTATTAGGCTTTCAGCAGTATCTTAATTTTACTTTGTGTTTTAAAAAGGCTTTTATGTTTTTATTTTTAATAATAATTCTTACATTTGTCAAGTTTCTTTTATACATTTTCTCATTATTAGGCAATTTTTTTTAGCTCTTCTTTCCTCTTTCTTCATAATAGTCTTCCCTTTTCTTCCTTTTCCTCTTTTACTTAACCCTGCTTCTCCTCTGTTACCTTCTTTTTCTGTTTCCTTCCTTTAATTTTACAGAACATCACATTATTTTAGCCATTTTATGTACTATGGTCACTGATAGTGTGCATCAGGAGGCTTTAACTGATATTAAGCACATTTCTATATCACATATATTTTTTAATTGCTGCTGTTACATCAGTATGTTTTCTACTCTTTAAACGGTACTGGGGTTGAGCTCAAAGGAACTGCTCATGAAGAACAACCTGAAACACAGGAGCAGAGATCAGCAACAGACACAGCAGTCACAAGACAAACAAACGGCAGCACAGTATCTAAGAGAACATAAGCCACTGAAACAGTTGAAATGTCAAAGAATCCAGAATCTATATCTAAAAGCAACAAATGACTCCTAGAAGGTCAAGTCCACAGTGAGAAAATCAGTCCAAGACACAGACACAAAAATCAGCAACCTACAAGAAGGCCAGCAGGAACAGAGAATCAGTGGGGACATGTGATGGGGTCTCTGGAACTCAGTTAAATGGTAGAAAACATCACCATAGGCCAGGTAAAGCTGGAGAAAGATCAGAGAAAGGCTGAAGAAATACTACATTCAAACATAAATGAAGAAAAAATAAGCAAGCATGACAACAACATGAAAGAATTCTAGGACTTGATCAAGAAAACAAACTAACCATCCATGGGGTAGAAGGCTCAGCTGAGATAAGAAGTGATTAGGAGGATGAGACAAAGTATCAATGAAACAAAGGAGTTGCTTCTTTGAAAATATAAACAAGATTGACAAACTTTTAGCCAAATTAATCAAAACAAAGAGACAGAAAAGCAAAAGTATAAAATTAGAGGTGAAAAGGTGAACATTACAATGACAATGAAACCCAGAGAATCCTTAGGAAATGTTCTGAGAACCTCTATTTTAAAATGATGGAAAGTCTAGAAGAAATGAGTAAATTATATTTACATAGTACCATCTACAAAAATTAAAACAGGAGGATTTAAACAACATAAACAGGCAACAAGATAGAAACAATGATAGTCTCCTAACAAAGAAAAGCTCAGGACTGGAGGGACTCACTGCCGAATTCTCCCAGAACTAAGAACAAATGAACACTGGTGTTTCTCAAATATTTTTCTAAAACAGAAAAGGAAGGAAAACTATCCCAAATTAATTTTTGAAGAAAATCTTACAGATACCAAAAACAGACAAGGAAACAAAAGAAGGAGGAAAGTGTCAATCAATTTCCTCAATAAACATATATGTGAAAATTCTCAATAAAATACTCACAAAATTGAATTGAAAAATGTTAAAAAGAATACTCCATGATTAAGTTTACTTCATTACAGGAAATGTATGAAAGATTTACTACAAACATATAAAATAAATGCAACACTATACGTAATATACTTGGGAAAAGAAATCACATGACAATCTTACTAAATGTAGAAAAAAAACAACATAGTTCTGCGTCTCTTCATAATAAAATTTCTGAACAAACAAGGAATAGAAGCAGCATGCCTCAACATCATAAAAACTATACTAAATTGAAAAAACTGAACACATTTCCTCTAAACGTGATCACGAATGAGATAAAGATGACTGGTAACTCCTATTCAATACAATGCTTAAAGTTTTGGATAGATCAATACAGCAACAGAAAGAAATAAAAAGGCATACAAACAGGAAAGGAAGAAATCAAATTAACCCCTATTTTCAGACAACAGAGTTCTTCTGTACTTCAAAAGACCTCAAGGATTCTAGTAAAAATTCTTACATCTATGAAACAATCTCAGCAATGTAGCAGGGCATATAATCCACACTCAAATCGGTAGTTCTTTTATACAATAACAAACTAGTTGAGAAAAAAAAAGGAAAAACTTCATTCACAAGTGCTTCCCAAAAAAAAATCCAGTCATAAAACTAAGAAAAAAGATGAAAAACTGCAATGAAAAATTTATTTTAAAAAATTAAGAAGATATAGACAATGGAAAGAATTCCCATCATCATAAATTTACAAAAGCAGTACTATTAAAATGGTTATATGACCAAAAAGGTTGTAAGTTCAATGTAATCTCCAACAAAATTTCAATGACAGTCTTGACAGAAAGAGAAAACAGTTTTAAAACTCATATGGAAGCTTGAAGGCCTCAAATGGCCACAGTAATCACAAGCATTAAGAGCAGTGGTAGGGGTACAGATGTCAAATTATACTACAAAGATTATTAATAAAAACAGAAGTATGCTGGCACAAAAAATTGACACACAAACCAATGGGACAGAATAAAAGGTCCAGAAATGCATGCACACAGCCACAGCAGACACCGGGGCAAAGACAGCCTTTTCCACAAACGGTGCTTAGAAAACTGGCTGTTTGCATGCAGAAGAATAAGAATAGATCTACATCAATCACTCTGCACAAAAATTAATTAAAATGGATTAAAAGACAATGTTAAATCTAAAGCCCTGAAATTACACAAGGAAAGAAAGGGAAAACGTTCATGAAATAAACATCCAAGAACTTTTCTGCATAGAAAAGAAAATTGGCAGAGTAGAGAGACGGGAAAAAATGCTTGTCAATTATGCATCTGAATGAAGGTCAGTATCTAGAATCTATATTTAAAAAAACTAAAAAAATAAACACCAAAAACTCATTCTATCAATAAACTGGCAAATTAGTATTTTTAAAAACAAGATAATACAAATGATTAATAAATGTACGAAGAGTACCAAAAACCCTTAGCTGCCAGGGAACAGTGACAGAAAAGCACATCAACACTCCATCTCATCTTGAGTTGAACTCACTAGGATCAAGTAAACAAGGCCAGGCAGGATGGAGGCAAAAGCAGGTAGATCTCTGGGAGTTTGAGGCTGCTGGCCTGTGTCTACACAGTGAGACCATGTCTTTAAAAAACAAAAAGAAAAAGAAAGCAAAAACCTAACAGCATTAGCTATTAAGAATGGGGTTGGGAGGAAGGAACCCTTATACTCTCCTAGTGGGCCAGTAAAGTAGTGCAACCAATGTAAAAATCAAGATGAATGTTCTTCAAAAATCAAAAATAGAATTAACACATGATCTAATTGTACCACTTCTAAGTAAATACCCACAGGAATCTGAGTTAGAATACTACAGATACCTGAGCACCTATGCTTACTGACCAAGTATTCATAGCAGCCACCTAAATAACCATCACAAACGCACATCACCAAATGAACAAAGCAGGAAAATGAGATAGACATAGACAATAGATTTTGTATTGGGGGGGGGTTTGCATGTATGAGGGTCATGTGCATGATTGTGTATATGTTTTCCCATATATCTAGAGGCCAGAAGTTGACACCAGGTATTTTTTTAATTGTTCTCCAGTTTCTTGTTGCGAAAGTGGTCTTTTGTTGAATCCAGAGCTCATTAATTCAGTTAGTCTAGCTTTCCTAGGGATCCTGTCTCTGGCTGAAGTTACAAGCATGCACCACCGTGACTAGCTTTACATAATCCTCTTTATGTTTCCCCAGTATCTTCAGAATAAAATTCAAAACTAATAACAAGGACTATTATATCTTTCACAATTTACAACCCACAGGCCTCCCAGTTTCAATTCTTACCAACACCCCTATCTACTGAGTTCAATTCTTAAGTGCTGTTTTCTCTGCCTGAGACACTCCTCTTTCCCCTACTGCCTTCTTCAGTTGATAATCACTACTGATAATTTTGTATTCAGAGTATTTTTTACATGAAAATTTGAATCATTAATTCAGGACAATGTAGGTATATTTCTCTGAATATTCTCCTAGCACTCTGGTACCTACCTACCACAGTCTCCTGTCTCTCCATTCTTCTTTTCATGAGTCTAGAACACTAACACAAACTGTTTGTAACAAATTAACAGTAACTTACATAAGTATTTCTGAATAATAAAGGGACAAAATTATGAACGGGTACGTCTCTTTCCCAATCATATCCATTGCAATGATTCTATGGGCTAACAGAGATAGTCACACTAAATCCAGTGGATTTCCGAAACATACACAGGCAAGAACAGACTCAAAATAACATCTTCAGATATACTAATTTATTCTTCATTCTTCTAGCAGAGTTTATTGAATAAATAGTTACATATTTTTATATTTCACTAATTATAAAAAAAGAAAAAGTGAATTTGACAATGTTTTCTCTTGGTTATGTCTTTACTATTCAATTTTGGGAAATGAATAAAATATAACTTCACTGATTTAAAAAATAATCAATTGTACTTAGCACTTTGAAAACTTCAGTTTCTATATAAAATATTTTTTACAACATTTTCATGATGAAAACATTGTAAGACCCTGCTTTTACTATAAATAATTCAGCATACAAAATCTGAAACAAATCTATTATACTCAACAACAATATCATCATTTTGGTAGCATGTATATCTGGTCTGTTAAATTATAATTAATCAGGACAGGAGAAAGTCCAATTTTAGACTACTCAGCATCTATTAAAAGATCTTCGGGGTAGGAATATGGCTCAGCTTCTACATATATGCACATGGGCAAACAATCACTTGAACATGTGTATCACCACACACAGAGAAATAAGCACTATCTTTCTTTAAGTCAAAAACTTCAAGAAATTCCATCATGGTCAACTCTAAACAGCCTAGAATGTTAATAGTGCTTCACTGTTCCACATAAAAAAACTACAGAAATGGGGAGGTTACCACTGACTAGGAAAAGCCTGTCAAAGGTAACTGTTAAGGCTGGGCTTGTAGCATCATGTTAGAGCTCTTGCCTAATGTGCTAAGATTTTACACACACACACACACACACACACACACACACACACACACACACACACACACACACCATTTGATCCTTGAAGAGGCCAAAACAAATGAGTTCTTAAAAACCTCTGCACCACTTCCTTCTATAAGACCATGAGAATATCACATTGCTTCCCTTTCTACCCTGATTTAGGATCAGCTATAGTACTCAATTATAAATAATCATAGTAGGTTCTTTCCTTTCATTTCATTAGTTTAAATTTACATTTCCATTAGTCTAAGTATACATAATCATAATAATTCAAGTAATTCTGAATGTGCATAAAATAATCTGCAAATGCATTAAATATATTTATTTTGCAATGGGATAAGTTTCTGGCATTGACATACCTGAGGTGTTAGTAAATTACTCATTAAACTTCTGAAAATATTTACTGTATTAAGTCAGTTTATGATTGAAAAGACAGTGGAGTAGGGAAAATTGGTCAGGATGTAAAAAGAAAAAGAAAAAAACGCAAAAAGATAAGAGAGGAAAGAAATCAATAAGAAGAGCATAATTTCTTATTTTGATCTATGCATTCATTCTCCTACTAGAATTCTACCGGGTAAGATGATCACACAGAATAGAATGAAGCTGGATGGAGTCTCAACAGACAGAAAAGTTTGGGAGAGACAGGAAAAAGTACAAGTACTCTAAGGAAAAACAGCACGAACTGCTGATATGATGGAACAACATCAAAATAATTCATCCTGGGAAACACATAAGAGGAGCAAGAGGCCAGGAAAACAGATTCAAAGTAACCCTATAAATGGCAGGACAGATTTCTATTAGAGCCTTCGCTGCTGCAGAGCTCCCTGAGCACTAGCAAAACATGTAGCATGGCACAAACCAAAGGACTCAGAAGCAAGCAAAAATATGGGTAAACATTTTATGCAGATTAAACATACTTTGCTCACTTAGCTTCTCCAATGATACGAATTCAGGCACTCTTGCCCGAGTCTGTCATTTCTGAGTTCATATAACTATTCAAATATTTCTACTGCATATGACTAAAAATCTATATATTTTTATATGTAAATGGGTGGTTACATACTTTATCTCTAAAATGTAACAGTGAGGAAAACAAGATAGCTCCTAAGACTTAATTTTAGAATCTAAATAAAAATGATTCAATATAGATTATGTTGATTAATAATGTATTTAAAAGAATGCAAAATTGATCAAATATGATGGAAAATTGTTCAATCAGTGGTCTTCCTGGACCATGTTAACTTTGGTTTTGGTTAAGTAACAAAGAAATAGAATTATGGAGAGAATTCGGCAACAAGCTTTCATAAGGACAGAGTATCATGCCATGAGCTCAAAAAAAGGTTAGTTGTATAAATCTGGGGAATAATCACTCATGCAAAAATCAGAAAATACCTGTACCGAGCCACCATGTCTGTCTGCTGCAAGGTGAGCTCTCAAATGATGGGGATTTGCCTGCTGAGAGTCCCAAGCTGCCCTGTGGTCTGCCGACTGCCATTTATTTAATGCATGTGGCATGCATGGAAGAAGAAAAACCCAATATGTTAAACATCTCATCCTTATAATATACAAAACAAATGTAAAAAAGGAAATTTAAAATATCCTTTCTATTCTGAATCATACATAGTTATTTATCTCTGAAGATGAAGGATATTTTTTTTATTGATAAATTGAGTAATGGTCAGCAATAAAAATAAGTTAGAACCATAAAATTTTAGAAGTAGAGAATTTGGGAAGCCATAGATCCCACAAGTTCATATACGAACTATCCAAGAGCCAGGGAGCAAACTGACATGAGCTCACTGAAAGCCATCACCACACTGCCTTACAGAATCCACAGAGCTTCTCCCAAAAGGAACTACTTTTAGCAATGTGAGAAAAAAAAAAATCCTTAAAAGGTTGAGATCCTGGGAGATGTTCCTGTCTTTCATTGTACTCTGTTTCTACTGAAGTATAACAGGAGAAAACAGAAAAGTAAAAAGCACAATACTATGAGACTATAACAAAACAACATTTTTAAAAGTCATAATCCCACAATTATGAATCTCTTTGCGGCTTTAATTTTTTAAAAACTTGGTTCTAATTAAAGAGCCTTCTTTTATGAAACAGACTGAAAATTTTGGAGTTTCTTAGATTGCTTGGTAAATCTCTATAGTAATAAGAATAGGCTACTAGTATTAGACTAGTAAAAATCAGAATGGCTTCTTAATTACAATTTCTCTATTTCAGGAACATGCAGAAAACTCTGACAGAAGGGAGGGTTCTTAAAGTTTGGTTCTGAATTAGTAACTTTAGATAAAATCTGCATTTCATGGATAAAGACACTGACATTCAGCACTATCCTGAGGTCACAGACCTAGCAAAGAGCGCAGTGGCAATTTCAACCAGAGTCAGCTTCAAGAACGCTACCAAGCTCCTGGCACTAGCTATGAATATCCTAAAATCTCTAATGCTTGTGTTTTTCTTTTTCTACCAAATTCCACAAAATCTTGCCACAAAGTGCCAAGTATGCTCAGCTAAAGGAAGCCTAAATACACCAGAGGCCAGAGTAACCCTTTCTGGAACAGACGTTAAATGTAAGTAGAAGAACATGAAAAAAAAAAATCTAAACCATTCTGGGAGTAAGCTTTCTAAATTAAACTGTATAATGCAAAATTACATAGGCCATGGCATGAAGTCTGCCATCAAAACCACTGTGAGAGTTCTGTCTTTTCATCACTCACTAACTGCATAGCCAGAATTAGACTGGGAGCTGACATTTAAATAAATTATAGGAAATCAAATCTGAAAATGAAAAAGATGCTAAAATCAAGACAGATATCTGTAGCAGCTCGTGACAGACCTCGGTAAGAAAATATTAAAATCTATGTGAACTCTTTCTGCATAAACACTAACACGTACCTAACATATATGTAACTGTAACTGTAGCTCCCCTGAACTTCAACCACTGACTCTCTGTCTGCAGTCATTGCAATGTTCAGCCCTTTTAAGGAACTCATGCTTTTCCTCTTTTGGATTATGAACCATGGGGTCTGTCATAAAACAAAAACATAACTGATGCATGGATATTTTGAACTTTTTCTATGCATGTAACTTTTCTTTAACGAGGAGACTGTATATTCAGGTCTCAAATCCCATACACAGCCCTATCCCAAAGGATTTACTGAAACATTACACATACATAGAAAATCTTCCCTGCATTTAGGGCAAAAAGAACTACAAAGGAAATACAGACCCCACCCTTAGAGAGTTTATATTAAAAGAGCTATGTCTGTGATAAGTAGAAAGTTAGAAGCTTAAAAGTATTTAAGTTGTGAAGCAATTCAACACTGAAGGTGTCCCTTACTACAAGAGCTTGGGCAGAGGAGTTTAGGGAGTACCAATAACTGACACTCTTCCAGGAACATCCAAGAAATCAACTCTAGTTTAGAAAACAGAAACACCAGCTCTCAACTTCTGAGCCCTATATTTACACAGTTATCGCGTCAGATTGTTCAAGCTATCAACTAACTGTACTTACAGTTGAATTAGTTCATGAGACTTTTCATGTGCGATTTTTTTCTGTCAAACTCTAAAACCAAATCTTTCTAAATCAATTATACCATACACATTGTTAATTATGCCCTAAAGTGAGCATTTTGTCCAGCTATATGTTTTAATGAATGGTATATTTTATCCTTTAGTTTTCATCTTGTTTTAACCATCACTGGGACTTTAACGGGATAAATGAAGTGAAAATAAAAAGAGGCAAGATAGAATCTAAATAAAAAGAGAATCTTCAAAGAGAGACATGAACTGCTGAAGTTTTCAACAGCTGCCTATGCCTTTCCCCAGGAAACATGAACTCTTCACTCTCAATCTTACTCTTATCTCAAATCACTCTTACATACCTTATCTCTAATTTATGATCTGTTCCAAGCAAACTAGATTGACCTATACTCCTCAAACAAATAATCTCTTGATTTTTAGCTTCTTGCTTTTCTGTTGTCTTTCTTCTCTCTCCCCACCACTTCTTCTCCTTTCTCCTCTCTTTTCCTGTCTCCTGCTCAGTACTCTTAAGATGTCTTTATTCCATTATTTGCCTAAAAGAAGTCCATTTACTCTGCAGGTTCATCACAAGAAACAACATTGTCTATATTAGATAAACAAATGCATATAGCATATCTTCCAAGATGTATATTCCAAGTATATACTTCAAGTGGTACCGTTTATTCTACTTCAAAATTAAGTTATCTGTGCATTTAATGTAATATTCATAAGAACAACACCATCCTTGAGTTCAGATTTACTGAGAATAAATTTATATTCTATTTTATTTTATTCTATTAAGAGAATTCTAATTAAAAATTGTATTCTAGAAGTTAGCATGTATTACCACTACTTTATAGGTGAGAAAATAGGGCTTAGGAAACTAATTTATGCAGAAAAAACCACATTCATGTTCTTCTGCTCCCAGGGACGAGTGAGCTCTTAGCTAAGCACCACTCAGTCACTCAGTTTAAAGCACTTCTATAGACTGTCTTTTTTGCCTCTGTATTTCTAAATACATGAATAAAAAAAAAATCACTTTAAACAGCAGAAATTCAATAAATAACCTACTGAATTAACTACAGATAGAAAGAGCAAAAGCTGGTACAACTGTAACACTTCCATCCTAACAGCACCAAACATTGCTTGGTTTTGACTAATTCGTAGTGTGAATTGGGAACTGGTAATTATTCTGAAATTAATGGCAAACTAAAAGCTTTCTGAAAGCACAAGTACTTTCAATCCTTTCATGTGTGTATAATGTGTGACCCATTGAAGAAAAATGCACATCTCAATAATGAAAGTAGAGATTTCATATCCAAAGGACAGCAAACCTGGTTTTTAGACTGCTGCATCTTATCTCTGTGTTGGTGTGCTTCTCTGTTCGATGACAGAGCAGGGTCTTGCTGAACGGCACCCACTGGAGTAGGCTACAAGAGAACAACAATTAGTGCTGGAATGGCCTGCTTCAGGAGTCCCATCTACAATAGTTTCATTAGCTGCTTAAAAGAATCAATGAACCAATAAATGATATTGCTAAGTAAATTAAGTCTTCAAGAAGCAAAACTGTTCTCAAACAATTGATAAAAGCTTTTAGGGTAAAGTAAAAAGACCACAATTACTTCTTAAAGTATTTTTAAGACACTTAAACACTTTTTAGTGTATTGACTTTTGCATGTATGAATGATCTAATGTTCTTATTAATTTTAAGGTATTTTCTCACATTAAAAAAAATGTATTTATGAATCTCATATCCAATGCTAATATATAAATAAAAAACATTATCACAAAATTTAAAAAATACTTCTTAAATAACAATATTAGATATTTAATATCTTGACTCAGAAGCTTTTAAAATTCTTAATTTTGATCAAAGCAGAACTTAGGCTACTATAGAGAAGTAACAATACTATAATACCATAAGAATACTACATAGAAATATCATATTTAATATTAAAAAACAAATTAAGATAGAAAGTCCAAAATAATTCATCAGCCTTTTATGAAAAGCAGGAAATCCAGTAGCAGAGCTTGTATAAAATTCCAAATATGATGATCCCAAAGAAATGTCCCCAAACAAGAAATAAAAAGAATTCCTTACAAACTGTTCTCAATCTTCAATGAAAATATTCTGTATTATTAAAATACTATAAATAATCTTTTACTTTAACAGCATAAAGTACCTACCAACTGTTTACCAATCCAGTCGTATTCATAATCAAACATATATCCTTTGCGATCAAATAAGTCGGTAAAAAGTTTTCTTAGGTAATCATAGTCTGGCTTTTCAAAAAAATCTAGCCTTCGTACATAACGAAGATATGTTGCCATTTCTTCTAGAAAGGAAATAAAAGTTATTCTGACTATACATCTCTATAATACTCAATAAAAGTTAACAAAATTCTATTTCAACTTAAATTTTTCAATTATAGAAAAATTAAAAGGGGGAAAGAAAGGGAGAATGGAAACAAGAGGAAAGGAAATGAGTCATTTAGTGTTTGCAACACTTATTACCAAAGGTTAAAACATTTTTTAAATATTTTAATAGATATTTAAATATCTAATAGATATTGAGTTGTACTAGAGGGTGAATTAGTGGCTCAATGATACAACTGTCTAATGACAAGGCATACTTCATGCATATTTTAGAATTTACTCAAACCACTGCTGGAACTAGCTCATGTGAAGCATCTGTACTAGTTTTCTGTGTTTCCTTCTGCATTAGCAACACACACTAACTTACCAACATGAAACAAAACTTCTAATCTTCACCATGAGCCATATTTAACCAACTGAACTGGCAAAACAAGCGAAATCATCTCAAAAAAATCTGATGCAAGAACGCAACAAGAGTCTTCTTTTAATTTCTAATCAAACAATTAGTTGGATAATAAATTTCTATGCCACATTTTATATATATGTGTGTGATTTATATATGTAATATATAAATATATACATATATTATATATACACATATATAATTTAGTTATTTAGTTTGCTTTTTCAGGAGAGGGTTTCTCTGTAGCTTTGGAGCCTGTCCTGGAATTAGCTCTTGTAGACCAGGCTGGCCTCAAACTCACAGAGAACTGCCTGCTTCTGCCTCCCGAGTGCTGGGATTACAGGTGTGCGCCACTACTATCCGGCTTTTAAGTTTATAATTTTAAAAGTAAAGAAAAACAAAAATCTGGGTAAAGTTTTTTAACTAGTTGGAAAAAAAAAAAAAAGAGTATCCCAACATTATACAAAGAAACAGTAGGTTACCAGTGCTGAAATTTCAGACATGAAGATTTCGCTGCTCCTCTGATCCCACTAATTCAGTGTAACATAGTGCCCTGGTGACTTTCCTCAAAGAGAGACTCTCTTGTTATTCCATTTGTGTAATTACAGGGTTAATTATCTTGGCACCTCCATTTATTCCTGGAAAATTACTTATACGCTTCGTAATACAGTCACTCAATCTATCTAGACCTAAACTTCTAGGTCTGTCACCAATATTGCTTAATCTTCCATTTATAGAAAGTTACATCAAGAGAGAAAATAGAGTTTACTGACAGTGAATAAGGAAACATATGCTATTTCTTTCAGAACACTGACTTTATTATTATACCATTACACAGAAGAGCCATGAATACAAAGTGATATAAGACCTCCATCTTGAATGAGTTAATATTCTTTATACTTCATTTTGCAATGCAAACCACATCAGATATTTAGTAACTACCAACAGCTAAGCTGTGTGGTACAGGCCACCCAGGAGGCTAAGTAGGAAGGCAGCAAGTCCCAGGCCAAACCAGGGAACAAAGCAAGGTCATAGACAGGCCTAGGTTACTCAATAAGCTTCTATCTCACATAAAATTTTAATTAACAAACCATTTCTTAACTTAGGACTAAAAAACCTTATTTTTGCTTCTGAGTTGCCAAAAATGCTTAGAGGAGAATTATTTTCAAAATGTATACACTAATATAAAATTTTCCTAAAATTAGTAAAATCAGTAAGATTTTATAGTACTCTAAAAATAGAAGTAATATTTTTTAGCAACTTTGACATTGAGATTCAAACAACTAACAGTGCACTAAATGATATCACATATTCTTCAGCATGTATTTCAACTTATTAAGAATGAATCATTGAAGGAAACATGGCTTTAGACGGTCTTCAGGTAATTAAAGATGGAATTTTCTTCATATAATGTCATCTTGTGGAACAAATATACAAACTTTCTGTGATCTATGCAGTAATTGTTGACAACTTTTAATGCACATTTCTAGAGTGCTCATGTTTTCCAATGTATACAAAAAAGTACTTATAAACTTAAGCAATGAAAATTAGCCTTCTTCTATGCATAAGCACATTTCAATTCTTGAACTTTACCATTGTCCATTACCTGGGAAATTTTCACACAACACTTCTATTGGTGTGGCTCGTTTCGTGTCGCCAATTTTCTGATACCTCTCTTTTAATGTGTCAGCCTAAAGTGGAAAGAGGAGTGCAAGAATGTGGTGTTTTAAAAACTATTTAGTTGTAACAGAAGGTCTTAATACACATTAAGATTTTATGAACTTCAATAAAGAAACACAAAAAATAATTACCTTTAAGCCTTGCCAAGGAAGACTGCCTCTCAGGAAGTACATGAACATATGCCCTAAAGCTTCTAAGTCATCTCTTCTACTCTGTTCTGAAATAGAAGATAATAGGATGCAAAAATGGAGAATATTTCTAAATTTATGACATAAATGTAAAATATGGATTACTATCTATAAATAGCAAAATCATATATAAATTCTTCCTACAGACTGTCATCTTTAAAATATGCCATATGATATCTTCAGTGCTACTGAAAATTTATTTACCTGCCTAGATGCCTATCCATGGAACTTAGAGGCGAATGAATGGAAAGGGGGCTCAATGGTCAAACTGAGATCTCTGTATACTGTGATCCATCTTAAAGAGTCAGAGCAGAACATGCTACAGAGTCTGAGAAACAACTGTGAATTTCCTAAACACATATAAGGACATAATTTCCATCTCACATACTCTCTATTAACAATAAACAGAATTAGTATTGCAACACTAATAACTCCTTTACTATTATTTGCTTCCCCAAGCGCTACTAGAACAACTCTCATTTTAAGGTTTTTGTAATAAATATGTAGAATACAAATGACTGACAGTAACAGACTAAGACTCTGAGAGACACAAAAATATTTCAATATTGTCACTGAAAAATTGAGATTCCTTGATTTTTAAAATACGACGACACAAATGAGAAGAAAAATACTTTAAGAAAGTGCAGCATGCAAGGTAAGTTTCTCAAATGAGCCATCTTACTATGTACTATCTGAACAATACTTGTTTCCAGAAAAACAAACTTCCCTGTACTGATCTACAGCAAAATGAACTTCTACCTTGAGTTCCCACAGCACTTGCTTGAATTTACAAATAATACTTATACTGCTAATCAGTGCCTATCATTTTCCAAGATGGCAAGTTATAGGAGAGCTTTTTATTCTCAAAACCCAGTAAAATGGCTTAGGGTCTCGGAGACTTAAAAAGGAAAAGTAATATAAAGAAAACATTGTTTACAAACTCCAGATGAGAACTGAAACCACTGTGGAAACTTTTACAAGTTCAAAGAAGCTGGCCTCTTGCTAGTAACTGGCTTGTAGATGGTGGAGCAGAGGCAGGTGCATTTGAAAAGCTTAGTAGATGATACTGAAGTACAGTCAGGTTTGATAATCACTAGGGGAAAAGCTTCGCTCACTGTAGTAAAATATACCCTTGACACCACACCTGCATAACTATCACTACAATCAAGAAATTTCTCGGAGACTTTAAATAGCTCTGCTATTAATTTCCCTTTCCACCTCCAACCTCTAGCCTGAGGATCCTACTTACCTGCTCTGTCATTATAGATTAGATTCTTTTCATACGATATGAATTATACAATACAGATTCCCATCTGGATTCTTTCCCTCAGCATGTTTTGACAATTCACCCATAGAGCTCCATGCATCAAGAGCTCACTGCTTTTCATGAAGACAATCACAATAAAGCCACCTATTCACCTAAGCAGGTTCAAGTTTGCAGCTCTTGTGGGAGGAAGATATCATGAACATTCTGAGTCTTTGTATGACCACCCATTTTCATTCAACTTGAGGAAATACTTAGGAGTCCATCACAACATCATGTGGCAGTGCATTCGCAGCTTCATAAGACACTAGTTCTAAAGTACAGTGTGGAGCAATTGTGCCATTTCTGATCTCCACCAGCAATATGAGATTGCCAGATTTTTACAAGTTTAGTATCATCACTCTTTTATATTTTATCCAGGCCAATAGCTATGACATATAAGCCTATTATGGATTAACAGTATTTTACTGATGACTGATGCTCTTGAACTTCAAATGTTATTACTGTAAATTATTCATGAACTGTGTGTATGCGTTGTATTTTCATGAAGTATAATTTATTGGAAATTTCCCTCTTATAGTTCCTACTGGCTTGTGGCCAATTCAAAGAAATTTCTGACTAGGCCTTGGGACCACAGATTTTTCTATTATTATAACTACAGATTTTACCGTTTGGGTTCTTATATTTAAGCCTACTATATACATTGAAGTAGATTTGCTTTAGATATAGAGTAAAATAATAGATCCATTTTGGTCAATAATGATAATCTGGCTATTCTAAATTTTGACAAGATTTTCCCTGCCCCCTAAACTGTTCTTGCATTACTCTCAAAACTCAGCTGACCATCTATGTTCATATTCTGGACTCCATATTCTGGATAGTTATCTGTCTTCATATATGTGTGTGTGCTATATACAATATATATGTTTGTGTGTTTATGTATCATGTATGTACATATGCATGTATGTATATCCAGAGAGATGGCTCAGCGGTTAAGAGCACTACCTGCTCTTCCAAAGGTCCTATGTCCAATTCCCAGCAGCAACCACATGGTGGGTCACAACCATCTGTAATGAGATCTGGTGCCCTCTTGAGGAAGAGACCTAGTCAGTCATCCTCATCAACTTAGACCATGAAAGCCAATATGGACAAGTTCAACAGAACCACCATATACGATCTGCCCATGCACACTTCAGCATTGCCAGGGCATACATTTCATTTTTTTCATTATGTGTGTGTGTATAATAGATATTAAACATTTTAATATAATCTTACAAATGAAACCTTACCTAAATATAAGACATAACTGATAATTCTACTACAGGCCAAGAAATATCAAGTCAAAAAAACTCTTAGAAATAAAAGTTCTCAACCCATCATATTATACTGTTTCAAACACAAAATCACTGCAAGCTACAAAAACTATAGAAAATATCTCATAAGCAAGCTTACAATTCTTAAGAAGGTAACTGCAATGTTATCTGAATAAGTAATCTTCACCCTTAGAGTATAAGGCTAACAACTTTCAAAGATGAATCTCTGGAAATTGGGGAAGAACCTATGGGGACTCAGTGCCTAAGAGTGCTTGCTCTGTCTGTAAGCACAAGACCCTGAGTTTGAATACCCAGCAAGCACATATGGATGCCACTGCTCCAACCCAGGACTTGGAGAAACAAGCAGAAGCCAACAGTCCCCAAGAGCTTGTTAGCTAAAAAGGCAAGTGTTCAGTTCCATGAGAGACTATCATGAGGCAATAAAGGAAAGCCCTGATGACCTGCTCTGAACTCCACGTGTGCTGCATACTTGCACACTAAACATGCATATAATATACACATACACACAAAGTAATTAAAATTTAAAAACCATGAATTATATGATCATCTCAGAGACATAGAAAGCATTTGAGAAATCTAACATGCATTCATCATAAAAATTCTCAGCAACCACAGCAATGTCTCATGACTGTGCATTTCCCAGCTTGATCTTGGCTTGATCCTAAGCACCACAAAACATTGTTTTAAATAAAAATTCAGCAAAATAAGTTACAGAAATTTATTTAGCCTAACAAAAGATAACTATGAAAACTTTTTTTTCTTAGTCTTTTCATTAATTTTATTTTACATATACTTGAGTATGGTCCCCAGGGCCTTGGGGATGGATAATAGACAAGCTAAACTCCCAGCTCTTCCATTTTTTTTTCTCCCCTTGTTTGCTTTTTACTTGAAATCAGTTCTCATAAACTTTTCCAAAATGACCTTGAACTTACACTTATTAGCCTAGACAGGACTTGACTTTGTAATCTTTCTACTAAGATACTTGGCCTAAGTTAAATTTTAAATTATAAGAAACACAGCCTAAGGGTCAAGACCAAAACTAAAAATATCTACTACTTTATTTCTATTCACTATCATACGAAAAATTCTTTTTTTCTTTTTGCTTGTACGGGGGTGTTATTAAGGCAAGGTTTCTCTGTGTAACAGCTCTGGATGTCCTGGAACTCTTTTTGTACACCAAGCTGGCCTCAAACTCACAGAGATCCACCTGCCTCTGCCTCCCAAGTGCTAGGATTAAAGGTGTGCAAAAAAGCAAGAAAAACATCATTTAATTACTGGAATGTATTTGGGGACCAATAAGACAGCTCAATGGAACAACCCTGGTGACTCTAGCATCCACATAAAAGGATGAGAGAATGAACTCCACAAAGATGTCCTCTGACCTCCACATGAGTACCATGGCATGTACAACCCACACACATATGCATGCATAAAATAGTATAATAGCAAAGATTTTAAAGCTGTCCAGTTTTTAAAAGAAGTATTATTTTATAGACAATATAAACAATGCAGAAAAATTTAAGTAATCTGTAAAATATGCAAACTAGTGGGTTTATCAAAGTTCCAGGATACAAGATCAATATATGAATCAGACAGATTTCTATACTAGCAATGAACAATCAGAAAAATTTAAAAACTAACATCTTTATACAATAGTATCAAAACTCAGAAAATATACAAGTTTACCAATATAAAAATTTACCAGAACAAGAGAGAACGAGTGAGAGAGAGAGAGGAAGAAAGTGAAATAGCATATGCTGACAAAGACTTGAAAGAACTAGCTCCCCTAAATTGTCCTCTGGCCTTCCTAATGCACCCCAAAAGCCCCTCCACATAGACTATATTATATATGTATACATATATACATGTAATATATATAATTTTAGCCTTACAATAGGATTCTTTGTTAAAGAAACAGCACAAAAAGCCACTTCTATTCTACCAGAATGGTACTTAGTTACCACGTTGTCAATGAAAAAAAAATCATACGGCGACCTCACCGGTATCACTCCATCAAAGGATAGTATTAGATTCATAATCTACAAGGCATTATAAATTTAAGCCATAAATAAGCAAGTAAAGTAAGCCAACTGCTAAAACTTAATCTAAACCCCTTCTACCTTCATAATTGCTTTCTTTGTGTTCTTTTACCAAGTGACACCGAGAAAAAAATGTCACCAAGTGGGAAGTAATAGAAGTCAGAAGAAAGCTTTCTCTTTGAAATAGAGTTAACTAAGGAACATCCTTCAAGTTTGTAAGAGTTCTGTTTCATGAAAAAGATCTCTCATAGGTTATTAGGTTCTTATTAAAACCTGGTCACATTTCTTCTAAAGTACTTAACTGAAAAGGCCTGTTTGAAATTGGGCATTTCCTTCAAAGTCATAATTTATTATGCAAATTTCTAAAAATTGGAAATGGAGAATTTATTAAAGTACAGTTAAAATTTCTTACAAATTCAAAGCAATTTAACTCATATAACTCGTTTAAACCATTACTCATTAAAAATATATGCATTAAATAAAAATAATGCAATTTAAGTGCCTTAAATATATCAGATGTTTTAAGTTATAACTTAACTGAAAGTAGAAATTATCTTATCTCAAATCTGGAGTGTAGGCTCAGAAAGGTTAAATAACCACCAGTGCTTATCAGGACAGGATTATATGCACTTTTGTGCATCATGTGCACTTGGGAAAGCCTAACAATGAAATAAAGTTTACTGCAAACCACCTGCAATGCTTTTCCATTAAAAATTCAATATTATTTTTCCCAATTAGATATGATAGTACAATTCAAACATCTATAATTTTCCATATCAACTAAATTATACATAATATATAACTTCAGGCCTAGTCATATGATTTCACTACAACTCAACCACATAAATTATATTAAATTATACCATTATAGTAAATTATAAATTAATTATATAATTATACCAGAAAAACTTTTTTTTCATTAAATCAAATTTATCTCTTTGAACATATAACATGGCAAATGGCTTGTTGAGAAGCAGGAATTGTATATGTATATGTATATTGTATATGTATATATTATAAAAATAAACTTATTACTTCATTTCCTACCAAAAAACAACAAA
>JAQHUG010000078.1:5766471-5777027 GCA_028555095.1 Dicrostonyx torquatus
ATAGATTAAAAGGAGAAAAGAAAAATAAGCCATGTAAAAAATGGAAAATTCACAGAAAGTCTGGATTATGTATATTATTGTGTTTTCTTTGAATTTTTTGACTATGAATGAGCTAAGTAGAGAGAGACATTTCATTGTATGGGCTGCTAAGCTAAACCAGCATTATATTATAAAGGTATCATGACTTCCAAATTTGGGTCTAAGGATATGTTGCTTTGGAAAAGAGGTTCTTCTCTTATTTCCACATGAAAGACCCCAACCCTAAAAATTAAGGACACCCATATAGGAAGGCACTGAGATAAACAAGCTTGGTACTTGAGCCCTAGTCAGTTCCCCTACCTCCCACCCACTAGGAAACCAACTAGTTGCCAAAACAGGTGGCAGCTGGAGCACTCAGTTAAGAAAAGTATGTGTAGGTGGGATTACGTTAATTTTGCCCTTGTTGTAACCCTGGTTCGATAGTCTAGACCAATCCTGGATGTTATATGATAATTCATGTTAAAAGTGTGGTTTTTGCCTTTAAAAACTTGTTTGCTGAGATGCTCAGGGTGCTCAGTCTCCTGAGCATCTCAATCGAGAAATGTACAATCGAGAAATAAATCTTTTGCTTGTTGCAGCTGACTGCCTGGTTATTGAGTCTGGGGCACTCCATTGAAGACCTCCACCTTGAGGGTCTTTCACACAGAAGATGAGAACCTGGGATTGCTTCCAAACCAATACGGTCTCATGGAACAAGAACCCCCTGAAAGGTTGCTGTGAACACCCCCACAAAGAAAATACTCTGCTTAACTGCTGAGATGAACCTAGCACACAGGATACACCATGAAAGACTCGATTAACAGCACCCCCAAATAGCAGGAAATACTATTACCATACGAAAGAACTATGCCCATATTACCAATTATTGTTTATAACTGTTTACATTTAAAGGGAGATATGTTATAGAGATTTGCATTGGTATGAATCTTGGTTTATTGATATAAATTTAAGGTCAATTTTGTTATGTGTATATTTCTGCTATTGAT
Source organism: Dicrostonyx torquatus (assembly GCA_028555095.1). Lineage (NCBI taxonomy): Eukaryota > Metazoa > Chordata > Mammalia > Rodentia > Cricetidae > Dicrostonyx > Dicrostonyx torquatus. The sequence goes on from JAQHUG010000078.1 coordinate 5,767,497, forward strand.
TAAGGTACTGTGATTGTGCAGTTCATTTTAAAAATGTAATGTATAATTTAAAAATATAGGTAATAGATAATCATCTATAATAGTCAAGCTTGTAGTCATGTTAGATTTTCTAGATGTACAGAAACCTATTTCAGATGGATAGGTATTCTTTAAACCTTTAAAAGACTTCAGAATATGGCATTTTAAAATGTTTAAAAACTTAAGACTTTTCAGGACAATGAGACACATCTGCTCCTGGTAGCACCAAGCTACTTCAAGAGGAAGACGGGCATCAAAGAAGCTCCTTATGGAGCTGGTTAGCCATATGAGCAAGAACCTGCTCTTGCCTGAACTGCCTAACTGGACATGCGATACCTGCAGAGAAATGATTGCTGAATTTGCCTAAGATGAGATGATCCTTTGGGGGTCCTGCTTCATGAAAGAGTCTGCAAGACATTCTGCAGGATACAGAAGAAAGTGACGGAACATTCTTTGAAATTTCCTACTTTAAGGAAAACTCTGCCAGATACTATGGGCCTATAGGCTGAAGATGGATGCCCCAACGGTACAGAAGAACTTTGGGTGACTGTCCAGGCATTACATGTCTCTGTCAATTCTAGAGTTTTGAAAGTTGCTTACAATGCACTTCCTGTTTACTTAGGTAATAAAATATCTTTCTGGAGTCTTTGATGGAGTTAAAGAATTTATAGTTATAGTTTTCCTTAGTTATGATAAAAGATAAAAGTAGCTATGAATATTGTAACTGTAATTCTTGCTTGATACCTGTTATATGTACTTTTACCATGTTGAAGTTAAAACCTTCCTTTTTATTTAAACAGAAAAGGGGAGGTGATGTGGGATTCCCCATTGTATGCTGTGATTACCATTAATGAATCAAGAAACTGCATTGGCCTACTGATAGGACAGAACTTAGGTAGGCAGACAGGACTGGACTGAACACTGGGAAGAAGAAGGTAGAATCAGAGAGCTGCCAAGGAGTCATCAGAGTCCGACATGCCGAATCTTTGCCAGTAAGCCACTGCCATGTAGCAAAATACAGATTAATAGAAATGGGTTAAATTAACATAAGAGTTAGTCACTGAGAAGCTAGAGCTAATAGGCCAAGCAGTGATTTAATTAATACAGCTTCTGTGTGATTACTTCGGTTCTGGGTGGCCAGGACAAACAAGTGGCCTCCCTGCAACAATGACTGATGCCTTCAAGGTAATTACTAACAGGCTGGGGGGGGCAGTTCGTCAATTCAGCAATTGCATAGCAGGTGCAAGTGCCTGAGCTTGACCCTCTATCACTGCAAGAGCAAAGAAAAGAAAAAGAAATTAAAAATGGAAGGAAGGAAAGAGCAGCATGGAAAAGAAGGAAAGGAGAAGGGATATGGAGAGAAGTGGGTTGTTAAGATCCAGGGAATGTTGAGAAAACTACAAGCAGACACATACAAAATAAAAATCACATTCAAGAGTCATGTTCTCTCTTTCCTCTTCCTTTTTTATTGGTTTCTCACTCTTCACCAAGCTATGTACTTTAAATTTAAGAAACATAAAATACCCATGTCCACAGTGTCACAATAGGACAGAATGTACAGAGTGCATCCAAACACATGCTACTTTAGAACTCATGTGCTCTGGAAAACAAGCACTTCCTCATTACCCATCTACATTAGACTTGCTAAGTAGGTCTTGAAAAGTAAATCGTATGGCTTTTGCTGTCTGTAGACAAGAGTTAAATGCCACTTCCCCCAAGCTCTGAAGGTCTTTCCTAACAATGACAAAATTTACTTTGCTTTTTCTATAAATAGAAAGCTGCTACATGTACCATTGTTTACACACACAAAAAATTAGCCCATAAGAAAGCTGTGATGTCATACTTTACAATAAAATGGTTGTGAAACTTTGTTAGCTATTTTGAAATAGTCTGTAACAGTTCCCACGAAATGAGCATTTCTCAGACAATGCACATGCAAAAACGGGTGTGACTGGGTTTAGAAGAACGCACCGTCTACCCAATTGTGTTTTTAACTTGTCAGGAGAGTTTGCTATTGAAAGGACTCACCAAAAATATTACCTCAATAAAGCCTGTCTTTTATCATTTTATGTCTGAAGCTGTACTTCAAGGCAGAGACAGACTCCCATTTCTCACACAGTGCAGATGTTTAAAGGAGAAGGTATCATGAGGCTAGTAACAGGCAGGCTGCCAGCAACAAAGCCAAATGTTGTAATTCAGAGCTGAGCAGCAGAGCAAAGACATGCAGTCTGCAACAGGTAAGCTGAGAAAAGCTGGTGGAGGTGCAGCAAAGACTGGAAGTTGGAAGTTGACTGGACAGCTCCTAGGGTCCGGTCAACATCTTATTTTATACTGTATGTCAGTGGTTCTTAACCTTCCCAATGTAGTGACCTTTAATACAATTCTTCATGTTGTAGTGACCCTCCAAAACCATAAAATTATTTTCATTGCTACTTCATAAGTGCAATTTTGTTACTGTTAGTTTACATTCCTGCTATGAAGTTAGACCCTATCTCAAAAAAATTCAAAGAATAACATACTCACATAACTTCAAAGATCTACATACAACATGCTTTTTAGCTGCCAAAGGAAAATACACTTTCCTGGAGAAACTAAGCACACACCACCTCAATAAGTGAAAAGACCCAGCTGGATATCACACCAAATGACCCTGACACAATACAAAACCCAGACTTCCACGTTTCCTCATAGATATGTATTAAACATGCATGCCAACAGCTAATCAAGAAAAAAATTAAGAGACCCAAACCAAGAGCATTCTAAAGTAATGCCCGTGCTCCGACAAATTATTAAGATTAAGACCTATAAAGAAAGATAAAGAAAGGACAAGACATAGACCTGATTTTTTTTTAAAAAATGACTAAAGCTATAAAACAAATAATACATTGTACTAATTATGATCCTGCTGAAAAAAAAAACAAACAAAAACATAAAAACACTATATGGTTGATATTTTATTCTTTATACACATAGGATGTGTATTTTTAAAGTTAATAACTTGTCCAAAGCCATACAGCTAAGAAAAATATTCTAGCTAACATTAGTACCAGCTCTAACGTTATTAGCATTATACCCAAATAGTAAGGTTGTTACTAACCTGGCAAGCTGTACAAGAGAGCTATAATCTGAATTCAGTTAAAATTGGGCATTACTTCATATTATTTAAAAGAAATATTCAAATGGGTTCCCTAATTGTATCAAGTTTGGGCATTTCAAGCTATCATAGAAAACATTTACCATATGTCGACCTTATTTTTAAAATATTATCAAAATATAAACGAAAGAAAACTATGGGCATGTGGTGAACAAGAATTAGAGTATGAGCTGTTTTAATATGCAAACCCTGAAACACAGCCTACACTGCTGACACAGAATTCAAGTTCCCATACTGGCACCATGTCCACGTACCTTTTCCTAGATGTGTGTTTATGCTCATGTATCTAGCTGTTCCAGTAAGGCTTTTGTGTTCTCTGTATGGTATATGCTTCTTTGTCTCTGGATCAATATATTCCTTGGCCAACCCAAAATCTATAATATGAATGACTTGTTGGGTTTTGTTTCCTGGTCGTCCTATTAGAAAGTTCTCGGGTTTCACATCTCTGTATATCAAGTTCTTTGAGTGGACATACTCCATGCGAGAAATCTTAGTGGAAAAAAAGAAAAGGATTCTTATTTTAGATTTTCACTAGCAAACAAAATCATGACAAAAACATGACAGAACTTTTACAATAAAAATAACATTATAAAGAAAATAATTAGAAATTGTTTCAATCCTTTAAAGTCAAAAAGATGTCAGTCTTCAGTTCCTCAAAGAGCATATATCCATTTATGACTTAAAATGTTTGTCTTTGCTGTTATGGTCACAGACAAATGAAAGTGTCTAGATTTTAGGAATGCATTTTCTAGCAGTAAGTCAAACTCAATCACTATTTTCATACTAGCTTATAAAGTTAAAAAAAAACTTTACAGATTAAAAATAAAAACCTTAAATTAAAAACTAAAGACAGACTCCTAAAGTTAACATTATTCTTCCTCAGTTGAACATTCAGGCAATTTTTATAATCAAATAAAACTTAAAAATGTGATTTTTACCTGTTAAAAAAATTAGCATCAAAAATTAACATTATTCAGTATTTGTTTTCATAAGAGATTTCATTTTCCCTAGCATTAAACACTTTAAAATCTTGAAACTGGAAAATGCTGAATTTCAACTATAATAATAAAGCATATATTTCTATTAAGTTTATTAATATAAACACAAATATTTGTACTAACCATATATACGTATTACACCATAAATATAGAATATTTATATTAACCATTTTTCAGATTCTCAATGTTTACCATACAAAAGAACAGAACTTTAGATACAAGGCAAATGTTCCATTTGTGGCAATAATGGTTACCAGTGCCATGTCAACATAGAGTCCATGGGCCATTCCAATCTGTTTATTAACAAACTGTGGCTCACATTTCTGTGACCATGCCTTAATTAACAATATCTTATGAGCACTTTATAGGTCACAAAAATTCTTTTAATGCAGTTTTTAACAGCTATATATGATTTTATGACTGTTACCCAATTCACCCTGTTAGCTCACACCATAGGGTGTTACTCATTATTTTACAATTCTATCTACACCTGTATATAAAACAATAAGTGACCTAAATATTTCCAACATAAATCTCTAGAAGTAGAATTAATAACTATGTGAATAAAACAATTTCAAGACTTTTGTAGAATCCTTATACTGCATTTATGTCAAAACTGTCTAAAACTCATCTCCAATGTATCCTCATAGGTTCCCAGGAATTTAAATACTGAAGTATACTGCTCATTAACTCTTTGCTTCTTTTATTGAGTCATAAAAGTCAACTTCCAAGATTAAGATCTCTGTTTCTGAGAGTTCAAAGTTTTCATCTTACATGTATTATAGAAACACCAACCCTTGAAGTATGCATCCTGTCCTTAAAGCAATTAAAGTATTAGATACAACTAAAATGAACTTTACTCAGTAATTTTACGTTCTATGCATCCTAGAAAGACAATATAAAAAGCAAAAATCATTTCTATTATATGCGTCGAGTGTTCCATACAAAAAGGTCAAAAAGCTTAAATAAAACTTTTTACTTAAATTTATGAACACCGGGCATGATGGTGTATACCTATAAAACCAGCACTCGGGAGGCAGAGGCAGGAGGATCAGTAGTTCAAGACCAACATACACTATATAGAAGTTTGAGACTAACCTCTGGTTACATGAGACTGAGTCTAAAAAAATAATCAAAATATAGAGAGAGACTGAGGAACAGAGCGAGGGAGGGACAAAGAGAGGGAAAGACGGGGCGGGGGGGAGAATTGTGATCAAAGAACTATGTAGCTGCTCAAGCAACTTCCAACACCCTGCTTTACTTACCAGTTGTATAGCTATCATAAGAACCGTTTTAAGAGAAAACGTTCTATCACATAGGTCAAACAAATCTTCCAAACTAGGTCCCAGCAGTTCCAGCACCATAGCATTGTATTTACCACAAGGGCCAAAATAGTAAACTTGAGGTATACCATCTAGGAAAAAAGAAAAAGTTATTTAATAATAATTCCATCATCTTATATATAAGCCTTTTACCTGGAAAACCTATACACAATATTTTAAGTTTTAAGCACTTTAACAGTAAATTTATTTTTTTCCAGAAGGAAAAAAAAAACACCTTTTCTGATTAAACCTCCTTCTTCTCTAAACCCACTCCTCAGTGTCCATATGGTAGCCCAGTACACCTGTAGAGTAGCTGTGTCCCTGAAACCATACAAAAAGTACTTTATTATATCTCTACAATCTCACCTGCTAAGCTTTATTAGCCTTCTACAGACTGAATAAAGAGAGGCTTAGACAGTAGGAAAGATGCTACTTTTATTGAACTAGGTAGTCACTGCTGTCTTTAATAACTCCATGCTTTGTATCCTACCAAGATCAACCCAAATATCTTTCCTTAAGTATGGGAAATTCCTAAGACTTCACGTTTTCACCCTTATAGTTAGGGGTATGTGTGTGGAGAAGTATAATACACACACACACACACACACACACACACACACACACAAACAGACAAGTAAAAACTTCTAACTCTACATTGTAACTAAACTTGAAGAAACTACTATCTTTCATGCTTTGGCAAAGTACCTGATTTGAATGGAAAATGCCCTCATATACACACCAGGGTTGTGTATTTCAACACTTGGTCCCTAGCCAGTGGTGCTGCTTTTGGAAGTCTCTTCCTAAAGAAGCAGGAATTTTGGGATTCGCAGTTCAAAGGGGGATGTAGAATACAGGTTTCAAGGCTTACATCAATCTCTGGCTGGCTTCTTCTATGATGAGAAAAATAACTGACACAATGTCAAAAAAGATATGCACAATTTAAACAGCCAATCAAAGCTGTCGCAATATGAGGTCTGAAAACAAGAGTAGCCTGTAAATACCACTGATCTGTGAGACCATTTCAGGGGACAATCAACATTAGAATTTTTAATAAAACCATGGGGATGTAATTTACCTTTCAACTCCTGTTCTCTAACGAGTTAGTCCTAGTAAGTTTTCCTGAGACAGCAGGATGTGTGCCACCATAATGAACTGAAGATATGAGAAGTTAGCTATTCTCTTTTACACTGGAAATTTAAAATATTTGCAAAACAAAGCAGGAACACTCTTCTCATCCATTTATATTGAAAAATAAAGTTCAATTTGATTTTTAAAATGTCTGGAATGTTATTTTGAATAACCATTTGAAAACTTTTTATATTTACTAGAATTTCAGTCAACACAATCCAAACAAAAGGTCTCTGAAATTCTCAGAAACTTTAAAGGTACAAAAGGACCCTCAGGCCCCAATGTCTGGGATGTGCCACTTTAAGAGACTTCTTGGTGCCATAAGCTCTCTCATTACAGCAGACCAAGTATAAGAGAGGACAGAGAAAGCAGACTTTCCTAAAATTTCTTTTTGCTGTTGTTCTGTGATCAGGTCTCATATGTTGCCCATGATGAGTTCAAACCTGTGACTCTTCTGCTTCATACTTCTAAGTGGTGGAATCATAGGCATGTGTTAATATACCTGGATAATTTCTTAAGTTTGCTAAAACATGATTCTGAAAAGCATGATCAGGTAACTGATGTGGGATTTCCCACTGTATGCTGTTATTTCATTAATGAATAAAGAAACTGCTTTGGACCTATAGCAGGGCAGAAGTTAGGTAGGCAGGGAAAGTTAGGCTGGATGCTGGGAGAAAGAAGGGCAGAGTCAGAGAGAAGCCATGCAGCACCAGCCAGAGACAGACACTGGGAACTTCACCCTGTAAGTCACAGCTACGTGGTGATACACAGATTAATGGAGATGGGTTAAATTAATATGTAAGAGTTAACCAATAAGAAGCTAGAGCTAATGGGCCAAGCAGTGTTTTAATTAATACAGTTCCTGTGTGATTATTTCAGGGCTAAGCAACCAAAAACTAACTAGCAGCCTTACTCCAACAAGTAACTCTGTGAAAAAGATGAATTCTAGACATCACTGATGTTTACAGGGTTTACACAATAACCAAAATTCTTTGCAAAAAGTACAATTAAAATTCCACACATTATAGAATTCTCTACATTCATTTTACAGCAGATATAACTAAGGAGTTTTTAAAAGATGGTATACATTGAAAGTGTCAATAACCAGATGGAAACATGGAAAGAACACAGAAGTCATGACTTTTTCACAAAGCACAGACTGAGAAGGCAGAGGGGCACCAGGAAGAAGGAAGGGAGTTCCCTAACTTCTTAGAAGACAATACTGTGAAGTTATAATTTTAGTAACAGCCACTACTGTTATCACCAAATTAGCATTGATACACATAGTTGAAAGAACCTCAAAAAGTCAAGCCACTCACTTGAGAAACAATATTTCTCATATGAATACTAAAAACATTCAAAGTGTTAGATTAATAACACGATAACACTCCTGCTAGAGAGGAGTCACGTGGCAGCAGGGAATGTGCTGCAAAGCAGGTACATTTAGCTAGGGCTTCACTAGGCCATCCACTGGAAGAGGAATACAGTGCACAACGAATACAGACGTGAAAATAATAGCCTCATGCAAGTAATAGGAAGTTTAAAACAACCAGAAAGTAGACAGTAGAAAGAGAAAGAAGATGCTCATGGATGTTAAAGAGGCTATAAATTAATGTCTTAATGAAGACCATGAAAACACAAAGAATTGAAGGGAACCATTCAAAACATAACAGTAGTATTCAACAAAGAAATAGATCACTAAAGAAAACCAAAACTGAAATAAAAATGGAAATGAGAAACTCAGGAAGTCAAACAAAACCCTCAGAGGTAAGCCTCACCAACAGATTAAGAGACATGGAAGAGAGAATTTCAGAGCTTGAAGACCAGGTATCACAGACAAAAAAAATGTTAAATCTAAAACAAACCAATGAACAAAAACCAGGCACAAAACACCCAGAAAATCTGGGACACTGTGAAAAAACCAAACCTACGAATAATAGGTACAGAGTAAGGAGAAAAAAAAAAAACTATGTCAAATGCACAGAAAATATTTTTAACAAAATCATAGAAGAAAATTCCAACAATCTGAAGAAAGGGATGCCTATCAAAGGTATAATAAGTATACAGAACACCAAATAGACATGACTAGAAATAAAAGTCCCTACAACACATATTAATAGAAACACTAAATGAACAAAAAAAAGAAAGGATAGTAAAAGAGTTGTAAGGGGAAAAAATGAAGTTACATACACAGGGAGGCCCATGAGAATAACACCTGAATTTTCAATGCAGACTCTGAAAGCCAGAAGAGCCTAAACTGAGAGATGTTCTACAAGCTCTAAAAGACCACAGATATCAGCCTAGACTACTGTACCCAGCAAAAACTATCAATCACAACCATCAGGATAAGGAAAACATTACACAATAAAAAACAAATTTAAGCAATTTCTGCCCAGTAATTCAGTTCCCCAAAATGTGCTTCAGTCTAAAGTAAAGGTCTAAAGAAGTCTGAAAAAGAACTATACCCAAGAGGACACAAGAACAAATAATCCCAGAACTGTTAATAAAAGAGGGGTAGAGACAAAGGAGTATACTATATGACACACCAAAGTCCCCAGTGTCATCAGGATGGATAAGAGGTGATGGAGAGTCAGGAGAAAAGGAGAAGCGGAGATTTTCCTATTTCTGGTGTGGTTTTTATTCTGTTTTGGTTTATTAGGGTTTTGTTGCTGCTGTTGTTCTTGTTTTTGTTTGCTTGCTTATTTTGTTTTCTTTTCTTCTGTAGGGGAGGGAGGCAACAGGGATGCAGAGGGGTATGAGGGACTGGGAGATGAACAGAAGTGGGGTGCATGATGAGAAACCCCCAAAGATTCAATGAAGAAGTTTCAAAACACTGAAAAAAAAGAGGGGCAGAAAAACACACTAGCGAGGTAACCCAGACTCAAAAAGAAGAACATGGTATGCACTCACT
>JAQHUG010000078.1:5784869-5805759 GCA_028555095.1 Dicrostonyx torquatus
GGTGGTGGCGCACGCCTTTAGTCCAGCACTCGGGAGGCAGAGGCAGGCGGATCTTTGTGAGTTCGAGGCCAGCCTGGTTTACAAGAGCTAGTTCCAGCGCAGGCTCCAAAGCCACAAAAACCCTATCTCGAAAAACCAAAAAAAAAAAAAAAAAGAAAGAAATGAAATAAACAATACTTATCATTTCAATATATATAGTGACCTTTCTAGGGATAAGAAAACAGGAAGAACAGGATTTTATACATATTTGGGTATATGAAATATTTTAAACTTCTAAACACTGAAAATTATGTTAAATATAAAGATATGTAAATGTCGGAACACAGGCTTAACATCACTAACATGCAAAGAATTTTTATAAACTACAATTGTCTTTGTGTCGGCCATAAGCTAAGAAAATTCCAATGGTCAGTCAGAATCTACAACCCCAGAAAAAGCACTATGAAGAACCTGAGAGTTAATAAGGCTAGAAAGGGCAATCTGAAATATCAATTAACATGTATCTTTGCAAGCACATCAAAAAGAATGAAATTTTAAAAAAGAGCCATGTTGTTTCTTAATTTCTAGGAACGAATGACTATTGTAATGAAAACAGAATGACTTGTTTGTTTGTTTTTAAACCCAGAAAGTGGCTCTGGTTACAATGACTACTAAAAACAAAATAGGCAGTTTATCAATTTTCATGCACGGTGTTTTTCTGCACAGGACCTCTGACCTTTCAGAGAGCTCCAGATGTGCCGCTCTCTTTACAGAGAGAGTGCTCACAGACATATTGTAAGTATTGCCACCACAGCATAAAAATGTGTTAAGGGGTAAACACTCACATTAAAGCTGAGTAGCACAGATCTCAGAAACTTAATGTATTTGACAGATTTAACCCAGTAGAAATATCAAAAGTGGCACAAACCAAGTTTATTCTGAAATGCACAAACCAAGCCTACATAACTATTTTCAAACTTTAGAGAATATTTTATATTTTTAAGCAACTAGTTTCACATGCTTTCATGCACATTTTTAGGAACTCATTATGTATGAAAATGTAGGTGTCCTCTGGGAAACCTGAGTGAAGACTGTTAGTGACCTGATTTTAGACTGGTATCCTAATCACAACTGAGTCAAAGACAAAAAATTATGTTTCCTCAGAGTATTGCCATCTCTTCATAACTATATAATTTTTATTCTGAATATATGCAGGAAAAATCCAAAAGACAAAAGGCTAAATATAGATCCCACAGAACCAAAACATACCAACATTTTTGTTGACTTTCATATTGTCTAATCTTTTATGTCACAGCAAAAAGAAAAAAAAAGAAAGAAAAAGAAGTTGAATCCTAAAAAGAGCATCATCCTTGTTAATATTAGAGATCTGGCTAAACTGTGGTGATCACAGTCATAAATATAAATGAAGATTAAACAATATAGTCTTGTCACTGAGTACAGCCACAGTCCTACAGTTAGATTTCAATCAATGTGTTATACACAAAAGCAAATGGTGCACCAAGTGTGTTTGTCTGTCTGTGTGGTATGAGTAAGATAGAGAGGATATAGAGAATTCCATTAAGGCTACAATTGGACTGGGCCTAGCTCATTGATAGTTTAATTTACGTCAAGTGACATTTCCAATAGTTTTCTGCTGTACTGAACCCGAAGAAGCCTTACCAATATTGTGGAATTGGAGTTATTAGAGAAAATTATATCCTTTGGATGTTACATATTTGTTTCTAGCAGGAATCACTAGTTATCCATCAGTATTAACACTGTACTTCCAAACACAAGAACATCCAAGTTTAAAAATGGTTTTCCAGCTACAAACTACATTTTCCAGGCTCTTTTTCAGCTTCGTGTGGCCAAATGAAGAACTTCACACCAGTGGAGAAAAAGTACGATACCGCCAATTTCCAGGACTGTAATGTGTTCCTGACTGGAAAGGAGTTAACAGCTAGGAAAACAGCCCTGCACACACTAAAGACACACACTGAACATACAGGGTACAGACACCCCGAGTGTTCACCCTCTGCCTGTGTTATATGAAAGAGAACAAAATAAGTGGATGAAAATTACTGTATTTGGGGACTTTTAAATTTGTTGTCATAGCACCATTGCCAATTTTTTGATTTTTACATTTATCTATTCAGGCAAGGGGGACAGAACACACATGTGCCATGGTGTACATGTACATCAGAGGCAACTCGCAGAAGTCAGTCTCACTTGTCATCATGTGGGTACCAAGGATTACACTTAGGTCATCAGACTTGGTGACAAGTGCCTTGTGCAACACTCAGCCATCCTGCCAGCCCCACCGTCTAGTCTTAATTTTTACATTTTCAAGTGTTTTAGAATGCTTTTGCAGAAGTCAATAAACACAAAAATAACAAAATTACCCAAATCTTTATATAATGGAGACATAAGGCTTATGGAACTTCCAGCACCATAATTTCCAAGCCCAAAGATCAAAATAAAGAGTTGTGAGCAATACAGGAAGAGGAGAAAAGCAAAACTAAGAGAAGTTATTGAAACTTAATTATGTCAAAAGGTACAGTATCTTATTTCAGATATGGTCATTCATAAAGCAATATTTCTGAGGTTTTTTTTTTTTTTTTACTATAATGTCAATCAGGCACACCCACAAGAAAACAGAGGAGAAGCTCAGGAAAGAAATTATCTATCTTTCAGAAAGCCAGAGGGCAGTAGTTCTCAGCCTGTGGGTCACAACCTCTTTGGGGACAGTCAGACAACCTTTTCACAGTGGTCACCTAAGACCATTAAGAAATACAGATATATACATTACAATTCATAACAGTAGCAAAATTGCAAGATGAAGTAGCAACAGAAATAATTTTATGGTTGGTGGTCACCTCAATGTGAGGACTACTGTACTAAACACTGCAGCATTAGGAAGGCTGAGAACCACTGCCATAGAAGACTACAGAAGCAACCTGCTTGTGTTAGGTGGCAGAAGACAAGGGCGTAAAAAAAAGTTGAACCAAAGGCCTTTATTATTAGAGTTTTGGGGGAAAGGCAGGACAGGATAAACAGATTAGGACTGACGTGTCTCCACAGATCTTTGGGTAGAGGGCTTGTCTCTAAAAGTGTAGCACAGAATACTGTTCCTAGGTATAGAGACAGATAAAGACACTCAAGCTGGGGATTGGATAATTCACATACCCAAGGCATGCCCCTACCCCTACCTAAGTCTCTAGTAATTGCTCTTTTCTTAAGAACATACCAACTATAGGAGGAGCAGGCTGTCCCCCAAACAAAATGGTTTTTTGTTTTTGTTTTTTTTTAACATATCCAAAGAAGACTTCTGGGTATTTCAAGACCTGAGTTCAACTCCCAGGACCCACATGGCAGTTTAGAACCATCTGTAACTTCAATCCAGTAGACTTAACCCCTCTTCTGACCTCCACAGGACTGGACATACAGACAGGCAAACTCCTACACAAAATAAAGGAGAGGATAGGGGCATAGGTAGAAGCCTTGACACTGAAACTTGTGAAATAAAAGTCAAGGCAATGCACACTGGTTCCTTTACTTCAAAAAAAAAAAAGAACCTCACCAGACAATGAGGCTGGAGAAACCTTTGGATAACTTAGACAAGGGGCTCTCACCTGCCCCTCTCCTACGCAACACCAATAGAGTGCTAGAGCCAGAGGAATCCTTTCAATTGAGCCCAATTCATTCAATAAATTAGTGCTGGTATCAATATTAGTTCAGAGATGCTTAATGTTGCTGTAAGCTGTAGTTAAAGCCAGTGCCTGAACTAAGTGAAATCAAGTAACTGTTGAGTATGACTCCCCCAAGCCTTAAGGTTCAGAGGACATGGAGGAAAAGGGGTAGAAATTGAAGAACCTAATAATTGGGAAGAGTGCTATGAAATGCTGCCTTCTGGACATGACATGACAACAACACTCATAACTCACAGCAACTAAGGTTGTCTTCCTAAGACCTGCCCAAGTTGAAGCCAACAGCATGACAGCATGAGTGGGAGGTCTGAGCAACTGCTGGCAGTAGCTAGGATAAGGGAAAGCATTTCCTTAGTGAGATGTATCCCCTGGGAAGCTGTTCACGCCTAGTTAATGACCCCACACAGGCACAGGCACAAAGCCACTCTATTCAAACCCAGTAGGAGCATTTTCTAAAATGAAAATCATGGGAGTAGGAGGGAAAACTGCCGGGAAAGGTACAAAGGCACTTGGAAAGAACATGAGAGGTGCGTGGGGATCAAAACACATTACATATATGCATGAAATTGTTAAAGAATTTTAATGATTTTTAAAAGATGTCCAAAGATCATAAGATACAAAAATGTTTTAAATACACAATAGAATCCTATTATTTTGGCTAGCTATGTTTGAAATATTTGGTATGTGTCAAAAATAGTTATAGGGATTCTGAATTGTTGTTTAAACTTAAAATCTACCAATAGTCAAAAAATGCAAATTGTACTGACAACAGATGAAGACAAAAGAAAACAGCAAATAAATTGACTTATCATTTAAAATAAAGATGTTGACTTAAATAAAATTTAAATTTAATGCTTACAACTTTGTGTGGTTTTTAATCTCAATCAGTCCTTTTTCGAAAAACTAATAACCTGTAAGGAGTTTCCAGCAATGGACAGCACTTTCTCTCTCCTTGGTGCAACTATGCATGGAATGGGGCTGGGGTATCTTCAAGTTCTACATAAAGTTACAACATCAAGGTATCCAACAGGTATCGGACAGTTAAAGAGACAGCTCTCTACAAAATACATAAATAAAAACTGGGCATCCTTGTTGAAAATAAGCACTTTTCTTGAAAAGCACTTACCTATAAAAAGTAAATCTCATAGTCTTTCTTGCTCAAATACCACACACACATACAAATTAGTATAGAAAACCAAATGTTAAGGATGTTTTATTAATGTGACTTTAATAAAAAAAAAATACTTTAAGGATCCAAAGCAGGACTGGAATGGCTCAGCAGTTAAGAGCACTGGTTGCTCTTCCACAGTACCTGAGACCAATTGCCAGCACTCATATGGTGGCTTACACCATCTGTAATTTTAGTCTGAGTTCTAATAACTTTTTTCTAAACAAAGAAACCATGGAGGGCTTTGAAAAGAAAGTAATAAACCCCTCAGAGGTCTCTGAGTAAGAAAAATTAAAATGACTAACTTAGCTCTGTATATGTATATGGAAATGGTATATATATATGGAAAATACATATCCATAAAACAATGGGACACATAGAAAGAAAAGATATATTTATTTGATATATATGGAAACACTTCCTCTTGGAGAGGGGAATGAAGCATGAAGCTCAGGAAGTAAATGATCTAAATCCTAGAGCTGCAGCTTCCAAACTCACAAGGTTCCTCCCCAAGGTTAAGTTTGTGGAAGCAAAAAACAGATGCTCAAAGAAGGGACTCCCCCATCCTTGAGCTGTGAGGACACACTCCCAACCTGTCAAGCTGCCTGTGAGTTAGACCGATCTCTGGAAATGCAACTTTTTCTGAGCTGGCACCCACATAGGTGCTTTTCAGTGATGCAGCTGCCTTTGAGTCATACTGGCCTCTCACACAGACTACTAAAATTAACACCAACAAACTCTTTGGTTTACCAAATTAGAATTTCATAGAAGTGTGTCTTTGCAAGAAAAGTCTCAGACTATAAGTTATTATAGCATTCACTTGACTTTTCAAGATATACATATATATAATACAACTAAATAAATATGTAAGTATCATACATACACATACATACACAACACACTTAGATTCTACATAGGCACTTGACTGGATAAGATTAGAGATCCTAAGCCAGCACATTGTATTGACTTTTGCTCATTCACAGATACACAGAAAGGAATTATAATTTCAGTATACAGATCATGGACACCATGTCTCATATTGTTCTGGCTAAGTTGGCCCACTAAAATTGTTCTATATGAATATACACATATACAGAGTGTATATTATAAGAATAGTTATTTCTAAATTATATAGAAAACTGTAATAAAAACAGCCAAAGCCTATACTGGTGTGGCAGGTCCTTCTGTCTATGTGTTGCTTTTATTGGTTAATGAATAAAGAAACTGCTTTAAGCCTATAGCAGAGCAGGCCAGAACAAAGCTAGGCGGGGAAAACTAAACTGAATGCTGGGAGAAAGAAGGTGGAATCAGAAAGAAGTTATGTAACCCCACTGGAGTACAACTTTACCTTGTAAGCCACAGCCTCATGGCAATACACAAATTAATGGAGATGGGTTAATTTAAGATATGTTAGCCAGAAATACGCTTAAGCTATTTGGCCAAATAGTATTGCAAATAACATGGTTTCTGTGTGATTATTTCAGGGCTGAGCAGCCAGGAAAAAACAAGCGGCCTCCTACAACACTATATAGATATTGTATTATTATTTTATATCATACTCTAAATTTAATATTTAAAATAACCTAGAAAGTGATCCATGAACATTTTTCAGTATATAATCCATGTTAAGAATTGGATGAATAATCTCAAACTTTGACAGAAAGTAAATAACCTAGTTTCTCTGACCCCCCAAGTAAGAACACTATCTTTAAAAAATAAGCCACAAAATATTTGCCCTTTCAAAGCTTTTAATCCCTACTAAATGTAAGAATCTGCCAACTACAACTTTATAGCTATGTACAAAGAATGTCACTAGCTTTTATTAGCTTGCTTCTTCATTCATATTTAATGTTCATTAGCAACACAAAACAAATGAAACAGAAGAGACACTACAAATTAGGGTGTCTTAAAAAATAATAAGAAATAGCTCAGTAGAAACATACTATCATTTTATTTTCAACAAAGAGGAGACCCAGTGAAAACTGTGAAGTCACTTTTCCCCTCAAGTTCATAGTCTTGGTGATTCAATGAGGCGAGTCCTTAATGTACCTAATTACCTTACTACTGACTGCTGTGACACCATGCCACATTCCTTGTTGCTTTTCAATGGAGACAGCTTCTCTACTACACTAGGAGTAAGAAGATTGAAATTTCACTTCTAAATCTGTCACTGAACTACTCTGTGGCATTCAGCAAGTGCCTTCCCTATGGAGGCTCAGGTTCCTGAAGTGCACAGTTAGGAGCTTCAATAAGCACAGCATTTCCCAAACTATTACAGCATGAGTAGGTAGATAACTCTGAGACCTTTGTTAAAGAAACGATGCTGAACCTTACCTCAGACACAGTAGGGCAAAGGAGAGAGGAGAATGGTGCAGAGAAGCTAGCTATTATAACAAGCAAAAGTTAACTTTACAGAGTAGCTTGACTTTAAGCCACATATATGACTCTAAAGTGATCAGTTACTAAATGTTTTGAAATACAAAAATGGAATCTAAATATCTCCCCAAAATATAGTATACAACAAATGACTTACTGGAAACTATGCTAAATAAGTAAATTTTATTTACTTATTTTTATGTGTATGGATGTTTTGCCTGCATATACATACATACATACATACATAATACATATATACACACACATGTGTGCACTATGCACTTGAGCCTGATGTTCAAGAAAGTCAGAAGAAAGCACAGGATTCCCCTTGAACTGGAGTCACAAGTGGTGGGGAGCTGCAATGTGGTGCTGGGAATCAAACCTGGGTGCTCTGGAAGAGTAGCATGTGCTCCAGTACCACTGAGCCACCTCTCCAGCCCCTGCATGATCTTTTAAATTTACTTTATCTTGTTTTCTCACATTCTTAAGAAATTAGAAAGGTTACTCTCAAACAAATAGACATCTAGATACTAAGAAATTTCTTACAAATGAAAGTACAAATAAATAAGAAATTTCCAACACCTATATTCTTTATAACCAGTACTTTGAGAAAGCATGGTTCAACTTAAGCCCCCAATGTATACACAAGGAACGTAACACTAAAGCAAGAAAGTAGTTTTACAAGTGTATTTCTTTACAAGTGTATCTTCACAAAATGTAATAAATAGTCTTACCTAATCGTAATTCTCCAAAATTGCCACATCCAATTTTTTTCCCAACTCTAAAGTTAGGTCCAACCATTAAAACTCCAGAGGAAGAAGAACCAGTTCCTCGAGTGCTGTGTCCTGATCGACCACTGGGTCGTGCCATTCTATCATCTGATTTGTCCTTGTCTTTCTTTTTATTATCCATATCAAGTTTGCGGTACTCCACTTTGAATTCTTTAATCAAGACAAGCACAATGAAATGGGTACTGTAAGAGTAGGTGCATCACTAGGTAAGAGTACCCGATGAGCAGCGTTAGCGTTCAAACTCCAGCCAATAGTCAGTCAGCTGAGGCGTGTTCATCCCATTCGGACAACTGTTCGCAGCTGTCTTCTCAGCAAAGGATGTCTTCAAAATTATCTTCTCAGGGATCGAAGCTGGTTTGATAGTGTGCTGTAAGATTAAAAGGAGAAAACTGTCAACAAAGATGACTTTTATATTTAGGAAAGTGAATGATAAAAGCTTAGGTTACCTATTGAGGCCCCAGAAATTAAAGCACAGTAGACTCTTAAATCAACCACTAATTTTTGTCTACACTTTAATACCAAATATCACAAAAAACAAATTTAACTTTTTTAAGAAGTTGTGAATTTGAGTATACATGTGATATACATATGTGTGTAAATGTTTATATGACCATGAACATGGGCATACGTATATATGCAAGTATGTATGGGAGGCCAGAGGTAGAAATCAGATATTTTATCAGTTTTTGTTGCTATGATAAAACATCATAATCAAAATCAGCTTATAGAAGAGTTTATTTTGGCCACAGTGATGAGGAATGCAAGGCAGCAGGCGGCCCAAGCCAGAAGTTGAGAGATTATATATCAACCGCAAGTAGCAAGCAGAGAAAACAAATTATAATCAAGGTAAGACTAAAAACTCTGTAAGCCTGCCCCCAGTGACACACTCCCTCCAGCAAGACTAGATCACCAAAGAATTTTGTAACCTCCCCAAACAAAACCACCAATTGGGGACCAAGTGTTCAAACAATTGTGCCTATGGGAGCCATTTGCATTTAAGTCACCACAGGTGTCTTCCTTAATTTCTCTCTCTCTCTCTCTCTCTCTCTCTCTCTCTCTCTCTCTCTCTCTCTCTCTCTCTTTCTTCCTTAATATCTCTCTCTCTTTCTTCCTTAATATCTCCTCACGGACTAGGCAGGCTGACANCAGGATAACAAGCTCCAAGGGTCCCCCTGTCTGTGCCCCTTTCCAGTGATAGGGTTATGGAGGCACACATCATACACAGCTTCTTAGAGGAGTGCTGGGGATCCAAATTCAGGGCCCCACATTTGTGCAAGAGCTACTTTTGCACTTAAGGCATCTCCCTATCCCAACAAACACAAAACTTAAAAATCAGGAATCTGGTTGTTTTAAAACAACAAAGAAGAAAAGGTACTGAGCACTTCATAAAACAACATCCATTGATTAGACCAGACATTCCTATTTAAAAGTTACTGCAATAAGAAAAAGGAGTAGTCAGAGTCTGAGAAATTAATATAGCCATTCTATTTAAAAACAGAAAAACAAAACATATTTTAAAATTTTTAAATCTTAACACTTAATTTTTAGACTTTTCAAAAGTATGTTTTCATTTTGTCTTCATTTCAAAAGTATATTCTCATTTACTCAAATATTTGTTATCCTTTATATATAGGAAAGAGTCACAAAACTGATAGTACAAAAACACAGTCTTTGGATCTCTCAAGGAAAATAATTTTTATGTAACACTCTAACTAAGCCTTTAAAAACAAAGTAATTTCACAAGGCTAAGAGATGTTGGAGAAGAAAGGTATAAAAATTTCTTTTAGAGACAGGGTTTTATGTATCACAGGCTGCTTTCAGACTTGCAATCTTCCTGACTCAGACTCCCAACCAAGTTCTAGCATTACATATACCACGATGCCTAGCTACGTGTACTGAGTTTTCCCATATACAGATGAAAAGAACAATCACATACTTCCTTTAGACATTTAGCTAGCAAATACATGTGAACTCTGTGGTTAGTCCGGCAGCTATAGTAGATGAACATCTACTTTCGTCCAAGCACTCCACGCAGGCTTCCACGCCTTGCAATAACAGTTTTGAGCTAGGCTAAAATGCCCTTACCGGGCTCCATAATGAAATAGGGAAGGAAGAACAGAACACCTCAAAACACAGCTTTTAAAAATATCTATAAAATCAACACAATCCCAAAAAATTGGTGAGTCTGTTTTCTAAACTGATAAGACTGCGCCTAAACTTATTGTAAAAATGCAGAATCTAGAATAATCTCAAACCACAAAAACAAAATTAAATATACAGCACTTAATGCCAAGGTTTACTAGAGAGCTACAGTAATCAAGACAGTGTGGAGCTACTACAGAATAGGTAAATGAACAGCAGCGTCCAAAACAGGGTCACACAGATTTGCCACTAAGACATCCATCAAGTCAATTCAAAAGTGACATGGGTCACAACTATAAATCTATGTGTGTGGGAAAAAAGAACCTCGATTCAATCCATGAAAGAATAGTATGTAATGAATCATACCTCTAAAGACAAAAGAAATTAGAACCATAAAGGAAAATAGCTTTGTAAGCTTGTGATATATAATAAAGGAAAAATAAGATTAAAAGTTAATAAACAGCTGAACAGAAAAAAACAATTATGAGAAATTAGTTCATATATTTATGAATATGCATTAATACACTACAATTAAATAATAAACTTTATTTTTATGTAAAAAATAAATATATTTTCCACAAAGAATGTTAGCAAATAGCCAATAAATATATGAAGTCTTGATTATGATATTCACCATAGAAATAAAATTAAAACCGTAAAAGTATCATTTCATACAAAATATAAAGTATGGCAAAACTTTAAAAGATTACCAGTAGTAATGCTAGCAGAAATTAAGAACAAGCATGTCTGTCCTTAATTTCTGGTACAAGCATAATACAGTATGAGAAGGAACCAAGTTTGACAGTTTCTTATAAAGGAAAACATATATTTATCCCATGACCTATCAATAAAACAATGTATTCAGAAAGATGTGTCACCAATTTTTTGTTGTAACTTCACTTATAATAACCAAAACTGAACACAATCAAAGTGTTCTCAACAGAAGAATAAGCAAATTGGCATATTCATATAACAGAATACTATTTGAATCATGAGTAGGTTGAAAGACATCAGGCACAAATGAGTTATAGTCACTGAAATCCTAGAACTAGCCGAATTAAGCTACAGGATTAGAAATCAGAGCCGTGGTTTACCAGGTAGAGGATAGTTCGCTAGAAAAGAGCATGAAACTTCCTTGTGCAAGTATATATCCTGTACCTTCATTAAGAGGAGCATAGGCAGCTATATACTCATCAATGCAAAAAACTACAATAGAAACCTGTACATGGTGTTATATGTACACTGTGCCTCAAAATGTGGCTTTTAAAATTAATAGTTGGACTGACTGAATGGCTCAAAGGGTAACGTTATAGTGCTCCAACCCCCATAACCTGCCCTCTGACTTCCACACACATGTGCGCACAAATATATATAAATATAAGTTAAAATGAATATTAAAATCAATGCCCATTCACAAAACAAAAATTCAGTAAAGTATCTCAAAGTATCTCAAAGTATATTATAATATCCCCCTTATTACATAAATTTACATAAAGTTTACCTTAAAATGAAGCTTTTTTAAATAGTTAATTAGCTGTTAACTATTAACTAACATAACAGCAATACTTTTGAAATTTTTAAAGCAAAATTCCTTCTCTGCTTTTTTCCATTTAGAAGTTATTTTCTTTTGGAAAATTTTTGTATTTTTGATATATAGCTTCTCATTTATGTTTAAACATTGAGCTATCCAAAACCATATTCTACATATAAGAAACCAAATAATCCACAAATGAAGTAAAAATGTTCCACAGATATTTATACACTTCTCACTCCTGAACCTATTCGCCCTTCCCTTCCTCTCAGTTACTGAATGTGCTTCTTTTTGGTAAAGCCTGTGTACGCATAACTGTGTACAGAAATACTTGTAGACTGTTCTGTCTGTGTAAGAGGTGCATAGGAAATGTGTTCCAGGAACACAAACGATTCCATAATAGTAAAAGAGTATCATTAAACTGAAGAGCTTTTACTCTGTGCCTTTCATAGCCTTCCATCCCTCACGAACCCTGGCACAGGGAATTTAGCAGCATGCTGGAGGAGAGCAAGGCCAATTCCCTGTAGAGGGCCCAGAACCGAAATCCACAATCCCTCACCATCTTTTTGACAAAAGAATCCATGGTTTTCAAATAATGACACAATCTTTAAAATGTAAAGAACAACTAAAAAGGTTACTTTCATTTTCTCTCTGAACTGTTGTTAAACCCCTTCTTAGAAACAGGGCTGGGGGTGCAGCTCTTTTAAAGCACTTGCTTTCCACACGCAAAGGCCCTGAGCCCCAACCCTAACACTTGAAAAATAGATAAATAAATCTTAGACGCAATCTCTTCTAAACACTAAGTAACACCAGCAGCTGAAAATCCAACTACGTTTTTTAAGTATCTAGAACAGTTTCAATAGACATACTATAAAAAGCCTAAAAAAATATTTAAGTAAGAAAATGAGGAAGGGATATTACATACTGTTCAGTTTAGCACCCACACAGAGCAAGCTTATTTCTGCATTTTCTAGTAGTCACACAAAAAGCACTTTTGTGACTAGATATGATTCACTGTGTCCAATTAAAAAATAGCTAAGGAAAGAACTGCAGGGTAGTACTGCTACAGTACTGTTCCTGTACTGACTAGAGCTGTAGTGTTGGATACTGTTGTCCTGTTGTAGTGCTGTAATGCTGTAGTCCTGCATTATCCTTGCAGATGCAATCAAAAGTGAAACTGTGACCCAAAGGATACAAAGTAGGAGGGCCTTGGACCTTGTACAAGGCAATGTGCTTTACCCTCTCTGACCATTAGATGGAGGTGGGGTGGGAAGGTGTGTGGAAGGAATGGGAGGAGGAGAAGGAGTGGGAACTTGGATTGGTATTTTTTTAAAAATCTAATAATTTTTTTAAAAATCAGGAAAAAAATTTTAAAAAAACATAACTAACCAGTAGATCTTAAAGATTAGGTATCATAGCTACTGAGGTGTGCTCCAGAAACACCCTGTTCACAATTTTTCACAACACAAAATATTTATAATGCCCAAGGTTACTGTAACTTTTATGATGTGTCCCCTTTAACTGAAATCTTACTCCTTCTACTAACTAAAATTAGTAAGCACAATTAGCTATGTGAGTGTATATAAATGGTAACAAATATATGTTCAAAGACAGGGAATTGGCCTAAAGGGTACTTTTTCAATAGTCTTTAAGAAGGAGCAAATATGAATAATCAACTGTCTTATCTCTATGAGCAGCTTCGATTTTGATATAGTGATATCCACTAATAAAAGAGCTTCTCAGTTTGAAGAACATTAGCATTACCTGGGTGTGAGCAGACATATAAGGACCGTATCTGACTGTATTTGGCCATCACTGATAAATCTTCAAAACAGAAAATCAGACTTTCTAATCTGCATGGTTCAATCATTTAAGACCTTACACACAACCTAGATAAACAAAAAAAAGTATGAAAATAAATCTGTGTAGTACTTATGTTCTGCCTCATAGGCCAAATAGACACCAATGAGAAGTTCTAGATTTTTAAAATAATTTAAAAATATTATATTATAAAATATTGCTGTAGTAAAAAACATTTATTCAATGCACATCTAATAAACATTATAATTTACAAATACAAAATTGTAACAAAGTTAATATCAAATTTTATATTCAAAACTTATTTGTGACAGTGTTATTTCCCCACAGATTTGTTACATGAAATAAAAATATATGTATTTATATAAGTAATACTAAATAGACTCACCAGGTTGTATGTATGTGTATTTATGTGTATGAATATAAAAATAATCAAGAAGAGATCTTGAAGTTGAAAAGTGTAAAGGGGACATTGGAGGAGTTGGAGGGGGAGGAAAGGGTGAAAATTATGTAAAATATTCATGTATAAAATTCTCAAAAGTAGAAAATTAGAACTATGTATTTATTACAAAAAGGTTCATTTGGGGTAATAAACACTTTATTCAGTCTCTATCAAAAACCTGTATTAGAATATGCATCTTCAAGTGTCTCTGAAATTTAAATGAGTGGAGATATTTGCAATAAGATGGCTAGCTACTACATCACATGCTGTTAGCAGCCAGTGTCCCAGTTACTGGTTTCTGGCATTACTCCAACTGCAGTTGTCTAAGAAAGGAATAAACACTTATTTTTAAAGTTAAATCATTAGCTGTAATGTCAAAAATATGAAAATCATTTTCTTTAATTACATACTACAAAAAATTGTCTCAAATGACTTAGAACCTATCATCTAAAATTACTTAGTATTTCTGAAACTTGGTTTCAATGATGTCCCTATACATTCCTATGAAGATCTAGGACTCTCTAGCCTTTGAAACTGACCACCTAAAAGAAAGAAAAAAAGAAAAAGAAGAACAGAAGGAAAAAGTGAAGAGAAATTTAAAAGAAAAGATTACTAACTAGTTTCTATATTCTCTCAACTGTGGATTAGGTGGAATCCACTCGTCACTCATGAAACTCATTTAGTGGATCTTAAATCGCGGTTATTTAAGATGACACTAATAGAAAAAAAATGGAGTGAACAAATGTAATAAGAAAAAAATCATACTGTTCTTTGTTGTCATTGTTTGTTTTGTTTTAAGACAGGTCTGTCTACAGAGCCCCAGCTATCCTGGAAGTCACCCGTATAGATAGATCAGGTTGGCCTCAAACTCACAGAGGCCCACTAGTCTCTGCCTCCCAAGTGCTGGATCAAAGGTATGAGCCACCATGCCCAGCCAAAAATATCATGTTTAATGAGATTTTTCAGTTGTATAAATAAACAGGGTGTGTGGGGAGGGAGACAGAAGGGGGAAGGGAGGGAGGGAGGGAGGGAGGGGGGGGGGAGGGAGGGAGGGAGGGAGGGAGGAAGGGAGGGGGAGAGTGAGAGATCCATGTCTCCAGCCCCTCATGTGAGCACTCATACGTCTTTCCTGAGGCCCACCCAGTTCAACCATTAGGAGAACTGTAAAATACTCAGTCCCTTAAGCACTTACTATATTATATATGAAGAACTGCAGGTCAGACTCATATTCTGACCACTTAAGAATTGTCCTTCCAGGTAAGATGGTGAGCTGGAAGCCGTCAGAACCACTGGCTGACGTGTGTGGAAATGAAACAGGAGTATTTGATCACTCCATCAACTACTTCTCTAGTCCCAGAATTGACTTGATCAACACTCCAACAAACCTCCCCTACTATTGAACCCTCTGAATTACAGTAACAACTGGTCTGGCAAGATATACATTCAGAAGCACAACAAGGGACAATGTTATAAGGGTAACCTGCTGCTTTCTAATTGGTTTTAAGGCCTACTCCAAAAGAGAAAACTCATACCTAGTACCATAAAGGGCTAGGAATCTGCAGCTGCAGAGCTCACAGGCCCCATGATGAATTTATTACTCTTATTCTGCTAAACAGACACAGGATCGAACTGTGCCCTGAATTCGTCTCTCTGCAGCCCTCAAACCTCATCAGGGAAGGTCCTCTGTGCAGTAGACAGTGGTAAGCACAAAGCCCCCAACTAATCAGAGTAGAGACTGTGTCAGTAGAGCACTCAGCCACAAACAGGAGGGGGATATCATGCTCCTGTTCATGCCTCAAAGGCAGAAGAAAGAGTGTAACAACCAGAGGTGAGGAGTGTAAGCACGAAATTGCCTTTGAAACATGACAAAGACCACTGCGCTGGGAACTCAAGGCAGCTGTGTTTGCTTTGATAAGACTGCAAGATCAAGCCAGCCAACATAGTATACAGGGATGAGGAGCTCACAGCCTCCACTTCTAACCGAGGAGTTGCTGCCTACTGATTACTGCTAGGGGAGGGAGAGTCAGTTTTCTTTAAAGGTGTGGGCCTGGCAGGTGGACCACACTCCAGTAGATGGACCCACAGCCAGGAGTATATGAGCAGCACAAATTAGACTTGGTGAGTTATTTAAAAAGAAAGAGGACATGAAATTGGAAAAGACTGAGGAGGTAGATATCGGGAAGTCAAGCAGAAGGATTAGTGTGAATATTATCTGTTCTTCCATGACCTACAACTTTTCAAGCATGCCTTTTATATTCATTAAAAATTATTTTCTCCTGTTCACCAGGAAAGTCAAAAATATCTGATTCACAATAGTTATGTTTTATCAGGTCAGTGCAAATACAGAATAATCAAACACTGAACCACTGTTCCTAGAAAAAAAATGCATTTAATGTTTTGTCCAGACTCTTTTCTTGAGTCACAAAAGTTCAATAAACCAATCAAATCAATATGCAAACTTATTTCATGTATGTTTCTGTTTTGAAACACTTTACAACATTATACCTATACCTGCACCTAACGTGCTTATCCTGTCCACTACACACCAGCTTTCTTATGCTTGGGAACATTATTCAGCTCTTTAGAAGTAGGTCTGGGGTCATTTTAAACAAAATCACAGAAGAAAAAAAGGAAAGGAAAGGACTCATTATGAAAAGCAAAACCAGGAGACTGAGTAACCTTATTTAACCTAAGTTTGGCACACACACTGACTAGATCAAAGTTTTTCCTACCTTCTGTATATGTCTGCTTGTGACTCACTGAAATAGCAGGAGCATTCATTTTCAGGTCACAAACAGATGTTAGCCATCAGGAAAATTTGCAACTATAGAGTCCTCAAATATTCAAAAAATAGTAAAAAAAAAAAAAAATCTCTAATTGATGAAAATTGCCTCACTGAAAGTATTCCACCATGTTCTAGGAAGATGGTTCAGTCACACAAGCAAGAAATGAGTTCAAATCACTAGCACATAATAAAAAGCTAAACACTACATATGTTTGCATCTGTAATCCTAGGCTGAGGTTGGAGGATCTTAAACTGGAGACCAACCTGAGCAACACAGTGAGAGAAACCTTGGCTAAAAAAAAAAAAAAAAGATTCCAGAAGATTCCAGGACTGGAGAGAAAGCTCAGGAGGGCAGTGCTTGCTATGTAAGCACAGGAATAAAAGTTTAAGCCCCAGTACCTTCTTTGAGCTATAACCCTCTTTGAACTAAAACCAGGAACATGCACCTGTAAGCCCAGCACTAGGAAGGCACAGGAAGATGCCTAGGCAGGGCTTGCTGGCCATCCATTCTAGTCAAATCCTGAGACCCAGCTTCAGTGAGAGACACTCAAAAAACAAATAGAGAACAATTAAGGAAGACACCAAACGCCAATCTCTGGCCTACACACACACACACACACACACACACACACACACACACACACACACACACTTTCATCTACTAAATGGATTAAAAGGATAAGGAATGAGAATTAAATACCACCCATATGTGACTCCTGGTGAATATAATGGAACTAAACAAAGATGAGGAATGACTGTTAAGATCATAAGAATGTTCACATCTTTCCAATAGAAGCAAAACATCTGCAGCTGAATCCGATCAAGCCTCTGCATTTCACTGTCCACATAAGGAAGCATAGAGTACAATGCTTTATTCTTCTATTTAGTATAGAGATGCCCCAATTTTTTAATCTGATGTTTCAAAAGCAGAAGTCATGCTACTCAACTTTTCTTCCCAACAACAGAACACATTAAAAACTGCTTAAAAGAATAACCAATGATCAATGAAAATGTTCTCAGAAATTTGGGAGTAATAATTCATATAGCCATTTTTTTCTGAAAAAAAGTGATAGAACAATGATTATAAAGCTGTAAGACAATTTACAGTTCCAAGACACACCACAAGAAATGCAATATCATACTGATCAAAAGTCTTTAATAGTGTTAATTTTTGACTCTCCAAAATCCTACAATCCAAAAAGGAGGGAAAAAAGCTGAGTTAGAAGTCCGGGTCTATAAATCCCAACAACATGACAGGATGAATAGGAGGATTACAAGTTGAAGGATGTAGTAATATACATATTAGTTTAACCCATTATCTAGTAATCTGTGTATCACCACGAGGTAGTGGTCTTACCAGGAATCATTCAGCATGTCTGACCCTGGCGGCTTCATGGCGGCTCTCTGACTGTCCCCTTCCCAGCATTCTGTCCTGTCTACTCCACCTACCTGATTTCTGCCCTATCAAAAGGCCAAGGCAGTTTCTTTATTAACCAATGAAAGCAACAGAAATACAGAAGGACCCTCCTACACCACAAGGATATATGGTTAGTTTAGTTAGTGAGCCCTGCATCAAAAATACAAGTAAAAAAAAAAAAAGTGGGCAAGGGATACAACTCAATGGTAGAGCACTTGCTTACATGTACACTGCCCCATATTCAATCCCAAGCACTTAAAAACCACCACTACACATAACAACATACATGTACTACCTTATTAAACAAGAAAAGCTCTTAGATATTATTATTATTTTCTTTTAAATAATTCTAAAAACTTACTCTAGAAATAAAACTTTAAAAGTAATAGCTGAAGGGCTAGGAAAATAGCTCAGTTAAGTCAGACTCCTTGTTGCACAAGTACAAGGACCCAAGTTTGAATCCCCAAGACCCACATAAAAAGCTGGTGTGAGTCCATGGGCCCGTAACCCCAGTCAGTGCTGTGGGAGGCACAGACAGGATAGTTTCAGGTTCAGAAAATGACAGGACCTACCCACCCATGTATGCATAAGTGCATGTTCGCACACTCACATATCATCTTTCAAATAGATCTTCCCAATAAAAAGATGAAACAACCCATTTATCCAATAAATGCACAGCCATTAGAGGCCTACTATAGGCCAAACAAAAATGAAGAAATCAAATAGGACACAGTTTTTGACATGGTATGTTTAAACAGGCAGTAATATAAAGTATACTATGTACTACAACAAAAGTACAGTGTTTTCTCAACACATACCAAGAGTACAGAACCACACTGTAAGCTCTGGGTCTTGTCATTTAAGTATAGAAGCTGGCTATCTACGAGGTTCAACATGCTCACGCTGAATGTGCACCTTCAAGTGCCTGGTATCTTAGTACACTCAGAAGCACAGGTGACAAGCACATGGCAGCAGTGCTCACTGGTCCACACCCTTCCAGATGAAAAGACAGCAAGAACATACACAGAACACCATATCTCACAACCAGTGTCATTCCCCTACGGCAAGCTCCTACAAGACTTTAAAATCCAGATTTGCTTCTGACCTTTATAGCGAGAGAGAGAAAGAGAGAAAGAGAAAGATACATGATGCCACAATTTAAGTTTCTTAAGGACCATTTTAAGAGATGAATGAGGAGATTACAAAGAAAAGGAGAGAAGGGAAAAAGAAAGCTAACGGAGAAGATAAGAATTAGGAAAATAAAAGGAAAGGGGTGTCAATACAGGTATAAAGATATTTACAGCAGTGACTTAGAAACAAATTAAGGAAGTTCAAGGAAACTAAAACAGACATTACAGCCACACCCTTGATTCTGTCATTAAGGAGGTTTGGGCAGAGTCAAAATGTATAAAAAGAGGGCTGCCTGTAGGTGCTCTGACATGACGTTATCACGTGCAAAACCCTTGATATAGTCCTGGAGACCAAAGAGAGCACCTGAATACTCAGCTAAGCCCAGACTTCTTCAATGATTCCATACTGAGCATCCTAACTACACATGCATCTGGGACCTCCGTCAGGCCCAGGATCCAGGGTTAGCTACTCAGTAAGGAAAGGACTAAAGAAAGCAGGAAAAAAGCGGACATGCAGTCAGGGGAGGGACTTTCTATAACTATTAAAGGAACTAATGCAAATTAAAATAAAGTCCTTTTGATAATCATAAACTTACAAGAAAGAAAGCAAAAAATATTAACTGGCACCTACTGAAACTATCCAGGGAAGTAATATGCACACATTCCTATTAAGTCGTTTCTGTTAAGAAGCAGATGCAAACCATGCATGTCCACACAGCTTCTTTCAAAGTTTCTGCAGCCCCCTTTTTTAGTTTTCAGAAAGTCTCAGGACTTTCGACAGGTGGTAAATGTTTGCACACACCCCAGTAGGGACTGGACAACACACTGAATAAGTAAAGAAAAATCACACATTTGCCAAATCTATAATGAAACCTACAAATACACAAAATAAGGAAGTAAGGGACTAAGGATATATGTCAACTGGTAGATTGCTTGCCTATCATGCACAAGACCCTGGGTTGACTCCCCAACACTGAAAATATATATATGACCAGCAAGACTGCTCATCATATAATGGATCTTGTCATGAAGAAATGGCAACCTGAACTCGATCTCCAGACCCACACAAAAGCTAGAAGGATAGAACTAACTCTAGAGTTTTCCTCTGGCTTCCAAACACATGTCATAACACATGTGTGCATACACACACACACACACACATACACACACTATACACACACACCATATACATAGCTTAAAAATTTTAAGAATACTCATGATAATATCTCAGAACAGATTTTGCATTTTTTAAACAAGTCAATTCATGCCAAAAATAAAAAAATTGTATTTTAGAACCTTTTGTATAGTAAAATTATTAATAACAAACAGCAGTCCTGTGAAGCAGTGCTCATTACTCCTTATTACATGTTGATTTTACTATGGTGCTGTGCTATTTTACTGAATTAAAAATAATCTCCAAAAGTCATTTATAACGTTCACATAACATGTTCTCCAAATCCTATGTATAGAATATTAAAGCTCTCCACCACAAATTCTTAAAATATCGGGGTAGTTTTTAGAAATTTATTCCTTACAATGCATTGAATAATGGCAACAACTCGCCACCATGCAGAGTGTGAGTGTGTGTGTGTGTGTGTGTGTGT
>JAQHUG010000078.1:5806606-5818640 GCA_028555095.1 Dicrostonyx torquatus
TCCAAAAGTACTCCCTAGTTGCTGCTCTAATATCTTCTTGATAAGTTTCCTTTTAAAAAGCTTTACAGGATATCCTAAATGTTCTAGCTTTGATGCTATGCTTACCGAAAATTACTAATGTGAAATGAATATGCCTCACCAAGGAAGCTGGATCCCACGCCATGAGAAGTCACTTTTTGAACCTGATCCTCTGATAATAGCTGGGTCTGTGTGTGTGTGTGTGTGTGTGTGTGTGTGTGTGTGTGTGTGTGTATTTATCTTGGTCTCATTCTTTAGATCAGGTTGGCCACAAACTCATGGCAATCCACCTGAATTGGCCTCGTGCATACTGGGACTATAGCTTCATGAACCATGAAACATGCCAACGCTCTGGCTCAAGCAACACATTCAAATATAAAATAGTTGGGTAACATCCTAAGAAAATGTTAACAAGGATTTGGGCTGAGCGTCCCTGGTAGAAAAATGTTCTCCAGGGCCCTTTCTCTTCACTCATCTACTAACAAAGTGTTAACACTCTCAGGTTTACAAACACAATCTTATAAATATACTTTTCTTCTCTTACCACAGGAGAAAAAATATATAGAATAAGATCATTTTTACTTATTTGACTTTTGTGGGGTTTTGTTTTGGTTTTTGGTTTTTGGTTTTTTGGTTTTGGTTTTGTTTTTGAGACAGGGATTCTCTGTGTAACAGTCCTGCCTGTCCTGGAAACCTCTTTGTAGACCAGGAAGACTTCAAACTCACAGAGATCTACTTGCCTCTCCCAAATGCTAGGATTAAAAGTGTGCATCACTACTGCCCAATAACTGATTTTCTCATCCTAAATACTCATAAATTATTTGTCTGTTCTTCAAAAAAAAACAAATAAAAACAAAACAAAGTTTCATAAGGACATATTAAGATAATTATATACGATAATTGCATACGATACATATTCCATTTAATCAACTAACTTTCAACAGATCAGAAAATATATGAAAGAATAACTTTTTAAAATGGTGACATTTTAATACCTTATCAGCAATAAGCATTTATAGAACTCAATTATATAAAGATATTTTAGCCACAATATACCTTGACATTCATATACTAGAAATGAACTCAGAAAACAACCTACCATTTGCTTGAATGAAAATTGGTATCATAAGATTCCACGTCTTAAAGAATTAAGACTTAGGAAGTATTGTGGGTGATATTACTTTCAAATCCCAGGAATGAATACAAAATAATGCTTTATAAACCTTTGCACCAACAAATGCCACCTATCCAACAACTAATGCCTGTAGTTACGCCTGCAAACTGGTGCCAGGCAATCCCTGATTACAATTTCATTATAAGGACTCATGGCCATATGTCTGCACAGCATAAGCAGTACATAAGATGAATGGTCTCTCTTCTCCACTCCTCTACCAGACATATTCGCCTACCATATGTATGTGCAATACTCACTGGTAGAGTAAGTATTTCAAAGAAATAGAAAATAAACATGACACAGACTGGGTATAAGGGGAAAAAAGCATTTTCACTTCCCTTTTCACAAAGGAAATTCTGAACATAATTATAGCTCTAAATATACCACATTCTAATACATTGTCTAGTACTCTTGCAAAAACAAATCTAAAAAAAATACAACACAATCATTTTAAAATACTGTGTATGAAACCTATTACTTCTAGAAAGTACATTATACGAAAAGGTGTCACATGGCCAATTTTAACTTAAAACTTCAGAGGTCTATTGAGATGGCTCAGAGAGTCAAGTCCTGGCTACAATAGCATGAGGACCTGAGATCAGATATGCAGCCCTAGGTAAAACTGCTGGGCATGGCAGCAGCAGGAGCCTGTAATCCCAGCATGGGGTAGTGGTGGAGGGAATATAACATAGATAGGTAGATCTCAGGGGATCCTAACTGATAGCAAGCTTCAGATCTAGTAACAGATACTACCTCAAAAAACTATGGGGCTGGAGAGATGGCTCAGCATTTAAGACCACCAGCTGCCCTTTCAGAGGACCCAGGTTCAATTCCCAGCACCCACATGGCAGCTCACAACTGTCTGTAACTCCAGTTCAACAGATCTGACACCCTCTCAAAGACAAAATGCCAACGTACATTTTAAAAATATTTAAATAAAGTAGTTTCTCAAAAAAAAAAAAAAGGCTAGGCAGTGGTGTCGCATGCCTTTAATCCCAGAATTTGGGAAGCGGAGGCAGTCAGATCTCTGTGAGCTCAAGGCCTGTCTGGTCTACAAAGTGAATTCTAGGACACACAGAGAAGCCTGTCTCAAGAAAACAAAAATAAAAAATGGTGAAGAGAGAGGAGGATACCTGAAATTAAACTCTGGCCTCTACAAACAACTCACAAGCAAGTGCACACATGAATACATACATATACATACACTCACACACAACTCAAAACTTTAAGATGTATCCAATTTTAAGAATCAAAAAAATATGTATCAATACTTTCAAGGAACATTTATTTCATGGTATTACATGATGGTAATAAAATTATGTGTAAAAATCCTAAGCTGGCAGAAAACAATCCTTACTAGAAATCTATTCTCTTTACCCAAAAAAAGATATATGTATGCATGTACATGTATATACACACATATATAATATATTCATACACATACATACATATGTATATATACATATTATATTGGATGAAGAAATGCACAGACATAACTGAAAATTCAAATACAGAAATATACTAAAAGGAGAAAAGTAAAAATAATTCTAAGTATCACTTTATAAGTAACTTCCATTAACATATTCTTTTGGGACATAAACAGTGAATATA
This sequence comes from Dicrostonyx torquatus, assembly GCA_028555095.1. Taxonomy (NCBI): domain Eukaryota; kingdom Metazoa; phylum Chordata; class Mammalia; order Rodentia; family Cricetidae; genus Dicrostonyx; species Dicrostonyx torquatus. Next base: position 5,809,410 of record JAQHUG010000078.1, read on the forward strand.
TTTACATACACACATACATATCTATGCCTTTCTTTTATATACAATGAAAAAAGGAAAAGTCTAATATAACTTTCTTAGCCGTTAGTTATATCCTCCTTCTGTTGTCCATTTTCACCGAAACAGGTCAAGCTTGAGATTATTCAGTGAGTGTATGACACACAGGTGTCATTACTGCTGCTTATTTGAAGGGAAATTTAAAAAAAAAAAAAAATCTGTTATTTAGAAAAAAAAAAACCCTCGGCTACCAGCCTCCAAAGACTGAGAACACAGTACCTGTCCTAGAAAGGCTGGGCTGACTCACTGGCAGTCAGTCTGAGTCTGCACTGCAGACAGAACTCCTCTGACGGCCTCCCACCTGTCGGTCAGAAGGGGATGACACTAGTAATTTGGAGATGAGAGTTCTACTAATCAAGCGCATGACATCGATATTTCACTCAACCTTCCCATGACTCACTCAATTTTAAAACTGTGATTCTCCCACACCTCCTCTCCCACCCCCCACTGTTTCTCCTGTACTCAAATTTGGTAAGAAACCACCCTTTCTTCTTGTCATTGATTGAGACTCCACAATTTCAAGTTTGTCTGACTTTCTTGTGTTTTTTTTGTTTCCACAGAGCACTTACTCTCCACCTGGGGTGAGGAACAAAGTAGTCTACTGAGATCAAAGGTGTAGGCAGTATTTTGAACAAGGACCAGAGGGCAGTAATTTGGTAAATAATTAAATAAATGTATTCATGATTTTTTTTTATTTGAAATCAGAATAGCTTCAACGGTGCCATGTAAAGCATAAAATCTTACTACTTGGATAACCTCTTTTAGTGCATCAAGTTAGCCAGTTTAAAAACTAGCAATATTTTTAGTACTGAAAAATATTCAGCCCAGAGTACATTTAAGACAGCAACATGGACGTTTTCATCCATTGCATCTGTACTACACTGTGGAGTTCAAAGTGCATTACATGCATTATTTATTTCATTCTCAAAACAAGTAGTAATGGTCACTATTGATTGTATCTCTAATATTCATTTCCCCATTCTTCCTTCTCACGCTATTTTCAAAATATTCTCTCTCCCCTGTGTAACTGCAGAGCAAGGGGTATCCTGACTAGTAGACACCAAACATAACTCTATTTCATTGTCCTAACTGGATAAAACAGGTGCACCATTAATTCTGATCAATAAAATATGAAGGAAAAATATACTGGTAGGCCAGTGCTAAGATTTTTCTCATTTGAGAGGGACTGACAAGATGAAAAGGGCAGGCAAGCAAGCTCCACTCCCTCCTCTGCCACTGCAAGTCTACAATGTGATCTGGTAGCAGTCGAAGGATGTATTGAGAGCACAGGTAAGAGCCAGCAAAGTCACAGAAAGGCAAACAACTACTCAATACTCAGCCTTGAGCCTTCCCAATTCAATGTTGCACATTGCTGTACACTGCATTTCAGCCCTCTGAAGCAGTGGATCCCACATAAGCAGCATATCCCTGTATCTTTCTCAACCTGGATCTTGTTATTTTTTAACTGCAAATTCTCCTTTCCAACTTTAGCTAAGTTAGGCAGGTCAGCATAGCAATCTTCAGCCATCAAACCAGCAAGCTTCGCACCACATTCAAGTGTTCCTGATACACATCAAGGGAGTGTTATTTCTACTTTCTAAGAACAACCTCGCCTACCAAATCACCCTAGCAGTGCCTACTCAACTTGGAGAGCTACTGAAATGGTAAGGCTCCACTCCAGTGCTGATATTGCATAAAACCTGAAAAGTAGCATACGAAATCTGACCAAGTGTAGTTTGCACTACTTTATGCAATCACATGACTAGATATTTAAATAATGTATTCTGAGAAATGACCTTCTGGTAGGGTCAGGAAAACCAGAATTTCCTCTGTGTCTTAGAAGAAGATGCAGTCAGGCAAAGTGGCTCAAGCCTATAATCCTAGCACTTGGGAAGGTGACAGACAGGACAATTTGAAGTTCAAGATCAACCTGAGCTACACGGTGAATTGCAAGCTAACCTGCACTACAGAGTGAAATCATCTCAAAAAAACCAGTCATTAGATACTAAGGAAGTCTCAAAGTTGGTGTAATTAGATTAGATTTTAGTAGATTTCTCTTTGGCTTATTTATCAACAGATGTCAATTAGCTTTAAAGAGATTTTTTTTTTTAAATCTGCAGAGCAAAAAGCTCAGGGACACTAAATAATTTACTGCAGCTAAAACAAAACAAGATCTATTTACAGTGCAATCTTGCACTGCATCTCACACTTAATCAGCCTTTCTATGAGGTCTTTACAAATTGTCCTGGATTAAAATCATTTCATCCTTCCCCCGTATTTCAAACTGTAATTGGTTTTACTACAGTTTACATTGTGTTTTACACTGTTTTTTTCCAATGCAGTCAAATGGTTCTCATACACACACGTTTCTGGCCTCAGAATTTGCTGAACAAGGTTTTACTGCAATGTGTGATTACAAAATCAAATGTAACTGCCACTGATGGCTTGTGGAGCATAAACACAAACGATTCTTGGGAGGGACAACTGGTAGGAATGAAAGTTCGAGAGGAAACTGGAGTAGCTTACTGCCACAGCATGCAGGCTTTGCTCTATTACTTCTTCAGGGAGACGAAAGTATCATTTAAGCTCAGGAGTGGGTTCAAGCAGAGGTCACTTAAGAGGCAATCTTCCTATAATGAGCCTCGCCAAGAGTCTCTGGTTATTCTATACACCAATCAGCCCTCTAACAATTGATACCTATCAGCAATTTCGGAAATGAAGCCCTGTATGGCATCATACCTTGGCACTTTCACAACCATGTGCTCAATCTCAATGAAGAGCATAATGGCAGAATCAACCCTGACCCTCAATCTCAGCTCCGCTCCTCTTTCCCCAACACGCACACCAGCATACACATACACACACAAAGGCAGCTAAAGCTAAAGATTCTAGGCAATCCAGAACTGGCTAAACGCAAATAGAAACTTGAGCACAACTTCAAGACTGATGTTACTATACTAGAGGGAATAAGCATTAGTAGTTAAAGAAAAAAAAACTGATATAACTGATGTGATGTTTCTGTCTTAAACCACTGAAAGCTATAAAAATAAAAGTTGGTATGATTTAGCCACAAATTTATTAAACTTAATTCTAACGAGGTTGGCCAAAATGTATTTCTTTCTCCCCACAACACCCTAATACTCATTGTTAGGAATGCTAAGGTGAGAGACTGGGATGGATGAGAAGATACAACCACTTAGAGTCTAGGAACATAATAACCCCAGGTCCCAAAACAGACAGGAACTTCAAACACATACAGTTTCTCAAGTTTCTCAACCTTGGGAAGTGAGTTTGGAAAACATGCCAAACAGTGGGTATCTAAAAAATCCCACATACACCTCTTCCTTCCGTATTTGCCAGGCAAGCACTCTACCACTGAGGTATAACCCCAAGTTTTATTATATATTTTCTAAGAAGTCCCAGGCTCTCCAGAGTCCTTCCCCATCAACAAATTATGCATACTTGATTCAAAAAATGAGACCCCAAGTATGATTCTGTCTTGTGGATCCACACAACGGGAATACGTATCACTGAAACTTTGTTTTCTGAGCCTATAGATTCCTTGCAACTGGGAAAAGACATATATCCTCAAACTGCCACTTCCAAAGAAAGAGCTAACTTTCTTCTTAAAGAGCCAATACTGGAACATACTAACATTATCAAATAATATCACTAAATGCCAACTGCTTGAATAAAGAAAATATGAAAGTTGAAGGGGAAAACAATATTGGTGACTAAGAAGTCAAGAAAAAAGGACACAAATATACATTGTTACCCTAAGACATTTTCAACAGCTTGCTTAAAATCACTTAGACTTCCCTGCTCTCATAATGGGAGTCCCATCGTTTAACTGAAACCCCCAGAAAAGTTCAAGGTGGTCTTACACAAAGTAGACTTCAAAGTAAATTGTAGCTCTTTTTTTTTTTTTTAGGGGGAGGTTTCAAGATATATAAATTCAGTCACAATGTAAGTCTTTCTAATCTTAAGAGAAAAATTTGAGGAAAAAACCTTCACTGTAACTTTTTTTACAAGCACTCAGAAACTGATTTTGTGAAGGTGATATTTTTCTAAGCACTACTTTGACAGTGATTTGAGGGTTAAATTACTTTAGAGTCTACTGATACTTAAGATGACTAAAAATGGGCTGGAGAGACGGCTCAGTGGTAAAGAACACTGACTGCTCTTCGAGGGGAATCAGGTTCAATTCCCAGCACTGACATGGCAGCTCACAAGTGTCCGTAACTCCAGGATCTAGCACACTCATGAAGACATACATACAGGCAAAAAAAAAAAAAAAACCAATAAAATAAAAATAAAAAGATGACAAAAACCTCATATATGTTAACCTGGAACTGTGGTTATTCTCATTTTATCATCTTACTATTACAGTTAATTTTCTTCGTGCATAGATTTTTTTCTTCATGACCCTTTTTCTCTAGCAAATCTCACCTTCAAATGTATTTACAGTAACAGATTATGCAATGGCCTGCATTTTGTTGTGTTGTTTAATATTTTACCACTCCCTTTATTTAACTGTATATTTTGTTTAGGGGGTGCCCTTTTAAATTAAAACAATATTTGTTCTATTCTGCAAATTAAAAAAAAAAACTAAACCAAAAACTGTACCATAGAAATGATCTGTTCTGTTCCCAGCAGAGAAAAGATTACAGGACGGATCAGAGGGAACACAGAAATAATTGGAGAGCTTCCCATTTCTCCCTGAGTCATTTTTACAGTCCTTATTTATTTCATGTAAAACCAATTTCCAGATTACCAGACACACCCATAATCAAACGTAAGTAAAGAAAAATTATAAAGCCACGTATAAACTGATGTCCACTGTATACGTCTGTTCCCCCACCCCCCGCCTAGTAGCATAGACGACAGCCAGCTAACCATTGGGTTATAATTTGTTTCCTTAAACACAGCGTTCTTCTGTGTCTACCTCTTGTCACCACAGAAGAGGCACATTTGAACCTTCACACCTCCAGCTGACTCATGGTTAGACACAAGGCCTTCTGAACCTCCATGGCCTGCTCTCACCCACTTTCCCAGCTTCCTCTTCACAGCAGCTTTGCATCCAGCTCAACAGGTGCCCCAACACCCAGCCATGTGACCGGGCTCAGCCCGCCCCCAGCCCCCTGTGCCCATGTGTCACAGCCCCACGCTCATTCCTAACTCCCTTCAAATTAATGTCTTGCACATGCACCCCATGCTTCCGTCCACCTCTAATAAAAACCTACAGGAAGCTTGGGTTGCAATTATTTGGGAGCATGCCTGCTTCTCCTTTGAAGGTACCTAGAGTCTCGGTCATCTTCATATTTCTACCCATTTTTCTAATAACATCAAGTGGCAAGGGTATGAGTTCATTAGATTATCACTTGATTCTAATCCCAGTACTTGACTTTGAAAAGAGCAACAAATGACTTTCGTCATTAGAAGAATTGCGGAATACATTAACATTTGCAAATTTAATATTAAAAATGTCAATAATTACACAATTCATCAATTTTAAGCTGACAAAAGGGGGGTCATGGAGTACATAAATCATCAATAACCATTCCTCAAGATACACCACAACGTCAAAAAAGTCTCATCTATATCAACATTAAAAGCAAGCTGGAACACTATTTAGTTATCCTAACACTCAAGAGGCCTCAGCAGGAGGATAATGAATTCAAGTACAACCCATGCCATGTAGTCAGACCCTGTCTCAAAAGTCCAAAATGAGAAAGTAAACAAATAAAACAAAATAAAATCTTTCTGTCCCCAAATCCTATATGGATTCCTTTTACATGATGAATATCCAGAAATGCAAGCTCACTTAAAGCAAAACTATCTATACATTCTATTAAGAATGTAGGCGAAAGGCACACAATGTTCATGATGCCACCCTTCTTCCAGTGCCTATAAATACAATATTAATATTGTGCAGCTAGGAAAGCTAATATACAAAACATGAAGTTTATCCTAGGACAAAAATCACAGTGAAAGCAAAGTTAAGTAACCATTATAAAACGCTGTATGCACTTCTCAAAAATAAGCAATTAAGAATCTATAGGAAGCAAAGCATTTGATTTTTGGTCGTAATATATTTTCTTAAACCAGTCTCACATCTAAATTTAATTATTCTTAAACAACCTTGTATCTATTTTTCTCCCACCTTGTGTTTACAGGGAAAGCCAAGATTCCTCAAAGAAGCACACATTTAAATTTGATTTATTCCCACTTTCAGAGTTCAATATCTCTACCTGAGGTCAAACGCCAAGTATAATCACAAGAAGTAATTGCAAGAATAAAAACAGTTTGTCTTCGTAAGTTTATTTTTCAAAGGTATTTCATCTTCTAATACTAAGTACCCGTTGAACAGACTGCTCCAGAGGGGGCACTGACCTAAGCCCGGATACTCATCTCAACAGAGCCACATAACTCATGCCCAGCCTGGAGCAACAGTAGCCTGCTGCCACTCAGACTTCTCCCTCTCCCTTTTTTAACTTTTCGTCCTGAAACACGGGGTGGGCGAACAGGCGTGATCGTGGACGGCACAGCCCGAACTCCCCCGACCCCAGCAGCACACAGGATCTCCATCAACACCCCGCACCCATGAACTGCGGTGCCTCCTCCCCCGCGGGCGGGTAAACACACCAACCCGACCCCAGAACCCGCGGCAGGAACGTCGCCGCCTTCCCCGAACGGCTCGGCCGAGTTCCTAGTCGGCAGAAGGCTCGGCACACCGGGTCCCTCGCCGCCGCCTAGGCTCAGGGAAGTTGCTCCGCGCCGCCACCGTCGGCGCCTCCTCCTCCCCGCCGCCCCGGAGCTCGGGCAGCCGCGCTGCCGCCTGGCCCCTCCCCGGCCCGGCCCGCAGTCCCCGCGCCGCCCGGGCCCGGCCTCGCCCCGCAGCCCGCGCCCCTGGCCCGCCCGCCAGCCCGCGGGCCTCCGCCGACCGGAATTTACCTCAGAGGCGCAGCAGCGGGTTCGGCCCGGCGCGCGCGTCCGCCCGTCAGCGCCGGCACATCCCCGCCGCCGGCGGCCGCAGGAGATGAACGAGGCCGGGGAGAGGAAGGCGCGAGCTTGAGAAGGACTGGCCCGCGTCTCCCGGCTCGGTGCGCCGCCGCCGGCGCCACCTACTGCCGCCGCTGAGCACCGAGTCGCCGTCCGGGCCGCGGCTTTGGCCACCAATGCAACCGGGAATGAATGCACGGCGGCACCTCGCTTATCCGGAGGTCAAACATCCTTCGGCCTCGAGCATCCGGAGCGGCACCGACCCGGAAGTGAACACATGAGAAAAGGGTAGAAAAAAAAAAGAAAGAAAAGAGAAGAAGAAGAAAAAAAAAAAAGAAAGCGTCTCGTCTCTCTAGCGGCGAAGGCCCCCAAGCAGCCCGCAGCAGCGAAAAGAGCCGAGTGGAGCCGAAGATGACACAGGCCGGCTTGGATTGGTCGGCTCGCTGGCCGGAAAGGAGGCCACGCGCTCATTGGCTGACACGACCTAGAAAGTCTGAAGTCCCGCCCCGCCCCGCCTTCGCAGGAGCAGCGTGCGAGAGGGGAGCGGTTGTAGGTCCCTGGTGGCTTCTCTCTGAAGCCGTGGGAGGCAGGCAAAGCGAGGTCTGCAAAGAACTGGGCGAGCTTTAGAAATGCTGCTGAGAATCAAGGGACAGAGCGTTCAGGGCATCGTTGCTCAGAAAGGGTGGCAGGGCCTTCTTGAGACAGTGTCTGGATGGCTCTCCAGGTGCCAGCAAATCAAGACCGGGCTGATGGTCTCCTTCTCTTCCTGACCCCAAGTGCTATACCACGGATTCGGGATGCTTAGAAAAATGGTTTGTGGTTTTGAGCTCAGGTCCCCATCCCCTGAGCGAAAATTGTGTCACAGATATTATTGCCACTTTTCTTTTCAAATGAAGCTCTAGGAGTTTGAACTCTCAACGTGAGTCAAATCATTACGTTGTAAAGCTCAAACTGGAATCCAGTTCCCAGGCCACTCTGGCCACTTCGAAAGGGCAGAGCATTATATTGTTCATTAAACACTGCTTCGTGAGTAACACAGCATCATTGCATAATACAGTACAGCCAGGCGCAGCCCCATAGGCCTGGACTCCCAGCTACTGGGGAGGCTGGGACAGGCAGATGGCACATTGGAGCTAAGGGAGCTGGGACTGGCTTGAGATTTAGTAAAAGGAAATAACCTAGCATTCAGGAGTTCTTAAGCTCGGTCCATAATACAGGGGACCGGTGTGTTGGGGAAACACGTAAGATGTTCAGACGCAGGTAATTCTCTCCTCGAACAACATATCCCATCGCCTAAAAAAACTGATCTTCCGCAGACCCAGTACTAGAAAAGAGATGGAGTAAAACTTAGTAAATGGAAGAAATGTCTACAAAATACATTGTCCTTCACTCCCAGTCATCCCAGATATGTTATCTACTGAGATAAATAAGCGTTGTATTAGCAAATCCTCTATCACTGAGACATCTGAAGCCCTCTTATTATTTGAGACAGTCTCAGTAAGTTGTCCAGGCTTGCGTTGAACTCACTCTGTAGCCAAGGCAGACTTTGAATTTGTAATTCCCCTGCCTCAACGTCCTATGTAGTTGGAATCACAGGCCTGAGTAGTCACCAGGCCAGGCCAAGTTTCGGTAAATAATGCTAACCCTTTTAAACCACAAATGCAAATGTGTGGATTAAATATATTTTAATTAGATGTGGGTGAGAGTGTTTAGATTTCTGACACTTAAGTAAATATTTTTCATTGACATTTGACTGGAAACTCATGAATTGAAACTAGCAAGAAATGTAGGTAGGAATTAAATTTTCAGCCTCTTCTAATAACTTGTAAGAAGAAAGCAAAGTCGGTATGAAAGTAGTTTATATTAGCAGGGGAAAGCCAAACCAAAGACATCGCAACAGCGCTCTTCAGAGCATAATGTCTCAACAAAGCAGACCGTGTGTGCTTTCCAGTCTGCTATACTGCAAATCAGTGCAGTTGGCTTGTGTCACTCAAGCTGACGCTGCCATTCTCCAGGCACATAAACTCTGCTGAGATTTCTTGTTACTCCTGCACTGTCCGTTTATGTGCTCAGGTAGTTACAGTCTTTAATAACACACTGAGAACTTTCATTTGTCAAATTTGTCTTTTGTGAAGAGCTTCATTTCCTACCAATTCTTTGCCGTGTGTGTGTGTG
>JAQHUG010000078.1:5844695-5857899 GCA_028555095.1 Dicrostonyx torquatus
GGAGATTGTCTATAGGAACAGATAAACTTTGCTGACCAGGTCCCCATCTCTCCTGAGAGCTCTACCTTGCCATCAGGGTTTTTTTCTAAGCAACGAGGAGAGGCTTGGATCCAGTGGTGATCAAGAAGACTCTTCAAGCACTGATTTCCAAGGGCAGTTCCCAGTTTAATTCTTTTATGAGCAGTTGTCGGTCCCACAGAGGGCTGTCAGAAAGACTCCAGTGTGATCCAGGGAAAGAAACAAACGTACTTGGGCTGCTTTCTTTTGCTAGACTGAAAGTCGGCTTTCATTTAGGCAGCATTCCATTGTTGTGTGAGGACATACAGGACAGCCCGCCATGGGCTTGTCTCTGGAGAGAGCGCATTATTGGTGCATACTCTATAAGCTTTCTGTAATCTTGGTGTCCCAAGCTACCATGTCTTCTCCTCATTACATTTATTTCACAGTTCTCCGATCATCTCTCACATCATTTTAAGGGATCATAGCTGTGTTTATTGGAAGGGAACAAGAAAAGTAGATCTACACCAGCTTTTTTCTAGATTGGGAGTGACCTTCACTCTTAGTCATAGAAGCCTGAGGACTCAGTCAATCCCCAGACGTCTTAAATTACTTCAGTTCAGCATAGATGAACAAGAACTTAACATGAAGATGAGGAAGAAGGCAGGCTCATGCATCATTAGAATTGACCTCAAGCTGATACAGCATAAAGGCCAAGAGGAAAAACAAGCTAATGATAGCAAAAGTTCCTTTCTTTGTAGTAGCTGCTGGACAGCTCATCAAAATTCGGGTTTATGTAATATTTACTTATGGGGTTCTTGGAAAATTTGCAAAAAATAGTAAGTAACGATACTATTTAAACTAAATGATTTTAAAAAGAAGTCAGTATGAACTATTTGGTGTGCATGGATTATTTTATTATTCATCATCCACATATTAAATGAGACGCCAACATTTATTTTTAATATTATTTATTTATTTTGTGTGTGTGTGTGTGTGTGTTGGGGGGGTCCCTGATTGTATGCACACTACATGTGAACAGGAGCCCATTGAACTCAGAAGAAGTTCCCAGATCCACTGGAACTGGAGTTACAGCCGCTGTATAAGTACTAGGAGTCGAGCCTGGGTACTCTACATGAACACAAGTGCTCTTAACCACTGAGCCATCTCTCCAGTCCTACACACTTTGTTTGAATGAGCTATAGAGTAATTGAAGGCAGCTACAGCAGTTGTGAGTCGTGTGTGATTGTTGCTGTTGTAACTGCCCTACACTCCTCCTTTTCTTATTAATCAGCATTTAAAGACAGGACATATTATTTTTCCTGTCCATATAATCTTTATTCACCAATTTCTGCCTGTGAGGGTCAAATCAGCTGTTATTTATTGAAACTTTCTCATAATTCTATTTAAATGGGAAAATATTTATCATTGAGATTTATTGAGTCTCTTGAATCCTTTATCTAAGACAGATATACTAGAATAATAGGGTACATGAATTTGATTCCTGGGCTTGGCATTTTTAAAATCAGCACAGTGATACATCTTTGGCAAGTTTCAGAATCCTCATTGGTACCCTCACTATCTTTAACTTATTTTCAGGATTAACCCACTTCAGTACTGCAAGGAATGTCAAAGCACAGGGAAATTACTCTGATCAATTTACCAAGTTGTATTGTATCTTATAATTCCCAATTCAGTGTAATGGTGGTTAAGGGATTACCTATGACGACCTCTCTACCTTTTAACAGAATCATGATGACCGGATTGGTTAGTGTTGTTGAACCCATTAAGCAACATACCCAAGTTAATACAAAAGCCAGCAGAATTTCAAGTAATATTATTATCCTTAAGAAAATTCTTTAATAGAAACTATGTTTGGGGCTTTAAAAATAGCACCTTCTGGCTCAGAAAAATATTAATAATAGCAGGCATTTAACTGAAAATCTTGAAAACAAACACAAAAGAAAGCAAAGCAAAACAAAACAAAAAGCCCTCTGGGTTATGACAGATTGGCAGACTTTTTTGATCCATATTAAATACTTAAATAGACATTGTGTTGTTCCTTTAGACTAGTTTTTAATCCCAGGAGAATATTTGTATTTCTATACTAAGAGAAAACCTTTCAGTTCTGTAAATTTATGAAAAAGTGGAAAGCATGGCTAAAATCCAACCAACATTGTCTGCATTGTCAGTTTACAAAGAAATTATATTATTGTCCTACTTACTATTATCAGTATTAACATAACCTAGGTATGGTAGCCTTATACTGCAACCAATATTGATATATTTGAAGGCTGGAAATTCTAGGTAACCTATATTTTCTGTTTTATCTGAAAGATATGCATAAGCATAATATTCTGATTTTCAAGAAATTAACAGAGACCACATCGTCAGTGGTTTCTAACCTCTTAAGAGGCAGGAATGTTGCCAATTTCCCTCTGCAGCCCCCAAATTTAGTGCTTTATTTTCTACATAAAGGCACAATAGGTGCTCACTAGATATTTGTTAAATGAATATTGTTTACTGCTCACAATGACCTGTGACACTAGCTTCAGGGGATCCAAAGCTCTCTTCTGGACTCTAGATGCACGGGCACTCACTCATCCACATTTCAAGACACACAGACGCACACAAATACACACAGATGCAAAGAGATGTATACAGATACACACAGATGCACACAAATACACACAGATGCAAAGAGATGTATACAGATACACACAGACGCACACAAATACACACAGATGCAAAGAGATGTACACAGATACACACAGATGCACACATTTTTTTAAAAAAATGAGAAAATTTGAGATTTATTCATCAAGTAGCTCCTGCTTCGTTACCTAAAGTCACATCCAGTTGAATTCTAAACTTGCCTAGCTTACAGGCCAAAAGATGGAGCTGGATGATGATAGTGTTGAGTAGTGTCCAGGTGTTTGGGAGAAAAAAAAAGGTAAAGACACTGCTGGTCTGCGCTTGACCAGGTAGAATTCTGGTTGGTAAGAATGGAGTAGCTGGGCTGTTCAGAAAAGTGAACTAGATAGTGAAGTGAGCTCTACACTATGGATTCTTGCCTAAATGTGTACAATGTATGTGTGATTGCTCTTGTCTAAATGAATGCAGTCTATGTGTGATTGTTTTGGGCTCCTAGGCTTTACAAATGCCATTCCTGCGTTGTGGCCACAAATGTGTCTGTCACTTGGCTCCTTGCACACAAGGCACTCCTTCCCACCCACCACCCACGGAGAGCAATGCTGTTCTGAGTCACTCAGCCACTATAGAACCAACCCCCACACGGGGACCGTTAAGGCACTTACCATGTCCTCCATAGAATCTGATGTGTGAAATTCTGCTAGTTTCTCTTATTGAAAGCAACATTCTGCATATTATAGAATTTGTTCTAAATTGGATTTAAAAAGACTCAATAATCTTTGCAAGACAGTGCCACAATCGTTGAAGTTCTGAGTGATTTTTATTGTCAGTCAAATGGGATTTCTTTTAAGGAAGAAAAACCATTACTATTATAACCAGAGAATTTCAGATGTGGGTGGCAATCCCTGCGGACACATCCATGTCAGCTGAAATAAGTTAACTGATGAGTGGGATTTCATCTGCTAGCATTCACAGAACATTTCTCACACAGATTAGGGCAGCATCTGGGGGTGGGGGCATGGGGTGAGTGCAGGGGTACAGATGGAAAGGCCCTGTTAGGAGGTCCCGCCTAGTATGTAGGGCTGAATAGGAAGCATTCTCCCAGCCCACTTGCCAACAGACAAGGCCAGCCTGGAACAGTGTCAAATTCAGAGACCAGAAAAAATGACAGAATACCATATTAGACAAGAATTCAAACATGGGCTAAGGAATTTAAATTTTACACAGAAAGGCAATCAGACACCATTTGATCTTTGCATGCCTTGTGTGTTTAAGTTTGATCATTGGTTTATGGTTCCTTTTTAAAATAGCAATGCAATGATCGTTTAGACAAGTCATCCTTAAACACTATTTTCAGATCAAAGTTTGTTAAGAAGTCCTCGGTAGGCTACATCTTGTCTCTGTACCCTCTACAAAACAAACACCTACTGTGTGATGCTCTAAGTGCTAAATATGGAAAGATAAGAAGAAAAAACCGTTACATTTAAGTTTTGTGAAGGAAGATGTTTTGATTGAAAATCTAGCATAGTAAATGGTTTGACTGAAGCTTGTACTTGGGTAATACTAATCCAAAACTACAATGGTTGACTTGGCAGGAGTGAACATGTGGGAAGACTGAATGGGAACAGTGTTTAAGTAGTCAAAGTATAGATGACTAGTGTCTCGCTACGACCATATAATTTGGAGTGTAGATATGATGTATTGTCTTTCTTATTTATGGTTGGGATCTCTAGGTACCTGCTGGACTGTGCTCTTAAGACCAATTTTAGAGCTGGGCATTGGATATACCCTTGTATTCCCAGCACTTTGGAGGTCAGAAGTAGGAGGGTCAGGAGTTATGAAGTGAGTTCAAAGCCAGCCTAGGCTACATGAGAGCCTCTCTCAAAAAGATAAAAAATAAAAGAACAAGGACTAGCAAGTTGACTCAGCAGATAAAGGCACCTGCCACCAAGGCTTAAAAGCTGAGTTTGATCCCCAGGACCCACTTGGTGGAAGGACAACAGTCTGTCATGGGACCTTTGATCATCAGCTATGGCATGCACATTTGTTCATGTGAGAACACACACATGCACACACAAACACACAAAATAAATTGAAGTGTAATTAAAATTTTTTCGAGGAGCAAAAGACCAATTTAACTTAAAAGGATTTAAGGATTCAAATTTATGTACTATAGACATTCTACCTTTTAATGAAGCAAGCAGAATCTGAGCATGAGGAACAGGGTGCTGGGGACAATAACAGTAATCACATAAAGGAAGTCCACTGATCACAACAGTATAACAGTGATATCAACTTAATTAAACACAGGTGATTTTAGTCGACATGTAAAGAAGAACAGTTATAGGACACAGTAGAGCTGAGGTTCCAACTTAGTTCTCTGGGTCCATTTTGGCCAATCAGGCAAAGTAGTACTTTAAGACAAAATGAGGAAGCTGGAGAGATGGTTCAGTCTATGGAAAGCATAGGCAAGAAGACCTGAACTGGGACTCCAGCACTCACAGAAACCTGAGCTCTGCAGAGAGAATCATTGCCACCTATGTACCTGACAGAAAATTAATAATCCAGAATATATAAAGAACTAAAAAAAAACCCAACCAAACAAAAAACCAAAGGATCAAAAAACAAACAAATAAACAAATGTACCTGGGACCTCAACAGAGAGTTCTCAAAAGAAGAAAAAAATATATGAAAAAAGTGTTCATTGTCCTTAACTATTAGGGAAATGCAAATCAAAACAACTTTGAAATTCCATCTCACCCTACTCAGCATTGTATTGCATTACAGACGCTTGTGAGCTGCTATGTGGTGGCTGGGAATTGAACTCACGACCTCTGAACCATCTCTCTAGCCCCTGCTCACACATTCTTAAATACATAACTTCAACCTGCTCTGTCTGTATAATGTTACTTATACGTATATTTTCAGGGCTGTCGGGGGAAAGAGAACCTTCTTTCATTGCTGGTGGGGATAACTCCTCTAGCCAATCTGGAATTCAGTGTGAAGAAATCTCAAAACACTAAAATTAAATCTACCATAAAACCCAGCTATACCACCCCGTGTGATAAGCCCAAAGGCTTACACATTCCACTCTACAAATTGCCCAGCCATGTTCATCACTCCTATTTACAAGTTAGGAAATGGGAACAACCTAAGTGTGCTCCAGCTGGCAAGTAGATGGTGAAAATGTGGTGCATACACACTAGAACTACCAGTATGCTGTAAAGAAAGATGAAATCATGAACTTTGTCAGTAAATGGACAGAACTAAAAGAAAATCATATTGAGATGGAGACAGGTAGCCCAGACCCAGAAAGACAAATGTCACATGTTCTTTGTCATCGGAGGCTCCCAGTTATAAATCTTCTGATGTGAGTACATATTCAGGAGTAATTGCAGAACAAGGAAAGAAAAAAGGGATCATTGCCTCGGTGGGGGCAATAGAGAGGGGATAGCAGGGTACAAGTGATCTGTTGGGGGATATGGGGAAATGGGAGGGGCTCTAGGTAGGGCCAGGAGATAAACACAAAGAAGGAGCAGGGAGAGTGAAATAACAGTAAGGATGTCCAAAAAAGTCATAAGAAATCATGCTATTAACTACCTACCTAAAATATATATATAAGTCTGTGCATTAAGTATACATATATAGTTTAAACTAAAGTTTCCTATCTGGGCTGATAGTACTTCCACCAAAGGCCAAAGACCATCTAACAAAAACCCTAACACCAAGCATGAGAAGCCCTCTCTTGAGTTCTTGAGCAGACTCCCAAAACAGTACAGGTTATTGCCTCTGGTTGCCCTCCTGAGGTGGAAGGCTAAGTCTCTATTACTGAAGATACCATGTACTTCAGACTCAAGGCCTCAAGGTCCCTGAGCTAGAACTGATTTGAAAACCTCCTCTCTTAGGACTAGCTTTCGTGACACTAGAAGATACTATGCAAGCTTCCAAAGGAGGGAAGAAACCAAAAGTCTTACCCAGCTATGACCCCTATGAACTGTAACAGTAACAGCATGGCATGATAACCCTAAGGGTTCAGTAGTGGCATACATACCTTGTCAGTAACCAACAGCTTTCTAATTGAAGTTAAGGTCTTCTCAACAAGAGAGAAATCATGCTTGATACCGGAAACCTAGCCAACTATCCAGAGTTTTTAAAAAGCCTGTATCTTGGAAAAGAACCTACAAGTACCACTTTACTAAACCAGCATGATTCATGAGAACATTCTAAGGGTCTGTCATCATAGTCTTCATCCCTCACCAAGTAAGTTGCTCTTTGCAACAGATGGAGGTTATGCCAAAAAACCACAAGCAATCAAAATACAGAGTTGTGGAGTCCATTCCCAGTGGATACATCTACAAAACAGCTCATGGAATATTGTGAAAGAGGGAATAAAAAGATTGGGGAAAAAAAAACCCAGAAAGAACAATGTAGTATGAGGAGCGGTGGGATGGCTAGATTAACCCCCGAAATAACCACACAGAAATTGTATTAATTAAATTACTGTCTGGCCCATTATCTCTAGCCTCTTCTTGGCCAACTCTTACATTCTGATCTAACCCATTTCTACCAATCTTCATGTCACCATAAGGGAAAGATTCAGCATATCTGACCGGGCAGCTTCATGGTGGCTTTCTCTGTCCTTCTTCCCAGCTTCCTGTTCTTTTTTCCACGTCTATCTAAGTTTTGCCCTATCAAAAGGCCAAGGCAGTTTCTTTATTAACCAATAAAAGCAACACAAATACAGAAGGACCTCCTACACCATTTTCCCTTTTCTGTTTAAACAAAAAAGAAAGGCTTTCACTTTAACATAGTAAAATTACATATAACAAAACAGTTATCAAGCAAGAATTACAGTTACAATATTTATATCTATTTTATCTTTTATCATGACTAGGGAAAACTATAACTATCCATTCTTCAACTCCATCAAAGACTCCAGAAGGATATAATATTACCTAAGTAAACAGGAAGTGCATTGTAAGCAACTTCCAAAACTCTAGAATTGACAGAGACATCTCACTGGGGCCTCCATCTTCAGCCCTCAGGCCCATAGTATCCAGCAGACATTTCCATGAAGCAGGAAATTTCAAAGACAGTTCAATCACTTTCTTCTGTATCCTGCAGAATGTCTCACAGACTCTTTCATGAATCAGAAACCTCAAATGATCATCTCATCTTTAGGCAAGTTCAGCAGTCTTCTTTCTGTGGGTTCTTTGTGTCCAGTTTATGCAACAGTCCAGGCAAGAGCAGTTTCTTGTCCAAATGGCTAACCAACTCCATAAAGAGCCTCTTTGATGCCCATTTTCCTCTTGAAGTAGATTGGTGCTGCCAGGAGCAGATGTGTCTCATTGTCATGAAGAGCCCTAAGTTATTAAAACATCTTACATGTCATATGTCATATTCTGTAGTCTTTGAAAGATATGAAGAATGCCTATCTGAAATATATCTATGCACATCTAGAAAATCTAACTAACATGACTACAAGCTTGACTATTATTGATGATTATCCATTAACAACCTATATTTCCTAATTATACATTATATTTTTTAAATGAACTACACCATCACAATACCTTAATCAAGATCAGAAATACATATACATATAACAAAATTGACCTTAAATTTATATCAATAAAGCAAAATCCATACCAAATTATTCATATTGGTATCAGGAAAAAAAAGCAGGAGTTTGCTGTGAAATTGTGTCTCCTGGAATTGTCCGAAGATACATCCATAAAGTCTGACCAACATGACTGCCTAAAAATGACCTGAACAAGAACAACAACAATAGATATCTTACACGGACTGGGGAAAGCCCAAGAGGTCTCAGCCACACACAAAGAACAACAGGAATACTGAGAGCCTGAGTCTTCCCTTAGGAAGAGCATACCAATTGTTATCTAGAACCAAGCAGTCAACCCTGAAAATACACGTATAAGTTATATTGTACAGACTGAGCAGGTTGAAGTTACGTATTTAAGAATGTGTAAGTAGGGGCTAGAGAGATGGTTCAGAGGTTAAGAGCACAGAGGTCCTGAGTTCAAATCCCAGCCACCACATAGCATCTCACAAGCATTTGTAATGCAATCTAGTCATGCAGGTCTGTAATGAGCTCTGTCAAGCAGGCATACATGCTGGCAGAACACTGTATACATAATAAAGAGATCAATCTTAAAAAGGAATGTGTAAATATATACATGCATATATACATATGTCACAACATAAAAAAAAGAGTTCATAACTTTGAAAGAGAACAGAAAAGGGTATATGAGAAGGTGGTGTAGGAGGGTCCTTCTGTATTTCTGTTGCTTTCATTGGTTGAATAAAGAAACTGCCTCAGCCTTTTGATAGGACAGCCCTTAGGTGGGCAGAGTAGACAGAACAGAAGGCTGTGAGAAAGAAGGCACTGGGGCAGACGCCATTTCTCCAGACCAAGATGGACTTTGGTTAGAATCTTCCCCATAAGCCACGACCACATGGTGATACACAGATTACTAGATATGGGTTAAACTAATATGGATAAGAGGTTAAAACTAATGGGCCAGGCAGTAACTTAATTAATACAATTTCCGTGTGGTTATTTTAAATGCAAGCTAGCCCAGCAGCCAGGAGCTGGGTGCTTCTCTCAGGTGCTGGAAACACAGCCCGCGTCTCTTACTACAAGAAGGTTTGGAGGGAGAAAGGGAGGAGGGAAATGATGTAGTTATATTATAATCTCCAAAGTAAAAATAACTAGAATACAAAGCTGCATTCCACAGTGAGGGCATATAAACCTATCAGGGATGGTGGCAGGGGAAGGCAGTTCCTCAAATCTCACTGGGAGCTCACTGTCCAGCCTAGTCAAATAGATGAACTCCAGGCTCAGCCCAGAGCCTATCTTCAAAACCATCAGATGGACAGACTGGGGAGAGCAGGTTCAGTACATAAGAGCAATTGCAATCCAAGAGTGAGGGTCTGAGTTTGAATCCCTAGCACCCATATAAAAAGCTAGGCATAGACATGACTGTGCATGGCTGTAACATCAGCACTGGCCAGAACTTTTGATTATTTCCTATTTCCTAAAATCTTATGTATACTATCTTTAGGATTTTGTAACCACTCAATATTGACTAAAATAAAATTTAAAAGATAAATAGAATAGTGAATGAGCCAGAACCATATAAAGAGTTGAATTTATGAGACACACACACACAGAGAGAGACAGAGAGAAAGAGAGAAGATTTGGCAGACAATCAGTTGTCATTAGCTGGACCCACCAGGAAAATCAAAATATTCTCGTAGAAGAAGCATAGTGCTGAGAAATATGGAAGCAATTGTGCCGAACAGCTCAGGGAAGTTCGATAGCAGGGAAAAGTGCCAGGTGCTTGGTGTTCGGGAAAGCATCCAAGCCTCTTGTTAGGATGACGGACTAGCTAGAAGCAGTTCAGGGTTTATGCTTACTGGAAAATAAGAAAGAAACAGGCTGTGTCTTAAAAAATGATGCTAGAACCAGACCCTAAAGTGCTAGCCAAACCAAAGCTAAGGGCGCCTGAAAGCACAGTTTAAACAAAGCTGAACTAGGCTCGGACATGCTTTCTAGAAGTAAAGTCCATAGTGAAGCTGCGGTGAAGAGAGGGAGCTATTGGAACAATGTATGACACAGCCTCGAAAAGTTGGGGTAAGAAAAAGGCCACCTTTTGGGAATACATGGGTTTTTGTTGTTATTTTGCCCTTCTGGTTTCCTAGGTTTTCTCTGAGACCCATCGCCCATTAACACATCACATCAAAGTGACTTGCCCGCCCAAGGCCCAGGACCCTAGCTACATCCCTTGCACTTACCCAGAATTCGAATAACAACAGCGGAAGAAGAAATGGTACCTAACTGATGCTACCTAACTGCTAAGTGTGGGCTTCCATGCACACAGTTGCCAGCTCTCTTTGAGCTCATTTCCTTTCCAAAGTCTGGGTCTTCAGTGTTTCCTGTCTTCTAAGACTATTCATTTTCTTTAGTGTATATTTCTTTCATTTGAGTCAGCTGAGGTCATTTCTGTTACTTGCAACCAAATGATTCATTATCAAGAATGACAGCAAGATTCCGGTTCTTTCCAGAATCTGCCTTCCTGAAGGTAGAGCCAGGATCAATGTCTCTGGATCTGCACTTTGGGGGTCCCCCGAAGAGCTGCCCCCTAGCTGCAGGATCCTATTTCTCCAGGAACCTACTGAGCATCAGGCTGACTCTCCTGCTCTAACTCTCTATTCCAGTAACTAACGATACATTTCCTTGTGCTCTGAAATGCTTAAAGCATGACATAGCACTCTGGGGCTTCTCTGAAATCTAAAGCATTTATATGGGAACAGTCAGCCAAACGCTACCTTTTATGTTCAATATCTGAAGGAAATGTCAGATCTGAAATAAATACGTTATCAGATGAACAGTATGTCTTTGATATACTGAAATGGAATGAAAATGATGCGCACAGTAAATCAGACCAGCAAGCATGGCTACTGTGTTATTGATGTGAACACGAAAATAATGGGGCTTTTTTGTTGTTGTTGTTCTTGTTTTAAAAAAATGGGGGGAGGAGAGGGGCAACTGGAGAGCAGCTGAGAGGTTACAAGCACTTTATGCCCTTCCACAGGACTCAAGTTCAGTTCTCAGCACCCACATCAGCCATCTCACAATTATTTTTACCTCTAGCTCTGACACCTCTGGCCTCCGAGGACATTTGTAGTCACAGGTACATAACCGACACACACACACACACACACACACACACACACACACACATACACACACACTCCTACACATAATTAAAAATAGTAAAAATAACTCTTAAAAATATAAAGAAGAAACTAAAATTACTTAAGCCAATATTGAATGGTTTTATCTAAACACACTGTTTATTGATGTGTACAAACTTGAATAGACATTATATTTCCTAGGGTCCTTGGCTCAAACTTAACGTTTTCATTATAAAAACTGAGAGATCCATAAACGAGGAAGATAGAACAATGATCCTTAAACTATGAAAAAAATAACTGAAGTTATTCATAGCCATTTTCACAGGCAATCGATACAATATTGATTTTCTATTCTTGCTTCTCTTGCAGTAATGTCCTTGGCTCGAAACCCAACCTAAGCTAGGGAATATTAGTAAATAAAACAGTTCCTAGCTAAAGATATGGGGAGAATAATAAGGCAGTAGAAATCCAGGTCTACTTCTGAGATAAAAGACATCCCTGCTATCTGTGGAATCTGCTGATCCTGGAATCATAGCACAGAGGCACAGGATGAGTGGGTCCTATGGGAGGTTCCAGGGTTCGCTCTGTTCTAGGCCAGAATCCAGGTCGGTCTCTCTGCTGGTCAGGAGCATCTTCAGTCACATGGAGATCTGGGTGGGGGTGTCTAGGTTGGACTGATTCACACCCCCAAGACTGCAAAATCCACCCAAAGTGCAGGCCCCGAGTCTATGAGTCAGTAGCACTTGTCTGAGTTTGTAAGGAAGAGCAGGAACTCATTGAAATTTAAAAGGAATCGATCAAATTGAAAAAGGGTTTAAAGCTATCATGCATTTGAATGCAGGCCATTAAAGGAGCCTTGGGGAAATTCATTCCAGAATCCAACGCACTCATTCCTTATAAAGGCGAACACACTGAAGCCTCTGTTGAGTGATTCACCAGTAAAGACCAAAGCTCAGATTTTTCCACTGGGGAAAATGGATTCTAAATAAAGGAATCATAGTTTTATTTGATAAGTATTATTTAATGTACCTTTGAGAGATTCAATAAAAACGACTTTCAAAGAAAACGTAGACCTTCTTGGTCTTAATTTTTTTGTCTTAATTTTTTATATTTATTAATTTTTATGCATATGAGTGCTTGCCTACATGTATTTATGCATAAGTGGTGGTCAGAAGAGGGCATCTAATCCCCTGGAACTGGAGGAACAGGTGGTTCTGAGCTACTATGTGGGAATCAAACTCAGGGGCTCTACACAAGCAACAGGTGCTCTTACTTACTGAGCCACTTCTCAAACCTCACTTCTTGATATTATAGTGCTATTTTTTATTGTCATTACCTAAGTCCAAGAGTTGCATGTCCCCCTCCCAAGCAATCGTAGTAGGTGAACTGCGTCTACCTGTAAGTCACACCATGGTTGGAGGACATCTGCTTCTAAAGTTTTCTTTCCCACATCATCTCTGTGAAAGTATATTTTCTGGGAAATATTTGCTGTCTCAAAGCCATGATCATTTCATGCCAAAGATACCAAGATGGATCATTTAAACAGTGGTCAAGGACATTACAATGTAGTAATATGAAAATATTACTTAATTTTCCAGAGCATAGCATTTGGGGCAAGGGTGACATTTATTCTTCACAAAACTTGCTGCTGTAACATGAGGGTCCTGCTTGTTGGGGTTTCTGTCCTGCCTAGTACCCCACAGCCGGCAAGCCCCAAAGAAAATCACACAGAGAGTCTACATTAGGTTATTAACTGATTGGCCCATTATCTCAGGCTTCTTACTAGCTCCCATAAGTTATATTAACCCATTGTTCCCATCCATGCCAGGCACAT
>JAQHUG010000078.1:5882907-5901413 GCA_028555095.1 Dicrostonyx torquatus
CAGGTTCCAGCCCTGGCTTCCTTTGATGATGAACAATGATGTGGAAGTCAGCTAAACTCCTCCTTCCCCAACTTCTTTTTGGTCATGGTGTTACAACATAGCAATAATAACCCTAACTAGTACAATGCTTAATGCCAACTTCTGGTCTCCTCTCAACCTGTAAACACATGTACATGCATGTACATGGCTATTTGAAAGCCATATTTAGTCTGACTCTTTTTTAGGTACTATATCACACTTCTTTGGGAGTTCAATGAAATAGGGTTAGCTAGCCAGCTATAATAGAATACTTATAACCATGAGAAGTATACTCAATCAGCAAACATTACTTTATAACTATAATTTATAGTTTATAACTATTAAACTGTTATTTTACAACTTTACAGCTTGGTTGTAAAAGCACCTCTGAGACTGGGGATGTCATTCCCTTGCTAGAGTGTGTATCTATCATGCCCCAAAACCTGGGTTCAATTGCCAAAACTACATTAAACTTATATAGTGGTACATGCCTATAATTCAATGTCAGAGAGGTGGGAGACAGAAGAATCTGTACCTCAAGGTTATCCTCTGAGTTTGAGGACTGCTTGGCATACATGAAACGTTGACTCAAAAAATAAAAAATAAGGTACAGGTAAATTAGTATATCCATGTTCACAGCAGCATTGTCCACAAAAACAAACAAACAAACAAACAAAAGGAAAGCACCCTGTGATGTTTTGAATGAGAATGGTCCTCATAGGCTCATGTATCTGAATACTTGATCCCCTGTCGGTGGAACTGTTTGGGAAGGATTAGGAGGTGTGGTGTTGGAGGAGATAGGACACCAGGAAAGGCATTATGGCTTCAAAACCTCCCATCATTCCCAACTCAGTCTCTCTCCCTCTTATTTGTGGGTCAGAATGTGAGTTCTCAGGAGCTCCTGCTGCCACGCCTTTGCTCTGTCATCATGGACTTGAACCATCGGGAACTGTAAGAGCAATTAAACACTTTCTTTTATAAGTTGCCCTGGCCATGGGGTCTTGTCACAGCAATAGAAAAGTAACTAAATGTCCATCAAGAGTTAAGAAAATTATATACAAAATATGGCATCAACATGGTATCATCAAGGCATGAAAACACTGACACACGGTAAAACGTGGTTAAACCTTAAGGGCATTGTGCTAAATGAAATAAGCCAGTCTCAAAAGGACAGATATGATGTGGTCCCACTTGCATGAGGTTCCTAAAGTATTGAAGTTCACAGAAACAGAAGGGACAGTGGGTTGCCACGGGGTGTGGAGAGGAGGAAATGCAGGTATTGCTTAATGAGTATGGTGCTTAAGTTTGGGACATGAAGAGAGGACTGGAGTGAGGTGATTGTACGTTCCAAATATCCTCAGTGCTACCATAAAAGGGCATTTTGTGTTTTGAAATGGGGACTGGAGAGATGGCTCAGTGATAAAGAGGACTTGTTGCTCTTGCCAAGGACCTGAGTTTGATTCCTGGTACCCACATCAGGTGGTTCACAAATGCCAGTTCTGGGGGATCTGATGCCCTCTTCTTCTGGTTTCTAAGGGCACTACATGCACATTGTGTACATGTAAAAGCAAACAGGCAGGCACACACACACACAAATACTACTTCTATTATGATATGAAAACAGTGAATATCGTGTTAGTACATTTTACCACAAAAAGACCAACGAACAAAAGAAAGTCTATAGGAAAGGACATTTAAAATCACTGGTCAGAAACTCTGAATTGCTTTGATTCCTTAAACTTATGAGGCATTTAACTTACAAGAAATGAGCTAGCCCTAGAAATGAACAGGTTGTACTCATAAAAGGCAACCAAGCCAATGATTTGCAGGGCCAAAGAGTTTTAGATGGTACCAGTGTGCAAGGTATGATCGCATGAGCAGGTGCTGACATGAAGTGGAGAAAAAGCCAATAGAACCAAGATGCTAGAATGCAGAGTGGGACAAACACCTGAGTGGATAAACCACTGGGGGGATGTCAGAGTCTGGGATGGAAGAATACTGAGGAAGGAGTGAAATTCTGTGAATGAGTGAGAAAGAAAAGTCTATCTATGCTCTTGGGCGAGCATCCCTAGACTAGATTTAGCTTCTGAGTATCCAGCATATGCCAGCCGAGCTCACAAAGACATGGCTTATATAAATGGAAATGACAGATCGCTAGCTAAGAAAAGAAATGCAGCAATCCCGTGGACTGTCCAAGCTGCAAGGGCAGCACATTCCTTCCCTGTGGGAAATGAGCGTGGGGAAGCACAGTAAATCAGCATTTGTCTAGGGAAGAATGGAATGAGAGAGAAAGGGTGGCGATGGCTTACAGGGGGAGGGAGGGGGAAAGACAATGTTTAAATACCTAATGACACCATTCAATAATAATTTGATATTTCAGCCTTCAGTGTAAGGTCATGTGTTGCAGGGACCCAAAGTGCAGCCTTGGGGCTCAAGTATCTCTTATTCACTGAACATTGAATAGGTATTGCCAGATTTTCCTCCCTCTGCCTCTCACAGTCATACTTTCTTTCCCCCCTTCCCCTCCCTCCACTTTCCCCCTTCCTAGACAGGCTGAACTTTCTCAGCAGCTCAGGTAGGGCTTGACCTTGAGATGTTCCTACCTCAGCCTCCCTGGGATTACAGGTATGTGCTACCATGCCTGGTTAGCATCTCTTTTTCAACACTCACTATTCCAGTCCCATTTTAATCAGCCCGTTTATTTATTTATGAAAACAATGACATCACCTAGTTGTGATCCTTTATAACATAACTAAGGGGTTTCTGGCTTTGTAGCTATGTTGGCATTTGCTGTGGAGTCAATGTGCCTTGATTCCCTCCTCCCAAATACTCTCCTAAGCGCTAGTTCCCAGAACAATGGCATTCTCAGACGAGGCCTTTGGGAAGATTGAGATGAAATCATAGAAACAGAGTCCCTGAGATGAGATTGATGTCCTCATAAAACGAAGAAATACAGAATCTCTCTGAAGACATGCATTGAGAAAACTCTTTGAGGACATAGTCAGAAAGAAACACACCTCACCAGGAACCCAATCCTCTTGGTATCATGACTTTTATACTCAGAAACTTGGTAACAGGTTTCTGTCATTTTAGGCACTCAGTCTGCAGCATGTGTTAGAGTAACCCACAGCAAGACAGTATTTTTAAGTTTTCCTTTGCTAAGATGGGTCTCAGGTAACCCCAGGCAAGCTCTGGGTTTCCTGTCTCCACCTCTGAAAACCCAGTTTTGCTTTGCTTTGTTTCTGATATTATTTCTTATGTCACTTTTAGTAGCTTGTGAAGAGCTATATATTTGGTTTACTCTGGGACAGCTGTTATTTTCCCTTCCCAACTGTTTTTGTTATTGTTGCTAGTTCATCATATCCAGCTTCTGGACGTGTCTTTGAGTTGCTGAGAAAAAAACAAAATGCCTGAAGAAAATAACTTATAGAGGAAAAATTTTATTTGGATCCTTGTCTCAGGGTCATTTGGCTCTGTTGGGGCTGTGGTGAGGGAGGTCATCATGGTGGGAGACCTTGATTGAGCAAGCTTTTCACTTTCTGCTGGCTTGGGAGCTGAGTGTTGGAAGGAGGAGGGAGGGAGAGAGGGAGGAAAAGAGGGAAGAAGGGAGGGAAAGAGAGACACCTTTAAGGGATGCCTACAGTTACCTATTTCTCCCAAGTATATCTTAAATTCTAAAGTTTCTACCACTTCAAATAATGCCATCAAATTATGGCTTCATGGACTTTAGAACCTTTGTGGACATTGGTATCCTCACCTTAATCTGTCATTTGTTCTCTGGAGTGAATACATGCTTGCTCACATTTCCCCAAGAACAATGTCATAAGACAGCTGGCTGGTTTGGAATTCACTCCATAGATCAGGTTAGCCACAGATTCATCGGGGCATTGTTCTGTCTGTATCCTAAATGCCAGGATTATAGGGCTTTGCCATTGCTCTTGTTTAAAATGTTCTCGTGAAGTAACTCTCGCATCTAGACTTCTATGAACAAAGTTCAGGACATTGTCTTGAACTCAGTTGCCTGGTTTATAGATACTCCACCCTCCCAATCCCCCACTCAGCCTCTCCCTCAAGGTAAGCTCTATAACTTAGGTGTCACTGTTGGGACAGGTCTAAGTACTGTTATAGTGAGGGGATCCTTTGCCAGCTTGCTAATGTGATAAATACATTCTTTACGCTCTCTCTTTTGTAGTTGACTCATTTTTTCTTTTTAATTCCTATAAACTTTAGTATCTCCACACTAAAACACCTGGGTCTATTATAATTATGAAATGATTTTAAGTTTTCTCAGGATACGACTTCTTCTCTGGATTATACTAACAATTTGCTTTGTCCTAGTTCCTAAACTCCTTTGAAAATGAAGAAGAGGACAGAGCATGAGAAAGCGGAGGAGGAGGTGTTGGGAGGACAGGAAGGGGGAAGCCAGGGAGGATGAGTGGGGAAGGTGGGAGGGGAAGGAGGAAGAGTATTCTCTATTCTTGCGGAACCATTGCAGTTCTATCTTGTTCCTAGTGAGAAACTGTCACACGT
Organism: Dicrostonyx torquatus; assembly: GCA_028555095.1. Lineage (NCBI taxonomy): Eukaryota > Metazoa > Chordata > Mammalia > Rodentia > Cricetidae > Dicrostonyx > Dicrostonyx torquatus. Next base: position 5,887,456 of record JAQHUG010000078.1, read on the forward strand.
TAAAAAGATGTGTTACTCCATAGGGAAATACATTTCCATCGATTCATTCGATGTGGTTCCCCCTCTTATTCTGAAATGACTATTTCCAAACACAAAAAATCCATCTAAATGAGAAAGAAGTGAATGCCTAGGGTAGAACGACAGCTTGGCACACAGGCTAATCCACGAAGAAAAAGACTGATGGCCATGAGCAGCTGCCATAGAACTCTGAGCAGCAACGTGGCACAGGCACTGCAGGTGAAAGGCTTAGCAATCATACAAATCTAAGTCTACACGGACTAGAGCAGTGGTTCTCAACGTGCGGGGCGCGGCCTCTGTGGGGGGTCAATGACCTTTTCATGTGGGCCATGTATCAGATAACCTGCATATCAGATATTTACATTATGATTCATAATAGTAGCAAAATTACAGCTATGAAGAAGCAATGAAAAGAACTATGGTTGTGGTCGCCACTACACAAGGAATTGTATGAAGAAGGATACGAATCACTGGAGTAGAGTAATACGAATACTATTTAGCAATATAGATTATTATTATTGCAATCTTCGGAATTTTGTGGATTTCTCGTTTATCATCGAGAATATAATTTTTTATAGATGTTTGGAGTCGTCAGAGGATCAAATTCTAGGCACCATGACTTTGCCACACATGCACTCTGAACATAAAGTACAAATTACTGAGTGACCTTTCATTATCCAAGGGACAGTCAGTTATGGCTAAAGCCTAGAAAATTCTATACGTTGCAAGCCATTTTGCTTTTAAAGCTTTAAAAGGAATGTTTAAAGCTACATGCACAAAAAATTTGTAAGATATTTGAAAATCCCTTGAAGCCAAACTTCAGGCTCTAAATACGCTGAGTCAAAGCATCATGGAGCATAGTGCATGGGGGAGAAAGCTGCATTCACTCGCTCTGGAGAGGACCAGAGATGAATGAAGGGAGGGCCAAATGGCCAGTGTCTAAGAGGAAAGCAGCCTGACAGAGAGAATGGCAAGGGTACAGCATTGGCAATTAGCTAATGTCAATGATACACTTAAGAAACACTGGGCATGGCAGATAATAAATCACAGCCAGCCATCATTAATAATCCATGACAGAAAGGAAAAGCAGGAGAGTGCAGTCAGTAACAAGATCCACAGCGGAACAGAAGTGTCCTATAATTAGAATTGTTTCTAATAGCAGAGGACCTGGGGAAGGCTTTGTAGTGAAGCGCCCAATAAATGGCCGTGGGGTAGAGGGGCACATTGTTGGGCTCTAAGTTTCTCACTTACTCTACTTCATGCTAATCGTATACAGGGATGCTCTTAGAGGTGGATGGTGCTGTATTAGGCAAGTATAATAGGGTTACACATCCCTACGGACATTGTAGTTCCAAATGAAAAATGTATTGCCAGTCTAGCCCGTCTTGGAAGTTTTTAACTAGACAGCTTCCCCCAGGACAGCAGGTAATGCTGGCCACCATTTCCAGATTCTCCACATAAAGAAACAGAACATCCTTCCAGGATCCAGTTGATGATTCCGTCCAATGTTGTTAACCTTATCTTATCGACGATGCCACTTCATCATGGTAAGTGCACTGTGCTAATTTTTAAGCATGGATCGGGTCATTACACTGGCAGTATGATACGGGGTAAAATATGTAAAACATCAGAGAAAGGAAGAGGCAGTGTTGCCAAGGTGAAGACTTTGAAGGTCAAAGAAAGCTTCCTGCAGCGAATGTCATGTAGGAGACCGACAGGATTTGTAGGCGATATCCAGGCAAAGAGACCGGAGGAGCAAAGATGACTTTAAACGAGACACACATAAACCTAAAAGCAGAAAGCAGCATGGCAATGTGGAAAACAAGAAGTGATTGGATCTTTGCTGCGTGGATTCTGAGGTCTGAGCTGTGATAGTCAAATACGGGTCTAAGCTGGTGTTCTGAGGTGAGATCTGATAGAGTCTGGGCAGTAGTCATAGTGGTAATTAAATAATGACTACCAAGGGGTTTTGAAGGAATTTGGAAAGAGGTTGGGATAGAATAGCAATGTTTAGTGTTTGTGGTAGTTTGAATGTGTTGACCCCATAAATTTGCGGGAGTGGCCCTGATAGAAGGTGTGGCCTTGTTGGAGGAAGTGCGATCTTACTGGAGAAGGCTGCAGGGCATACCTCTCTGGACCACACTTTTCCTTGGAAGTGTGTCACGGTGGGGACGGGATTTGAGGATATTTATTCTGAATTATAATTTCCTAGTTATTCTTTTATTACTTCTTCATAGAACACAGCCTACTCAATAAATATTTGATGAATGAAGCAAATATACAAGCCAAATTCAGGCAGATTTGCTTGTCTTTGTAACCTAACCTGGGAGGACAGTTCTTGCCTCCATTTTACTATATTGGATTTTAACAATGATGTTTCTAGGATTGCTTTTCGTTGAGATCTATAACATGGGGAAAGAGAGACTATTTTCCTAAAGTTTTATTTTAGGGATTCCCCAATAATAATAAAAAAGAGTATAACCAATCTTTTCAATAATCTGTCTCTCTCTCTCTCTCTCTCTTTGTGTGTGTGTGTGTGTGTGTGTGTGTGATGTATGTATGTCTGCCTACCTGCCTGTCTGTGTCTGAACTGAACATGCTGACTCACCTATGCTCCCAGCACTGAAGAGGTAGAAAGATCATAATTTGTGGCCAGCCTGGGACTAAAAATTGTGTTCAAGGCCTGAGCTATGTGGCCAGATCCTGTCCCAAAATAAGAAAACAAAAACCTCTGTGTTCATTGTACTTTACTCGGAGCTTCTAAGAACATTTGCATTTAGGCTGTGTATTATGGTGCATTCCTGTAACACCAGAACTCAGGAAGCTGAAGCAGGAGGACTGTCAAGACATCAAGGCCAATCTTGGCTACACAGTAACCCTCCTCAAAATGCTAAATAAAAATGCATATATAACCATAATAGCATTGTTGCTGCTAAAAAAAAATAACCGTCTAATATGGTTTTGAGCTCTTCTAATTAACCCCAAAATAATTTCCCAAGGTTCAGTGATGCTTGGTTGCTTACTCTGCAGAACGTGAGCTTTCTGAATAATGGATAAAAGTAGTAGAATGATTTAATCTGAGACAAAGGTGCTGAGAGCAATTTAATATTCAGCAGGCCTGCTGTTGAGAAAGCCTGCTTGTTTTCTGATTAAAAATGTCTTCTTTCTTTTTGGCTAATCAGTTTAGTTGGCAGGGATACTGTAATTTATGAGTCTTAGGTCAAGGGCTCACTCTCTATATGGGTTCCTTCTCAGTCCTAGGAGGATAATCTCTGTTGGCGTGATTAGACAGTGCACTCCATGCTTTGTGTGTTGGTATAAGATATGCCTTTGTTACTGGCAGGAACTAAATGAGCATATATATATATATATATATATATATATGTTTCTATGAAATACTAGCTATTTATCTGGAGTGATGTCTTCATACCCAAAGTGTCCCATGCTTACATCATGGTGTACTCTTTTTCTTCTTGAGATAGGATCTCACTATGTAGTCTTGGCTGGCCTGGAACTTGCTAATGTAGGTCAGGCTGGTCTCAAAATCACAGACATCTACCTCCCTCTGCCTCCTGACTACTAGGATTAAAGGCATGCGTCTTCATGCCTGGCCTGCTGTGATTTCTGTGTGGTGTTTCCACGGGAATCTGACTGGCAATGAGGAATAAACTGAAAAAAATACCAAAGATGGGTGGACAGCAATTGCATCCATCGTACCTGTACCAAGCCATCAAAGCACAGAAAATATTAAGTTCAAATATCTGAGCTTTCATTCAGGGCCAATATTTTATCTTTTAAAATATATTTTTTTGTTTATTATTATTCTAGCCAGGGTCTCATGTAGCTTAATCTGTCCTCAAACGTGTTATGTGAGGCTGGCTTTGAACTCGTGACTCTCCTGCCTCAGGCTCTCAAGTGTTGGCTCCCCAGGACTGCAGCATACTGGCCTGTTCCCTGCTCTTTTCACTGTCCCTCCTCTCTCTTAATTCCCTCTGTCTTTGCAAAGGGTGTATTTGTTTGGGTTTTGCTACTGTGACAAACTATGAAAAGCTAGGTACTTCTAAAGAAATGGGTACTGGCCAGAAGGTGTAGGGGATAATGTGGCTTGCTACCTAGTTGGGTGTCCTCAGTTTGATCTTTGGGTCCCCCATGGTGGAAGGAAAGAATTGACTGTTAAAAGTTCATGTCTACCTTTATGTGAACACTCTGACACAGTTATACCCTCACCCACCCACCCATACACACTGGCACATTTATACCCTCACCCCCCCACACACACACTGGTAATACTCCCCCCCACATACATACTAAATAAATAAATTGTAAAACTAAACCAAAAGAGGTTTGTGTAAATTTTCATCTCAGAGGCTGCAAATCCCGACAATATAATACTACCTCTGGTGAGGACCCTTTTAGCCACATCACCCATGATGGGAACTTGCTGGGGAAGGTGTCATCACAGGGTGAGGCCAGAAGCCGAACCAGGGCGGGAGGGGTCGTCTTACATCCTTCCTCAAGGCCCTATCTACCTTTTAAAGGTCCCAACACCTCCTTTATTGTCACACTGGGAACCAACACTTAAGTATTTGGGAGACAAAAATGCATCCAAACCATAATGACAGACAGTTCCTGCTTTTTTCTCTTCCTTATAAAATGTATATATAATGCCAGGCGGTGGTGGCGCACACCTTTAATCCCAGCACTCGGGTAGCAGAGGCAGGTGGATCTCTGTGAGCTTGAGGCCAACCTGGTCTACAAGAGCTAGTTCCAGGACAGGCTCCCAAACTACAGAGAAACCCTGCCTCAAAAACAAATAAACAAACAAACAAAACCCAAAATAAAATGTATATATAATATCTACTCTCCTCTACCACACAGTCTGCTTTCACAGCACACGCGTGTCCTATTTTCTCCATGCTATATATTTACATAAATGTTTGTATGGTCCAGGATGGTTGTGTCCTCACAGCAGTTGTGAGGTTCATGTATGAACCTAGCCCTCTAAGTCCGTATGTGCCCTTTTTGGGGTTCAGGGGCTGTTTCTATTATGTGTGGAGCCTGCTCTTGCTGATGAGGCATTTTCTCTCCTTAGGTTCTTCTCAACTTTTGTTTTAACCGCTACCTTGTTTTTAAGTGTCCTATGCCAGGCTGTGCCATCTCTTTTCTGACAATACATGATCTCGAGGCTGAGGCTGCTGTCATGCAAATCTAGGGACTCCCTATTTAAAGCCTCCATCCATGCTCCCTGCTCATGCAGCAAAATAAGCGTATTCATTGTTGAAATGCAGAGATGGAGCATTCCAGAACCGAGCTGTTACTGGTGCTGTCAAGCGCTGTCCTTGTCTATTAACGCCAACTCAGAGGTAAGAGTCACAAGGGGACGTAAGTGGAAACAGATTATGCCTTAGGATATATTAGCAATGCCAAATACGAATAGTATAACTGTCCACTCATCGTAGAAAATAGCGCATGAGAGATTCCCAGTCACCATTGTGAGGTAAATTAATAGGAAATCCAAAGAAAGATTCAGAGATGGCCTTTAGATTGTCATGAACAGCCACATCCAACTGGACTTCTGACGACAATGTAGTGATGGAGGCACGCTGGCCTGTGTGTACACTCATCAAGAAAGCCCCGTAGAAAAACACTTTACATGGCCCCTCACCCCAGAGAAGAGCTCTCCAGATAGCCTCATCCATATTCATTCCTCTTGCTGCCTGTCATCCTGCATCTCAAAGAAATTACTGCCTCCTAGGTAATATTAAATCAGTCCACTGCCTGAGCTGGGATAACTTTGAATTAAGCATTTGATTCTTAAAAGTTAATTTAAAATCTTGCTAATAGGTGCTATCATGGAAAAAAATGTGATGGGAACCGGCTTCAAGGATGTGTACACACTCGGGGCTATTTAACAGCACGGTAGACACTTCAGGCTTTTCCTGTGCTCCCTTAGTGGCATGCCAAAAATATCACAGAAACATATGGAAGGTTCACTTTGTTTAGAAAATATATACATGGAAAATAGTACGAGAATGTTCCACAGCCCAAAATGGAACACTGCGCAGACATTCATTCCACTGCTTGCTTAAATGAGGTTTCAGCATTTCCTGACATCTCTGTGCTGTCGGGAAGGAGGGCATCAGAGCCTGGGCCATCCAAGGTCTCTGAGGCACTTTTGCACAGCACTTTCCTGAGCACATGTACAAAGCATTTTCTCATGGAAAACGGGCAGAAGACAGAGAAGATGAGGGAACCTCTGCCTCACACACCATTGTTGGTGAGCCGGTGCCCCAAACACGGAGCTTAAAGAGGAGGAGGCAGTAGTCACGGGGTTTTAAAGTGAAGATTGTAACACATGATATCCAGAAGGGAGAGGAATTTCTCTCCTGTCTGCATGCGAAGGTGTGTGGCTTTGGTGCAGTGAAACGCCTGGAGATCCAATTTTGGAAGCATCTGGCTATTGTAGGGGCAGTGGCAGGGGAGATAAACATTCCTTGAGGTAGCACAGGACCAAAGAGAGAGAATTAGGGGGGCGTGGATGGGAGGGTGGATTGTGTAACTTACGCAAACAGTGTTGGAATCCCCGAAACAAACTGCTGATGAAATTTTAAATGGACCTAGAATCCCTGCATCAGCTTTCAGCCAACGTCATCCCTTTACTATTAGCCCACATGCAGTAATGTTAAACCATAAATAGCCTGGTCATCTTATTGTCCTGTGTCATCAGCCCATGAGATGGACACAGTCATTTATCTTTTATGAGAAAACTGAGGCAGGGAGGGGGGAGTGAAATGATTTGCCTAGAGTGGCAGAGTAAATAAGTGTAGACCCCCCCCCATGCTACCCCCTCAGGGCAATTGCATCCAGCCTCCACTTCCTGTTCCTTTCTTGCACTGTCTGGCAGTGTGATACCAAGAACCTGGCTCAGATTTTCTATTCGACTTTAGTAATATCATCTAGCTCTTATAAATCTAAGTGAAAGACTATAAATCAGTGAAAGTACTACAGATTAATTATCATGGGAAGATTTCTAGATACAGTTTGATTCATAAGATACATAACTTTTTATGTGGATATATATATATTTATATATATATATATTTTTTTTCCCAAGACAGGGTTTCTCTGTAGCTTTTGGAACCTGTCCTGGAACTAGCACTTGCAGACCACGTTGGCCTCAAACTCACAGAGATCCGCCTGCCTCTGCCTCCTAAGTGCTGGGATTAAAGACATGCGCCACCACCGCCCGGCATATATTATATTTTATATGGTTATATATACATACATACAAAAGTGTATTTTATATATGTGTGTATGTATATATTCATGTATTTGGTGTGTGTGCGTGTGTGCATACACCACAGCATGGATGTAGAGGTCAGAGGACAACTTGTAGGAGTCAGTTCTTTCCTTCTACCACGTGAGATCCAGGCATTAAACTTAAGTCTCTTTGCTCACTGAGCCATCTCAGTAGCTCAGCAAATTGTATTTGCTTACTGTGGTTTTACATTACTAGCCGTGATTTTCTTGTATAAACAGAGTCTATACAAGTTTCAATAGAAGTAGTGTCAATTTCATAACATGCGTTCTTAGGTCTCTTCAGTCTTTTGTTCTCTTTGTTTCCATTCCAGGCAATGACTTCTGTTTCTATATTTCATTCTTTCTCAGCTTTTGGGCAACTTGATCTTAGGGAATATCGGGGTTTTTTTATTCATTCATTTACTTATTTATTTAGGCACTGAGGACTGAACCCAGGACCCCATGCCTGCTAGGCAAGAACTCCACCATGGATGCGCATCACTAATCTTTTTTAAAAAGTACTTTAATACTTAAATAGATTTGTTAGGTTGTCCAGACTGACCTTGAACTCACTCTGTAGACCAGGTAGGCCTTGAACTTCCCATTCTCCCTCAGCTTCCCTGGTAGCTGGGATTCCAGGCCTATGACAGCTGGACTTGTCTTATTCTTAAGCTCCTGCCAGTGTATAAAATTAAGGGGAACAGAAGAATGAATATATAGCCTATCCATGATTCAGTAATAGAAGTCAAGGTGCCTATATGAAGAAAATATGAATTTTCAACAAGTGAAAAAAATGTAGTCTTAAATAATTCTTGAATGTGGATTTTTAATTATTAAACCATAAGTTCTCAGTTCTGCTTTATTTATTTATATTTTTATTTATTTATTCATCCATTTACTTAATTTGTGTGTGTGTGAATGTGTGTGTGTGTGTGTGTGTGTTTATCAAACTCAAGTTGTCAGGCTTGGTGGCATCTTTACCCGATGAGTCGTTTCACTGGCTCTTCAGTCCTAGTCAACATGCTTAAAGATATATAAAGTCCCTTGGGCTAGTAGAGTCCTTTTTAAGTTAAAACAAAAACTCTTACTAAATGGTACCCTAGTGACCTTTCAACATTAATAAAAATGGTTTGACATATTCCTGAGGCTAGCTCTTTTTTCCACTAAAGTTCCACCCAGAGCACAGCTATAAATAGAAGCTGGGTTTAGGTCATTCCAGGGGAAATGAGGCCTCTGCTCATCCTGCCAGCAGAAGATGCTGAAGAGTGTGGCTTAGTGAAGAGGTGTGCCCCAGAATCTTGTCTACTGCTACCCAGCTCTGTCACTTCAGCCACTCCAGGTTAAAGCTAGTAGTCACCCTCAACCCCACTGTTCACCAGAAGCCCTGGTCTAGCACAGAAGCCATGCAGGAGTCTTCTGAACAAATTCTAAGACATCATTATAGAAGGAAGTATAAAACTCAGAGAAAATGTTGAGTTTGAGGTTTTATTGCTAATATTGTCTATTGGTTTTCCTGTTATGGGGAAACTGTAAACATAGACTGCTCGTTTATTTCCCAGATGCCCAGACCCAAATAATCACACAGAAACTTTATTAATTACAAAGCTGTTTAGCCTATGAGCTCGGGCTTTTTACTAACTAACTCTTACATCTTAAATTAATCCATTTCTATTATTTTATATTTTACCGTGAGGCTCATGGTTTGTTACCTCTTGCTTCATGAGCAGCTCCATGGTGTCTCCTTGACTCCATCTACTCTCTATATCTCTGATTTCTCGCCTGATTTTACTCTGTTAAGCCCCTGTCTGAAACAACTTTATTCATCAACCAATGGTAATAGAACATATTTATAGCATACAGAGGGGAATCCCACATCAGGACCCCAGTAGCCGGGGGACCAATACCACTTAAGAGATTTAAAATTCATGGATCGGCTAGGGATGTGGTTCAGTCGGTATGTTAGTTTTTGTTGCTGTGATAAAATACCAGGAGCAGGTATTTCTCTTCTTTCCATAGTAGAAAAGGCTTACATGATTTACAGTTCCAGAAGTGTCTATTATGGCAGATGGTGGCAGTAGCAGGAAACTGAGAAAAAGCACACCTTCAACGGCAAGCATGAAACAGAGAACTGGAAGTGGGGCAAGGCTAACAGATCCCAAAGTCCACCCCCAGTGATGTAATTCCTCCAACAAGGATCTATCTCCTAAAGCCTCTACACACAACACCGCCAACTGGGGACCAAGTGCTCAAGTATATCCACCTGTAGGGGACACTGCTAGTTCATAGCATCATAGCTGATAAAGGGCTTGCTTGGTATCCATGACATTCTGGGTTTGATTACCAGTACCATGTAAAATGGGAGCTGAGACTCACACCTAGAATACCAGTATTCTGGAGGTAGAGACAGGAGGATCAAGAGTTCAAGGTCATCATCTAATATACAGTGAGTTTAATGCCAGCTTGGGCTACAATCTTGGAGAGGGAACAAAGAAGAAGAAGAAGAAGAGAGAGAGAGACAGAGAGACACGGAGAGAGACAGAGAGTGACAGCCAACGAAACTACATGATCCCTAACACATCTTTCATTTATTGAAGCTGCAGGCCTCCTCTGTCACCAAATTTTTGTGTGGAAGGAGACAAAGCTGTCCTAGCCAGAATTTGTCCTAGCTATTGAGCCAAAGTCAACTCCTCAAAATAATGAGCTTCTGAAGAGGCTAAGCAGTTTTATATCTACACTGAGTGATTAGCTGGTAATAAAATGATAGCTGACTCCAAGAAGCATGCTACCAGTCTCTACAAATCTAATTTTCACATCAAATGAATCTGCCATAAACAATCACAGTTGCCAAAAATAGAAATGATGTTCGTATTTTTTCCTTATAGTTTACTCAGTTAGAACATGGATATTTTTCCACTATTACCTGTTGTATTTTTAAAAATACAACTATTTTCTAATTCTATATAAAATGCCAAGTCCTTTCTTTAAAACATTAAACACAGTAAAATTATCGTGTCTGCATCTCATTGACAAAGGAGAACAACACAGTATGTTCCAATTGGCATCAGCAGACAATAGAGATTCCCTGTCCCTCTGTTGTCTTAGGTCTCATAGGAGACATTGCATCTGGTCCACTAACCAAGATAAGATCAAAGTGTTGTGTAGCAGGACATAAGCAAAATCACAGAAAACAGAAGAGACACAGACATTGTAGCCACTGGAGTGATAATGAAACAAAAGCATTTTAGTCCTCTTTCAAAATGCTCAAGTTTCAAGAGTGAATCTAGATTGGTAACTGGCTAGTTTGTAGAAATAAGACCAGAATCTGGCTATGCCTAACTATCCTGAAGAAGGGAAACTAGGAAGTCGGTGATCATTGTGAAGCTTGACAATGAAAAGTACGGAACGATGTGGAGGAGCAAGAGTCAGTATTGGCAAGCAAGGGTGGGGTACCAGTGCTGCTCCAGAAGTGAGGGGACACCAAGGGCTGCTCCTGGGGCTCCCAGGGCCACTGGTCACTGAGGTGAGAGACACTGGAGGGGCCCCAGTTCTCAGGTACACAGCGTGGGCAGGCAGGCATCAATATGATGAACAGGCACGTGGTGGAGAGATGATAGAGAAAGAAGCAGAATGGTTTGTGCACTATTGACAGAGGTGGAACCGGACATGCAAGGGTGGAGAGTACCAGCTCGATGTGACTAGCCTGCACAGCCACCTGAGGCCAAGGAAATGAAACAAAACAAAACCCCACAAACGCAGTCAGGGCAAGCTCTATACTAACAGAGCTGCATCTTCAGCTTCAAATCCATATACATATACATTCTTTTTTTTCATATACGTTCTTATAACAAACGTGACTTTACCTCAAAGTCCACAGGTCTGAGCAACAGGCTTTTCCGTAGCTCTGGCTTATATGCACGAGACCATATAGGAACATGATTTCCGGATGCAAGCTTCTAAACTAACGCTGATTGTATGAAAACGGTCACAACATGCAGAAAGCAGAGGCCACATTTCCTCCTTGATCTTTCGCATTTCTACACCTGTTGCAGCTTCTCTTTGTTCTGCACCTTTTCAAGGACATGTGTGTAGGAAACACAGGTAGAAAAAATAGACAAAGTGTTCTTGAGAACAAAGTACAGCTTGGTTTATTGCTTTTGAGGCTACAATATCAACCTCTGGAGCACTGAACAGGCATGCACACGGTACAACAAGGATAGAACCATTCTCCAGGGCAAAGGGCAGGCATGCTCACTGTCCATTATAAAATATTCTGGTTTGCCCAGTGATGATGGTGTACCAGAAACCAGAGGCCTTGAACCAGACCAATGACTCACTGCAACAAACATTTTCCAGGTGGGGCTAATCAGACATAAAAGGGTACACTGTGTGACACACCACAGCTCCTGATGCCACTAGGATGAAGGAGGAAGTGGTGAAGAGATCGAGAAATGAGGTGGGTGGTTTTATTTTGGTTGTTTTGTTTTTAATTAATTTGGGGGGCATACTGTAGAAGTGAGGGGCAGATATAGAGGAACTGGGAAGTTAGCAGGATTGGGGTGCATGATGTAAAGTTTCCAAAGAATCAATAAAGAATTATGCTTAAAATTTCAGAAGATATATTCTGGCTTGTTAAGTTCAGGTTCGTTTCTAGTAACAGATCAACAGTGTATTACAACTCTCGTCCGACTGAGATTGTGTTATCCTGGGACGGTCAACACTGGGGAACGCCAAAGGCAGCACTCCATGCTTTTGCATGGTGTGCTGGTGGCATTCACTACAAACCCTGGGCTGGCCTTTCCTTCCAGTGTCATTGACACCGTGGAGCATAGTTTGGGATCTAGAAAGATCTCAGAATCTCAGAGTTCTTGAGACTAGTGGAAACAACATGGTCTCTTCTCTGAAGTTCTGGGAAATAATGAAAACCTCCACACCTCTTCTGGAGAAGAAACGTGGTTGATCTGTTTGACCATGATGATAAACCTGAAGTATTACCTACAGACCCATGGGAGTTACATCTCCTGGGTCTCAGTGCTGACAAAGTTCACAGGACTAACCAAACCCACATGAAACTGGTACAGAGTCCATAACATGAATTGTGCTCATTTCCATAAAAATAACTTCCAAGTCGATGAGAATTTGCCTACAAAGACACATATGCAAAGCAACTAGAACAACTGGAGAGATAATTATGTGATTAATATCATCAAGTCTGATACACTGCTGTGGTTTGAATGTAAAACGTTCTCCCTTAAGGCTTATGTGTTGAAACAATTGATCCCCAGCTGGTGGTACCGTTTAGGAAGGTTGTAGAACTTTTAGGAAGTTGGGCTTCATCAAAGGAAATGGGTCATTGGGTGTGGTCCTTGGGGTTCATAATCTGTTTTCATTCCTGTTCACTTGATGCCTCCTTAAAGCAGAGCCAAAGCCTATTTAGTGCCTCCCACTTCTGCTACCATGCTTTCCCCCTGAGGGACTATGTTTCCTCGAACTGTACTGAGTTCGGTTGCTTTTTATATTTCCTCACAGCAATGAGAAGGTGGATGGCAGACCACTTTATGTTATATTCCAGGTTGGCTGGTCACGTCAATTGGTAAAGAAGTTCTACCGGATAATGAAGAACACCCACAAATTTTACAACGGAGGCTTTCTTTTCCAGATGTGCACAGAATGCTTTCATTTTTAGACAGTGTGCCATTCATCCGACTAGGTTTTGCCTTCCTTAGTCATGACTGCTTTTTACCGACTTCACTCCATTCTGCATACAATCTGTTTTCACCTTGGACAGAACTGGCTCTGTCCAGGTCTTTCCTGTCACACATTTAGAGATAATAAAATGATTAGTTTTACCAGCTGTGTTTCTGATTTCAAATGAGTTCAGAGATACTTTTGCCTTGCATGTTAAGTACATGAAATGAGCCACAGGCTACGTGACTCTCATCTTCTGGTTCCTAAAGCATGTCCCCAGGGCCCATCATTACCATCTCTCAGCCACTCCTAACATAAACCTGAAATTGAAGGCCTGAGATCTAGTAAGTGTTTTGACGCATCCTGCATCCCAAAGACATCACATTAGGTAAATCTCATTAGATGAATAAAGTAAATTCCAAAAGGACCATTAAAATATTTTTTAAAAAAATCGGACTTGCTTAACTGGGAATAAATCCAGCACCAGCTAATGCCTAAAGCTTGAATACTTTGCTTTATAGAAAAATCTATGTTGGTCTTTGTTGCTATTGCTAGGAAGCTGAATGGGGCACACATGCTGCCTCTGTACTGTCTTTATCACTTGTTGTGAAGCGATAACTGTTTCAAGATAAATGTTATCTTTAAAAAGAAACCACCGAGCTGGAGAGATAGCTCAGTGGTTAAGAGCACTGGCTGCTCCTCCAGAGGTCCTGAGTTCAATTCCCAGCAACCACATGGTGACTCACAACTATCTGTAATGAGATCTGGTGCCCTCTTCTGGTACATGTGCATACATGGAAGCAGAATGTTGTATACATAAGAAATAAATAGTACGGTTGGGCATCTCTTGGGTATATTCCTAAGAGTGGTATTGCTGGATCCTGAGGTAAGTTGATTCCCAGTTTCCTGAGAAACCGCCACACTGATTTCCAAAGTGGTTGCACAAGTTTGCATTC
>JAQHUG010000078.1:5904038-6008902 GCA_028555095.1 Dicrostonyx torquatus
CGCCGGGTTGTGGTGGCGCATGCCTTTAATCCCAGCACTCCAGAGGCAGAGGCAGGCGGATCTTTGTGAGTTTGAGACCAGCCTGGTCTACAAGAGCTAGTTCCAGCTCAGGCTCCAAAGCCACAGGGAAACCCTGTCTTGAAAAATCAAAAAGAAAAAAAAAAAGAAGAAGAAAGAAATCTTAAAAAAAACAAAACAAACAAACAAACAAAAACACCTCTGGGCATGTCTGTGAACCCCTGTGATGAACATGGGAATGAGGGACAGCAGCACGAGGATTGTGAGCTAGGGCCAGCTTGAGAGGAGCACAGTGAGTTCCAGGCCAGTCAGGGCTGCACAATGAGACACTGTCAACACACGCATCACACACACACACACACACACACACACACACACACACACACACACACACACACCAACTCCCTCACCCAAATCCTACCTGTACAAAAAGAGTTTGATTTTCCATAATTAAACTTTTGTATGGAAGACTAAGATGTTCTCACGGTACTTAAAAGAAAAACCAGAGAGCAGACTGGGCAGTGGGTGTGAAACTAAGATGTCTGTAGTGTGTTGGTTCTTCATACCACGGAGAGGGAAAATGAGAACCGTCTCTCTTATAAAGTTCCAGTGTCCACTTGGGAACCGTAATGACAGGTCACAAACAATGAAGCCATTATTTCCAAAATGAAAAATTGCACAGGGTCTCTGACTATTGTCACAGAAGAGTTTTGTAGCTGACAACTCTCAGGGTCTCATTCACAAAAGCACAGGTGTAACTCTGTAGACATTCATTGATGCATCACACCTCAAAGGATAAAAACGATCACTCAATAGAAGGCGGGTAGGGGGAGACGAAAATTTTCTACTGCATCCTAAGGTAAAAGTAGGACAACTTTCATGCATCTAATAATTCATGAGTAGGCCACTCACATTCTGTGTATTTCACAACAGAAAAAAAAAAAAGAAAAAAGTCACAGGTCTAGAAGCACTTTTTAAATTTTTTATTAGCACATATTAATTATACATAATAGTGGGTTTCCTTAAGATATTTTTATACTTCTGGCATCCTGGCACACCATGCATGCATTCCTGCACAGACATACATGCAGGCAAAACACCCATATACAAAAAATAAAAATAATTTATCAGCTCAAACGTGTAGGATAGCTTGGAGATTTATAGAAAATATGAGTAAAAATTATCAAAATCACTCCATTTTTCCTGCTTTCTTTTCACCTCCCGGAATTTCTCCTATTTTGGAAGTCTGGCTTAGCCTGGTGTGTTTGATGAGTCAGTTCGAATGCATGGCTAGCTAAAAATCAAGAATTCCTGTTCAGAAGTAGAATTTATGGGTTTTGATGACTTCCTAATAACATGCGCCCACTAAATATTCAGTGTGCCAGGGTGGACTTCCTCCCTTATCCACCTGTTAGTTATTTTTCTTGTTGCCATGACAAAATATGCAGCAAAAACAGCTTAAGAAAGGGAGGGTTTATTTCAGCATAGCTTCAGAAGGGACATTTCTGAGGTCACGATGTCCATTGTGACAGGGAAAGTGTTGGGAGCAGTGAACCCTCAGATCCTGAATTTCTTGTAAACAACTTGTTTTCCTCTGCTCAAAGACAGCCTGCAGCTGCTCTGAGCATGAGACCCTCGGGAGTTCCTGATGGCAGAAGAGTGATTTCTGGTGGGTTTGGCTGCGGCGTGGCTATCCCTATTTAAGCTGCTCCTGAACACAATAAAGGGGGCATTCTTGAGGTATTCCTGTTTCAAGGATGACCTGTGTCTCTGTGAGTTTTTGTGCGTTTCAATCTCCAGCCCCTTGCCCGGTTCACAAACTGTATGGTAGCGCATAGAGCACAGACGGGCGTGGTACGCTACAGGAAGGCATGACGGCAGGAGTGGGAGGCAGATGGTCACACTGGGACCCCAATCAGGAAATGGGAGGTGAAGTCTGGTGCTCAGCTAGTTTTCTGCTTTTTATTGGGTCCGGAGTCCCTAGCCCTGGGATGGTGCTGGTCCCTTGCAGAGTAAGTCTTCCCATCCTTTTAGTCAAACCATTCTAGAAATACGCCTATAGGCATACCCAGAGATGTAGCTCCACGGTGATTCTTGACCCAGTGCAGTTGACAATGAAGATCAAACCCTGGTATCCATCGACTTCTTCACTGTAGTTTGTGTGGTTTGCAGAATATCACGTCATTGATATCATCCAGTCGGTAGCCTTCTCAAGTGTGCACTGAATATACAAGTGTGATAAGTTTTAAGGTTCCCTCAAGTCTATTCAAAGTTGGAATCACCTTTTTTGATCTCACTAAAAGGCTATAAGGCTAGAAGGTCTATGTGTACACCCGTTGAGGGACAAAGCAGTGCCTCCAAGTTTTCATAACTCTGGATAAAGCTGTTACTGCCATCATATGGAAGGTTTTGTTTAGATGTAAGATGTAAGTTTTCAATACTTTTTTTTGTTTTTTGTTTTTCAAGACAAGATTTCTCTGTAACTTTGGCTCCTGTCCTGGAACTAGCTCTGTAGACCAGGCTGGCCTTGAACTCACAGAGATCTGCCTGTCTCTGCCTCCCAAGTGCAGGAATTAAAGGCATGTGCCACCACCGCCTAGCACGTCAATATGTATTTATAAAACCAAGGAGTATGAGCGATTCCAGCATCATGTAACTGTTTTCAACTTTCTAAAAAAAGTGTCAAGATACCTTTGAGAGTGGTTACACAACACCAAGGACCTTACGTCCTTATCTCCTCCCTCCCTTCCTTTTCCCTTCCTTCCTTTTGAGTTATTCTGATTTTAAAGAGCAAAAAAATAACAGTTTTGGAAAGTCTTACCAACTTAGAGACTCAGATATAATTTTCCCTTCATGAACAAGAGAATAATAAATCACGTAAAGCTGGGTGTGGTGGCACAGCAGGAATTCAAGGTCATCCTGGACTACAGGAGACCCGGTTCCAAACAAATGGATAAAGGAGGGAGAAGCAAGAATGGTTTCTTCGACTCCAGACTCAAAAGAGCACTAAGACTTCCGTGGACAAGACAAAGCTAAAATCAAAGTCAGAATGTCTGAACAGAATGCTTACAGCTGTTCCCACCTTAACCTCAGATACTAATTAACTTCCTTGGCAAAAGGACACTTTACACTGTGAAACTAGTCTGAGTCACAGCGTGGAGTCCTGGCACGTTAGGCACAGTTGTTGGTGTTTTCTAAGGAACCCACTGGAAATAACAAAAGAAGGCGGTACTGGAGCATAGGGCAGGCTTTAATTTTCTTCCCTTGCTTTTCAGTCAGCGAGGACAGAATTTTTAAATCCTTTTCCAGTCCCTTAAAAAAATCTTCAGAAAGAGAAACAGATGGTCTGCCCCACCCAGCACACCTGTTCAACTGGTGATTCTCCAGGAAAGCGTCAAACACACTCATGCTGATCTGCTAAAAATACTGTGTAATTATAATCCACATGTTTTCCTCAGACGGTCACAGAGCTCAGGTGTTCCCCAGCTCTTAAAGAGTTCCATCGTCAGGAAGAAAAGATTTACTTTAAAACTGAGCGTTGATCAACAACCTTTTATTCTTACTGGAAAACATGCTCACTATCACTCTAACAAAACAGAATATTGCAAATATTATCCACAAAGAGACGGTTTTATAAATAACTTTGTAACATACTCCCAGGCACTTTTAATTCATCAGTTCAGAGAATTATAATATTATGTATATTTTAGCATAAGCTGTGTTTTAAAACCTATGCTATATTCTATACACACTTCTATGCCAAATACTAAGTTGGAATATAACTTTTAATGGCAGCAAAATATTCATTTGCGGGCTGGAGAGATGGCTCAGTGGTCAAGAGCACTGCCTGCTCTTCCAAAGGTCCTGAATTCAATTCCCGACAACCACATGGTGGCTCACAACCATCTGTAATGAGGTCTGGTGCCCTCTTCTGGCCTGCAGACATATACACAGACAGAATATTGTATGCATAATAAGTAAATGCATAAATAAATATTTACAAAAAAATATTAATTTGCATAGTATTCTATTTACCATGCAATAAATTTCTGTAAATGAGCAACAATTAGATTATTCTAATTTCTTGATTTGATGTGCAAAGTTCATATACCTATAAAATATTCCGAAGAATTTATTCTGCCAAATTGTTCTCCAAAATGTTTGTACTAATGTATGCTCCCTCAGTGTTACAGAAGAGTTTGCATTTTATAGATAAGCACATTACCAAGTGTATTTAGTTGTGAGGCCTGTAAGTTTTGTGCCTGTAACTTCACCATGTGGACAGCTGAGGAAGGAAGATCACTGTGAGTTCAAGGCCAGTGTAAGCCACATAGTTAGACACCTCCCCCCATTTCAAACAACAACAAAAAACCTTGGGTGAAAAATAGTATATGAGTTGTGTGTCTTTATTTTTCTTTAAGTAGTGAACATATTTTCATTTGCTCATTAGCCATTTGTCCACCTTTCTATTAGATAAAACTTTTCTTTTTTTGTTTGGTTTTTGTTTTAATTTTTTAAGATAGGATCTCATTACACAGCCCTAGCATAGACCTTGATTCCTAAATGTTCTAGTAAGTTACCAAAGTTCTGTTGAGGAAAAAAATGCATATTTTTAGGATAGAATGACTCAAAAGGCTTTGCTTTCTAGTCTCAAAACAAATTTTGGGTGATTGCTATAAAAACAATTAATCTAATTCTTTTTATTTTATATCTTTAGACATGTTC
This sequence comes from Dicrostonyx torquatus, assembly GCA_028555095.1. NCBI lineage: Eukaryota > Metazoa > Chordata > Mammalia > Rodentia > Cricetidae > Dicrostonyx > Dicrostonyx torquatus. Next base: position 5,908,782 of record JAQHUG010000078.1, read on the forward strand.
TTACTGTACAGCTTTGACTGGCATTCAACTCATTACGTGTACCAGGCAGGTCTTGAACTCCAAGACATCTCCCCCACCCCTCGCCCTGCCCCACCTCACCTGCCTCTGTTGCCTGAGTGCTGGGCCCTATTTAGTGATAATTTGTAAGAGTCACTATCTGATGATGCTCTTATTACTGGCAGTGAGAATGAAGGCCCAAGAACACAAAACTGATTTATGTGTACACACACATCATGGTCCTTGTAAACATTTGTTCCCACATGCTTTTATATTTGTTTGTTTGGTTTGTTTTGATTTATCAAGACAGGGTTTCTATGTAGCTTTGGGCCTGTCCCGGAACTAGCTCTTGTAGACCAGGCTGGCCTCGAACTCAAAGGTTTGCCTGCCTCTGCCTCCCAAGTGCTGGGATTAAAGGCGTGTGCCACCACCACCCGGCCATGGATTTTTTTTTTTTTTCTAATTCACTGAAGAGGAACTAAATAAATACACGTCTTCCTTAAGGGAGGATCTGGGATTTGTAACATGATTAATAAAAACCCAGAGACAGATATTGGGGTTCAACCTGAAGATCAGAAAAGCAAAGCAGCCAGCCACTGGCTCTTGCTTTCAGGAATCCTCAGAATGAGACTGAGAGCTGTCTCCTCCCATCGTATATTCCTCTCTAGGGCTGGGATTAAAGGCGTGCACCACTGCTGCCTGGTTTCTGTGGCAAACGAGTGTGGCTACTGGGATTAAAGGTGTGTGTCACCACTGCCTGGTCTGTAAGACTTGACCAGGGTGGCTGATCTTCAGGCAAGCTTTATTTATTAAAATACAAATGAAATATCGCTACAGGGACTGAACCTATGGTCTCATTCATAAGAGTCAAGCCTCGGCCATAAATGCACAGTTTCTGTAAGTAGAAACAATCACTAGAAACTTAGGCTTCCGTTGGGAATCACCAAAACCAGATCTGAAGCAGGCACTTTCCACCTTTACAAACTGTTAAAAAAATCAAAAAATAAAAAATACTATTATTCTGACTCTCCTTTAACTTCCTTATTGACTGGGTGTGTGTATCAGTTAGAAAGCATTGTGTTCCTTAATTTGTTTAGCAATACTGGGAATTGAACCCAGAGCCCTGGACATGCTGGGCAAGTGCTCTGCCGCTGGGCTATGGTCCCAATAATTCCTGAAAGGCATGGGGTCATTAGCCAGATCAAGCTATAAGGAATACATGATGAAAAAGAGAATGATGAATTTCTTAATCTCTTAAATTACAGAAAGATAGGATGGTGTGAAATCTTCGCATAAGAACAGAATCATAATGTCATTTTTTTCTAGTGTATAAAACTCTATTCTGTGCATACAATTACTACTTATTTGTGTAGATATTTTATTTTCTTTCTTTTTTTAAAAAAAATATTTATTTATTTATTTATTTATTTATTATGTATACACTATTCTGCCTGTATATATGCCTGCTGGCCAGAAGAGGGCACCAGACCCCATTACAGATGGTTGTGAGCCACCATGTGGTTGCTGGGAATTGAACTCAGGACCTTTGGAAGAGCAGGCAATGTTCTTAACCACTGAGCCATCTCTCCAGCCCCGATATTTTATTTTCTAATTATAGTCAGCTCCTTTAAGGCAGAGTCTTTGGTCATTTTCTTTATTCCCTCAGAAAAAATGAGCTAATAATATCTACATACATCCAACACATTTTGTTATTAATAAAACAAATAATACCTTGAAAAAAATTATATAAACTCTGTTAAATTATGAAAGACATGACTTAATGGAAAATAAAGACATATTTACTCAGTTTTACAGAGCATGGGGAACCTGCAGTCATCAGAGTCCAGTTTATATGTACTAAGTACACATACATGTATGCGTGTCTCCCCTGTATGACTGAATATAACTTTTTATGCTAGCAGCCGGTGCTCTTAACTGTAGGTGGGCTTTCCTGTCCTGTCAGACTCTCCCCCAAAAAACTACACAGAGACCTAATATTAGTTATAAGTGCTCGGCCAATATCTTAAGCTTGTTTTTAGCTAGCTCTTATAATTTAAATTAACCCATTTCTATTAATCTATGTGCTGCCCTGCGGATCGTTTACCTCATGTACGTACTCCCCATCCTGCTGGTTTGTATCTCTGCGTCCTCTGACTCTGCCCTTCGCCCCAGCCTTCTCTCTGCACTGAAGTCATCCGTAGCCACCGGCCAATCAGCTTTCGAGATTGATTTTGAGAGCACCGTATCTTCACTGTGTACAGGGGGATTATTCCACAGCACTTAACAGCTGAGCCATCTCTCTAGCCTTGTATCATTTTTTGCATACGTTCTAATTGCCTCCTGTGACAAGGGTTCCACCTCTGAGGCTGTTTCCTCACTGTGGGACACACATTACAACACCACTGATACAGAGGTCAGCTTGTGCTGCTGACCTTAAGCACTTGCCTTTAATGTATCCAGTACATGTCTGTTCATACATGATTTCCACTAGGAGCCTGAAATGTCCATCCCCATGGAACCACACGTGAATTATGACTGCATGGACTCTGGATTTCAATTTCCCTGTAATATTTCAAGAAACAAGCTAAAGTGATTGAGAAAAAACAAAACCAAAAACATGTCTTCTGAATTTGTTCCATTGAGGAAATACCTTGGTTTAGCAGTGAGGCACCGACTGAGCAGCTTAAACAGAAAGGTTATTTTCTCACCAAGGTGAAACTGTGAGCTGGCCTGGTTTCTCAGTCTAGACTGGATCTGTCTTCCCACATCTTCACATGGCTTCCTTCTCTCTGTGTGTCTGCAGCCTGATTTCAGGCCACCAGTCACCCTAACAAGTATGCCTCCTCTTCAAAGTCCCTTTCCATAGCTTCCATCTCGGCTACTGGAGGTCAGGACGAAAGGAGAAACAATTTGTGCGTGGTGACTCATGTTGGAAATCACCTGGGAAGTCGAGACAGGAAGGTCAGGAATTCAAGTCCATCCTCAGCCACATGAAGGAAGACTACACATGACTGTCTCAGTGCCCTTTCACCCCTCCTGAGGAAACCAAAGTCAAAAACAGCTACGTGATCCAGTCCACAGCAGGGGAGTTCTGAAATGGAGGACCCTACCCCTCCCAGCATGGCATACAGTTACCTCCACAGCTCTAAAGGCTGGCTTAGGGTGACACCAGAGGCGACTCTCCTTTTACCTAGGACAGCTTCCTCTAGGACAGTGTTTGCTGGAGAGGGATGTGGGCCCCTGGGCAGGACGTTAGGTGATACAAGTAACATTGAGGAACATAGTGAAAGTGATTTAATTTCCTTGCAGTTCTGGGGAAGTGCTTGAACTGACAGTCTGGGTTTGTCAGTTAATGGCTTGAACACTTGTTAATTCTTCCCTAGCAGGTTCAAGACCATTCTTTGTCTTTTTTTAAACAAACAGAAATCTGTCTTCAGGCTCAGGAGCCGCAGCATCTAGTCCTAACTAAAACCTTTTAAATTTATTTGTATTATTTTATATGTACGACTGTTTTATTGGCATTTAGGTCTATGTACCACGTGCATGCAGAAGAGGGTGTTGGGACCCCTTGAAACTGGAGTAACAGTAGCCTGTGAACTGCCTTGTGGGTGCTGGGAATTGCACCCACAATTCTGTTTGATACTGCTTTCCGATTGAAACAGTGTAACAAAGCAATAATGTTTAAGAACAAAACTGGTTGGGCAATAGCACAAAATCATGAAGGTGGCCTGTGAGGATCTGAAGTCTCGGAAAGCTGCCCCATTGTGTGATATAAATAAGCAAACCCATCTTACTTATATGATTCTTTCTTTAAGGGACATTCCTTAAAGTGATGATGCTCGTCGTTCCTCCCCTTCCAGTGTTATATTCATCCCTCATCTCCAGGGACCTCCATCTCTACTGGGGCTGTGGGAAGCATCCCTCATCTCCAGGGACCTCCATCTCCACTGGGGCTACAGGGAGCAGAACAGGGAGGGACTGCCTTTTGCTTCAATGACTCCAAACACTGCCACATGCACTACCTAAGCAAGTAGGAGTTCACTGTGTACCTCCATTTCTGATTTCATTAACATTAGGAAGGCCCTTGTCTGATTAAGGAACATTGAATGCCATTTGATACAGTACTCTACAGACAAGCAACAATTTTTTTGCTTGTATCCAAAAAAAAAAATCCCCTATCTTATTCATATTTTTTTCCTATACTTGTTTGTTTTTGTTTTACATTCCTTCTCTGGATTTCTTTTCTTTTCTCTTTCTTTCTTTCTTTCTTTCTTTCTTTCCTTTCTTTTTGGTTTTTCAAGACAGGGTTTCCCTGTAGCTTTAGAGCCTGTCCTGGAACTTGCTCTGTAGACCAGGCTGGTCTCGAACTCACAGATATCCGCTTGCCTCTGCCTCCTGAGTCTGAGATTAAAGGCGTGTGCCACCACCTGCCGGCTCCTTCTTGGATTTCTGATTTGATGCTATGTGTACAGCCCAGGCAGTCCCATTAGGACGCTAGGATTTGTTTGTGTTGGAGAGTTTGGTTCAATGATCTATCTGTGAAACTGGAATGATTTTAGCAGAATTATTAGTATATGAAAAACTGCTCATGGTTATTTAAAAAAAAAACGTGATTTCTGGGAAGACTATTAAACTTTAAAAAACATATATCCAGAGTGGACTTATGCATGATTTGAAGGCTATGATAACTTTATTAAATATTAGCTAACAGTAATTGTTTAGTGGAAGAATGAGGGATTTAATTTTATATTCTTTTTTAAAAAGTTTTCAAGTGTAAAGCAATATTAGCACATTTAGTATATGATTGCATTTTGATAGAGATTTAGATGAACATCACAGTAAACAAAAAATGTTATGTCTGTGGTTGACCTTGAACTCCGGATCTTCCTGCCTCCACCTCTCAAGAGCTTGAATTACAGAAATGTATTATCTCATGTAATGTATAGGATCTGGGGATCGAACCCACAGCCTCAATAATGCTAAGCAAGCACTCTACCAACTAAGCCCCGTCACAAATGTATAGTACTACTCAAAATACATAGTGCTTCTCAGTGTGTATTCCTGCTTCTCCTGTCCTGATTATACCCTAATTCTTCATTATAAAGGTTTCCATTAAATACAGCAGGCTATGGTTAGATAAAGAATAAGGCTTTTAACCATCACAAAATGCCAATGACCTCAAAGCAAATCTCAGTGTGAGGACTTGTGCTTAGCGTCTGTTTTACCTGTATGTCCTTGGTATTAATATCAGTGCTGATAAGATGTGATCAAAATACATCTCTTGGTGAATAATTCATGTATTGCATCATCAAGTTGAAGAAGAACATTGAAAATAAATTACAGGAGCTCTTCAGAGGGGACCAGAAAAAAAAAATCCTTGTGCTTTTGAAGGCAGTTTGGTGTCAGATCATTTGTTCTCTTAAATGGATTGAGAAAGTTAAACTGATGTTAACACTATAAAAAAAAATACAAGCATGGGAATAAAACTGTGAAATTAAAAATGGCATATTGGGCTGCACCTGGCTTTCACTCTCCCCCTACCAAAGGAGGAGGGGGGGAAAACCGAAGGTAAGTTTCTGTCTTAGGGTTTCTATTGCTGGGAAGAGACACCATGACCACAGCAACTCTTATAAAGGAAAACATTTAATTGGGGTGGCTTGCCTACAGTTTCAGAGGCTCAGACTCATTATTTTCATGGCAAGTAGCATGGCAGTGTGCAGGCAGAGAGGATGCTGGAGAAGTAGCTGAGAGTCCTGCATCTCGCAGGCAAGAGGAAGTTGACCTAAACACTGGGTGGTATCCTAAGTGTGGGAAACCTCAAGGCCTGTCCCACAGTGACACACTTCCTCCAACAAGGCCAAATACCTCCAAATGCTAATAGTGCCACTCCCTGTGAGCTTATGGGGGCCAATTACATTCAAACTACCACAGTTCCTTTCAAGGAATATGTGAAACTATCCCTTTGTGAAGTAAAGTTCTTTCATTATCTGTTATCTAAATAGCTTAGTGTCAAAGTAATCATGGAAAAGTTGTGTCAAAATAACCATGGAACACCTGGGCTATAGTCTTTAGAAAAATCTTGTAAGTTTCATGTATACTTATGTGGCGTTCACACTTTTTGTTTTGTTTTGTCTTTGTTTTTCAAGACAGGGTTTCTCTGTGTAGCACTGGCTGTCCTGGAACTCCATCTGCCTCTGCCTCCAGAGTGCTGGGATTAAAGGCGTGCACCACCACCGCCCAGCGCACTTGCTTTCCATAAACAGGACAGTGCTTATTTTGTGTTCTGAAAATCTTTATCCATTCCCTCCTCCCATTGTCTATCACTTGTATTTAGTTTTCCAGCCTTATCTGTTTTTACATAATTTGACAGTGTGTGAAAGCAGAGGAGAGAGCATATTTAAGCTGACTGAGTGACGATCAGCAAGATTTAAATTGATTTCTACTTTGTTGACACAGAAAATGGAAAAACGAAATAGCTACGCCAAAACAGAAAGCTCTTGAGTTAAGGATAACTTCATTACGCTGGGCAGTGGTGGTGCACACCTTTAATCCCAGCACTTGGGAGGCAGAGGCAGGTGGATCTTTGTGAGTTTGAGGCCAGCTTGGTCTACAAGAGCTAGTTCCAGGACAGGCTCCAAAGTTACAGAGAAACCCTGTCTCGAAAAACCAAAATAAAATAAAATAACTTCATTAAGCTAATTTCATTCTTTTCATGTAGATGCCCACTGAGGAGGTTTTAGAATGGAAGGTAGTGTCTCATCGGGTCTACACGAACCCTATGAGTTGATTTGTGATTCCTGCTTTCAAAACTCAAATCCATTGAGAACAGAAAAATGTGCATTAAGATATCTCAATGAGTGAAATTTTGACTTAAATAAATAATGTCTGTGGATGTTTTTTTTTTTTTTTAAATGGCCATGGTTGACTTAACTAGAGCTAGGAGGGGAGAGAAATACTGTGCTGAACGCAGTTACCTCAGTACTAGGTATTAAATTAAGCCATGCTTGTCCCAGCTGGATTTGAAGTGATCAAAGAACAGACTCCCCGGCAGTTCTACCCTTTCATATCAAAACGATAGCGTTAGGAACCATCCTCCTGAGAAAAGGTTGGACGGGGGAGGGTTAATTGATCTGCACAGAAACACTTCAAGGGAAAGGGTAAGGAGAGAAACTCGACCACATGTGTAAAATGAGTGTCCCCTAAGCTCTGCTCCCAGAAGTGCTAAATTATCGGACAAAGCGATAACAAGGCCCGCTGAGATGCATTTGTTAAAGCATTTAATACTCTTAAGTGGAAGCAGACTCTTGAGCCCTGAAAAATATGCTCAGCTTTCCAAAAACTTAGAAGCTTACTTTAATTAAAACAGTGTTCCAGCGAACACTGCTGGAAACAGATATATGGCAAGTTGATTCAATTCCCTCGTGTTGGTTCAGAGGCTGATTTATCAAGATCGACAACTGTGTGGATCTTAGAATTTGAAATTTGAAGAAACTGTTGGGAATGTTACAGTGCCTGGTGGTTCAGTGAAGGGGAAGGAGAAAATTCGGGAAGTTTTCTGCTTTTCAAATTGAAAAGATTGAAGAGGAAAAAAAGCTAATAATAATAATTGAAAAAAAAAACCAGCCCTGTTACTCACCTGTAACAAACTGTTATCATGATCTTCTGTCTTGAAGAAATGAATAGGCTAAGACATGGTTTATGATTTTGATAAATGTACAATAGAGATCGTTCAGATACATTGTGTCAGGTTAGATTGGAATCTGTAGTCTCAAGTATATCATTTTTATTTATTTAATAAAGATACTAGACCTCTACTGCATTCCAAGAACTTTTCTAGGCCTTGGGGACAGAGAGGAAAGCAAGCAAGATCACTGTATCACAGGTCCTATTAACATTACATTTCATTGTCTTCTGCTGGCAACACAATGACTCGTTAGTTTTCACCAAAATTTTGGAATGCAGGGTTTGTAAACAGTGTTAAGATGCCTACAGCAAAATAACAAGCCATAAAATAGCCTTTTAACTTGGATCTGTTGACAAGGACTCATTTTGCCATGTCCATATTTCTTCATCCTGTTAGTAGAAGCCAGCTTGTTACTAAGCACTCTCCGTGTGGCAGAGAAACGTCTCACCCCAGATCTTTATTCAGAGCTACTGTTACGTAAACACTAGAAAAGAATTCATAGGAATGGCCGACAGATATGAATTTATAAAATTCTTTTTGTTGTATGCACAGGTATCAGTTGAAGTTTTATAGATGCCTAGATCGGGTTGTTTTTTTTTTTTTAATGTCTCTTTCTCTTTTTCTCCTTCGCTCCTTCCTTCTTCCTTTCTTTTGTAAAATATAGTACTGAGGATTGAATCTAGAGCTCAATATATTCTAAGCAAATGTTATCACAATGAGACATTTCACTACTCTTTACAGATACAACTTTTAAAATACTATTGACATCTGTGTTTGCTTTTTTTGAGAAGTTCATACAGTATATATTTTGATCATATTCTTTCCTCTCCCCCAACTCCCAGATCCTCCCCTCTCCCAACCACTGGACTATGTTTCTCTTTCTTTAAAAAACAAGACAAAAAGAAAAGAAAAGGACACACACACACACACAACAGAAAACAAAACAAAACAAAAAAACTCATGCAGTCTGATTTGTGTTGCCAACTCCTCCTGAGCATGGGGCTTGTCTGTTCTGGAGTGTGGTTGACACACCCAGAGTTACTTCATTGAAAAAACAAACTGATTCACCCTTTCCCAGCAGGTATCATTTCCAAATAGAGATTTGGTTAGAGGTGGGAGTTCATGTCAACTTTGCCTTCTCTGTGCTGTGATTGGGTCCTGGGTGAACCTGTGCGAGGCTTGTGCATGCTGTCACGGTCTCAGTTCATGTGTGTATCACGGTCTCAGTTCATGTGTGTATTAGTCCTCTCATGTCTGGAAGATGATATTTCCTTGGCATTATCCACCACCTCTGGCTTTTACAACCTTCCCTCCCTCTCTTCCACATGGATCTCCGAGGCTTGAGGCAGGGGTTTGTTAAGGACATCCCATTTAGGACTGAGTGCTCCAAAGTCTCTCACTCTCTATACATTGTCCGTTTGTAGTTCGATAAGCTAATTACCCATCTAGCCCCTTTCTTCCACTTTTGACTTGAGGTCTGGGTCTTACTATGTTGCCTAGTCTGTTCTTGGATGTGTTCTGTAGCTCAGGCAATCCTTGAACTCCTCATCCTCCCGCCCTCACCTCTCAATTGCTAGAATTACAGTTGTGCTCAACTCTACGTTGTTTCAATTCAGGCCTGGGTTCCTTGCTTCTATTCTTGTAGCTGCTCAATGAAGTCACCCTCTTTGGTGATCACGGTCATGTGACACTAGTGCTGATGATATTAACATAATTGAAGCTTTGAAGCTTATCAGTATATCTCTTCTTCAGTTTTTGCATTCTCAGCATTTATAAAACAGGCACGTAGTACTGTCTGAATCAATCTGTTTGCTTTCATTTATGACATCCCTGCAAAATCATCCCTTTATAGTCAGTTTTTGTGGGGTTTTGTTTATTGCAATTTCATACACATAGATAATGTACGCTGATCATATTCTCCTCATTATTATCGCCTTCCCCTCCCTCTGAGCTTCCTCTTCCCCCAAAGTACCCCTCGACCTTTCATGTGTCTCTTGGGCATGTGCCCTACTGCATTTCACTGGGCTTGCTCCATGGTGGGGGGTGTTTACTTGAGCAAGGGCAGCTGGCTACTAGTTATACCACCGAGACTCCCCTTCTCCCCGCAGCCACTAACTACTTAAAATTCTTCAGGGAATGGAGGGTCCCTGTCATGTGTGGGACTAGTGCAGGTATTCACCACTGCTGCGAGCTCATGGGTGCAAAAGCCATGTTGTCCAGAAGACCGCATTTCACAGTACTCCTGTGTCCACTGGTTCCATCCATTACATTCTTTCTTTCCCCTCTTCTGTGTTCTCAGAGTCTTGAAGGAGTTGATGTAGATGTCCCAGTTAGGTCTGACCACTCAACAATAATTTATTCTCAGCATTTGACCAGTTATGAGTCTCCCTTCAAGGAGGGGGGGCATGCTCACTGAAAACAGAAGCTTCTCTGACCAAGGCTGTGGGTACCACCAATTAACAGGTATAAGCATAAATCCTTGGGAGGATGTATCAGGCTTTCTTTTGGGCCACCAACCAGCTCCCAAATCATGATTGAAAACTTATTATTAGTTATGAAAGCTCAGCTGTATCTTTTAAATAGCTTATTAGAACTTTATTGATTAATGTTAAGACTATGAGTGGTAGCATAATGAGAAAAAATCTGCTAAGTTCCATTTGTGTACCTTAAAACACTTTTTTATATCATGGAACATTCTTAGATCCTCACATCTTAAGCTGTGTATCTTTTTTCTTATTATACATTTTATTGATATTTATTGAGCTCTACATCTTTTTCTGCTCCCCTCCCTGCCTCTCTCCTCCCCCATTCAAAACTCCCCCAAGGTCCCCATGCTCCCAATTTACTCAGGAGATCTTGTTTTTTTCTACTTTCTCCTTCCCATTTAGATTAGATCTATGTAAGTCTCTCTTAGTGTCCACATTGCTGTCTAAGTTCTCTGGGATTGTGGTTTGTAGGCTAGCTTTCTTTGATTTATGCTTAAAAACCAATGAGTGAGTACATGTAATAATTGTCTTTCTGTGTCTGTGTTTTCTAGCTCCATCCATTTTCCTGCAAAATTCAAGCTGTCATTATTTTTTTCTGCTGTGTAGTATTCCACTGTGTAAATGTACCACATTTTCCTTATCCATTCTTCGGTCCAGGGGCATTTAGGTTGTTTCCAGGTTCTGGCTATGACAAACAAAGCTGCTATGAACATAATTGAGCACATGTCCTTGTGGCACGATTGAGCATCCTTTGGATATATACCCAAAAGTGGTATTACTGGGTCTTGAGGAAGGTTGTTTCCTAATTTTCTGAGAAATAGCACACTGGCATCCAAAGGGGCTATACCAGCTTGTATTCCCACCAGCAATGCAGAAGTGTTCCCTTTTCCCCACAACCTCTCCAGCATAAGTTGTCATCAGTGTTTTTGATCTTGGCCATTCTTACTGGTGTAAGATGGAATCTCAGAGTTGCTTTGGTTTGCATTTCTCTGATGACTAAGGATGTTAAACATTTCCTTAAGTGTCTTTCAGCCATTTTAGATTCCTCTGTCGAGAGTTCTCTGTTTAGGTCTGTACTCCATTTTTTTTATTGGATTATGTGATCTTTGGGTGTCTAATTTCTTGAGTTCTTTGTATATTTTGGAGATCAGCCCTCTGTCTGATGTGGGGTTAGTGAAAATCTTTTCCCATTCTGTAGGTTGTCGTTTTGTTTTGTTGACCATGTCCTTTGCTTTACAGAAGCTTTTCAGTTTCAGGAGGCCCATTTACTAATTATTTCTCTCAGTGTCTGTGCTTCTGGGGTTCTATTTAGGAAGTGGTTCCCTGTGCCAATGCATTTAAGTGTATTTCCCACTTTCTCTTCTATAAGGCTCAGTGTGGCTGGCTTTATGTTGAGGTCTTTGATCCATTTGGACTTGAGTTTTGTGCATGGTGATAGATATGGGTCTATTTTCATTCTTCTACATGTTGATATCCAGTTATGCCAGCACCATTTGTTAAATATGCTTTCTTTTTTCCATTTGATTTTTTTTTTGTTTCTTTATCAAATATCAGGTGTTCGAAGATGTGTGGATTGATATCCGGGTCTTCTATTCGGTTCCATTGGTCCTCCTGTCTATTCTTATGCCAATACCAGGCTGTTTTCAGTACTGTAGCTCTGTAGCAGAGTTTGAAGCAGGAATTGTGATGCCTCCAGAAGTTCTTTTATTGCACAGGATTGTTTTGGCTATCCTGGGTTTTTTTGCTTTTCCATATGAAGTTGAGTACTGTTCTTTCGAGGTCTTTGAAGAATTTTGCTGTGATTTTGATGGGCATTGCATTGAATCAGCCATATATTATACTTGTTCCACTAGCTCTTATAACTTAACCAGTTTCTTTTCATCTACATTTTGCCCTCAGGGTTTTTTTTCTTTTTTTTTTTTAACCTTTCTTTCATTCTGTAGGTCCTACTCTGTGTCTGATTGGCTGACAGCTGCCTGGCTGGTCCTGGGTATCTCTCTCTTTGTCTCCCTCATTCTCTTCTCTCCAGATTTCTCCTCCTACTTATTTTCTCTGGCCATCATTCCTGCCTATTTCTCGACTACTTATCTATTGGCCATTCAGCTTTTTATTAGACCAATCAGGTGCCTTAGGTAGGCAAAGCAACATATCTCTACAGCATTAAACAAAAGCAGCCTAAACAAATGCAATACATTTTTACATCAAGTGATATTCCATAACAGGAGGTAGTGTGACACCATGTCTATGTAGCAAAAGAGCAGTGGTTGCCCCACCCATGACCTATGTTCTTACCAGCAATGGGCTTTTCTTCAGGTTTTCTGTGATTCACCTTACTTTGTAAATGTTTTTCTAAAGCATCATTGCAAGCCATTCTCTTCTAGACCAGTAAATGACTTATTTTCACATTATTTTTAAAACGTTCTGAAATCAATAGATTTTTCCTCAGTGTATCAGAGATTGGACTGTGATATTTCTCATGTATAGACAGTTTTACCCCCAGTGTTTCTTAGTTATATATTCCTTTATATATCTGCTGATCATGTAGCTAGCTGCACATGGCACTGCATACTTGTGATCCCAATACTTGGGAGGCTGAGGCAGGAGGAATGCCTGGAGTCCCCAGCCTGATCTACATAGCAAAACACCATATCATTAAAAACCAAGAAATAAAATATCTTTGCTACTGTCAATCACTGGTATAGATATAATTTTGCATCATAAGTTTAGTTTTTAAAAACCTTCTTTAAAGCAAGACTTTATTGGGTATTCTCTTTCGTTGGGAGCTGGTGGCGACTGCAGACCCAGACCCTGAATTTCCTGCAAACACCTTGTTTTCCTCTGCTCTGAGCAGTCTGCAGCTGCTCTGAGTGCAAGACCCTGATGGCAGGGGAGTGGGTTCTGATGGACCTGCAGCTGAAAGAGCCTGAGAGCTGGGGCGTGGCCAGAGCCCTATATAAGTTGCCCCTGAGCTCAATTAAGTTGGCATTCTTGTATCAAGGATGCCCCATGTTGGTGCAGGAGAATTGTCTGTATTCTGTCAATTATATTTTAAATAAATGCTGATTGGCTGATAGCCAGGCGGGAAGTATAGTTAGGACAACTAGACAGGAAGTAGAGGTGGGGCAATGAGAACAGGAGTATTCTGGGAAGAAGGAAGCTTTTTCCACAGTCCTGCCCAGATCATGGAAAAAGCAAGATGTGACCTGCCCTGCTGAAAAAGGTACTGAGCCATGTGGCTAACATATACTAGAATAATGGGCTAATATAAGTTATAAGAGCTAATATGAAGCCTGAGCTAATGGGCCAATCAGTTTATATCTAATGTAGACTCTCTGTGTGATTTTCCTTGGAACCTAACAACTGTGGGGACCAGGCAGGACAGAAACCCCAACAAGCCCACTCCTCATGTTACACTGTGTCTCTGTCACTCTGTCTTTGTGTGTGTGTCTGTGTGTGTGCATGTATATGATTTTAAGTCTCCAGGCCAGTTCCCGGCTCATGTAGCTGGTCCTGTAGTGAAAGGCTATGGGACCAGCAGTTTTACAGGTAGGTTTTTACACTCTTCTTTCTTTTTGGGCAGGAGTGGGGCAAGGACTTGCTTTGTACCCAAGCCAGTCTCAAATAGTGACCCTCCTGGTTCAGCTTCCCGAATATCCTAATTATAAGTGTGCATCACTACATCCAGCTTTACCGAGCATTTAGCTGCACATATCCTCAAGGTACTTTTATGCACTAGGTCAACAGTAGTAAGGAAAATAGGCAAATTTATAACCTACTGCAAGTCATGCACATTAATTTTTAGAATATTATATATGTTTGGCTAATATTAGAATCAGCAAGTCATTGTTGACATTAGAGATTCTTAGCCAAAATCTTTATTTAAAAAACACTCTTAATTCTTATCTGGAACATTAATCATTCTTTTATGATTTAAAAAGCAATTCTTATCTACAGCAATTTAAAACATACACTAACATTTTATTACCACACTCAACAATTATAAGAGGAACTTTCAGGTTAAGATCTGTTGCTAAAATCCCTTCCCTTAGGGCTGGAGTGGCTCATTGGTTAAGAACACTGGCTGTTCTTAAAGAAGACCCGGGTTTGAGCCTCAGCATGCCCATAGCAGCTCACAGCTGTTTATAACTCCAGTTCCAGGGGATCTGATGTCCTCTTTTGATCTCCTCATCAGGCATCAGGTATGCATGTGGTACACAGACTACATGCTGACGAAACACCATATACATGAAAAAACTTTCATCTTTTGGAAAGATGTAAAAAATGTCTACCCCTCTTCCTTTAGACAAGCTAAGGTGTAATTCCACTGAACCTCATTCTGAGGAACCAGTGAGTTTATTGGACTAATTCGCATAGCAGTCGAGGGTTATGGGCAGGAGTATGAAAGACCTGAAAGCAGCCAGCATAGATAAAGACTCCCTCATGGCTGTGCAGGTGGAACCCTCTCCCCTAATTCTTTCTTGCCTAGCTCTAGCCCTCCCGAGAGACCCTGGGGCCATGCGCAATTAGGGCAGAACTGCACACAACTGGTTGAGGGAGTGGCTGGATGCTCCCGTGAGGATCCCTTGAGCCTCCTTGTCCCAAGAGTTAGGTAAATAGTCAACAAGCCCATCTGTGATGATCTTTGGCAAGCAGGTCCAGGCAACTGCTGAGGATGGTGGCAGTTTAGTTTAGGTGACACCCACTTAGTACACCTCGGAAACCTATGATATCCAAGTGAATTCTCCTAAAAACAGCATTTACATGATACACAAAACAATGACCTCATTAGATAATTAGGGCAATCATTGTAATCTTAACCAAGCCTGTGAGCATTATGCAGAAGTAGGACATCGCTTCCCCCAGGAATAATTTTTCCCCTTTCCCCATTGCGAACAGTTTTTAGTGAGATCTTGGCTCTACGGTGTAGGTGATGAGTGTCCCAAAGGCCCACCATTTGGTTAATGTCGACAGGACTTGAGTAGAATAAAGGCTGAAGATGAATTCCAAACAAATTTTCTTAGGATAGTTTATGTTGCTTTTATAAAACCATGCAAATGTTTGCCAGGCAGTGGTAACTCATGCTTTTAACCCTAGCACTCGGGAGGCAGAGGCCTGGTCTGCAAGAGCTAGTTCCAGGACAGCTAGGCTGTTATACAGAGAAACCCTGTCTCGAGAAACAAAAACAAAACAAACAAACAAACAAAAAGAAAAAGAAACCCCCCCAAAACAAAGAAAAGCCAAAACCATGTAAATGTTTATTTTAGCCACATAGCTTGGCATTTCTTTTAAGACAGCATTTAACCTCCTGGCTTTCATGAACAGTTTTCCCCAACAGCATGAGGTGGTATATTTCCACTCGAGCTCCATGCTCTCAGAGCTATATGTTGACTCCAGACTTAGAACCACTAGGGTAGTTCAGAGCAAGTGTTCAGAATCCCGGCACTCGGATACGGGCAGGTGGTCCAAGCCTTCTAGCTTCAGCCTTTCACAGCTGTGCAAAGGTGAAGTCCATCTTCACTGCCTATGGTGTGGCTAAAAAAAAAAAAAACAGAAGAGGATCAATGTGTGCAGTGGGTTTATGCATCTGAACTTGTGTTGGGTACAGGTGGAAATGGTCCCCTTCTTCTGCTCCTGCTTTCAAGAGCGCATCTGTTTCTTACTCCCTCATCCCTGAAGAATGGGACACCTGAGTGTAGCATGAGGGCCTTCTTGTTGGGGTTTCTGCCATACCCAGTTCCCAAAGCTGATAAGTCCCAAAGAAAATCACACAGAGAATCTACATTAGATATAAACTGATTGGCCCATTAGCTCAGGCTTCATATTAGCTCTTATAACTTATATTAACCTATTATTCTTATCTATGTTAGCCACATGGCTCAGTACCTTTTTCAGGGGGCCAGGTCACATCCTGCTTCTTCCGTGGTCTGGACAGTACTGTGGGAAGAGCTTCCTTCTTCCCAGAATACTCCTGTTCTCATTGCCCCACCTCTACTTCCTTTTTGGTTGTCCCAACTATAAGTCCTGCCTGGCTATCAACCAATCAGCGTTTATTTAAAATGTAATTGAGCTGGGCGGTGGTGGCACAAGCCTTTAATCCCAGCACTTGGGAGGCAGAGGCAGGCGGATCTCTGTGAGTTCAAGACCAACCTGGTCTACAAGAGCTAGTACCAGGACAGGCTCCAAAGCCACAGAGAAACCCTGTCTCGAAAAAAAATAAAAAATAAAAATAAAACGTAATTGACAGAATACAGAATTGTCCCACACCATCTGAGATTTCTGTTCATTTTCCGCTAATAGCCCAAGATAGATCAGTTTCAAATTCTAGCTCTTATTTGGAATATCATTTCCTCTCAGCCCCCAGTGCTGGCAAAGTTTCCATATAAGGGCTCAGACTGGGGGAGCGAATGTACTCCACTTCCTCTTCTCTTCTCTTTGGTAGCCTTTTCTTCCAAAGAATTGGGATCAGATATATAGAAAAGTTAAGTATCCTTGACTTAGCAGCCTCTCTTGCTTGTTACTTTTTTTCTGTAAGAGCCATTATTCACCCATGCCTTCTGAGTGGCTCCCAGCCAAATGCAGTTCTCATAGGACTCCTGAGTGAATTATTCTGGGAATGACTTTAGAGGAGGGGCTTCCCAAGACCATCTATTCTGTCCTGGGAGACCCATCTCACTCACAGCAGACTCCTTCCACTAAGCCGCTTCTGAAACCCCCAAGCTCCCATCTCGGGTTCTGATCCTTGGTGTCTTGCTTCTGCAGTCTCTCCACCCCTTGGCCCATCCTTTTGGACACCAAGATGGCTCAGTCAAGGTGGCCAGGCTCTCTCTTTTTTCACAGGACTCTCATATATAAATGTCGATGCAAGGTGTGACTCAGTCCACCAGTTCTCTCTCTCTTTCTCTCTCCTTCCATCTCTCCCTTCCTCCCTTCCCTCTTTCTTCCCTCCTTCTACACCTCTCTCTCTCTCTCTCTTTCTCTCTCTCTCTCTCTCTCTCTCTCTCTCTCTCTCTCTCTCTCTCTCTCACACACACACACACACACACACACACACACACACACACACACAGACATGCATTTCTTTTTCTCTCTTCTTTCTACTCAAGTACTCATGGTGATGGTCACCAAGCCCATTATTTCCTATGAGACCGTCCCTTAAACCTACTCTTTTTGCTTGGTTTTGGGTAAGGAGGGGAAACACTTTCACCTTATTTATTTATTATCTTTAGAAGGTGGGGCATGGCATCTTGGCAGCCATTGGGTCATATGTGGCAATAACAGCGAGGCCAACACTCCTGTTTCCACTCAGCATCCCTCAGGCTCTTAGCACCTGCTAAATCTGTTTGGAAAATGTACACACTTTGGACTACACAAAGTTTTATGCTGACAGTGAGACCATCCTCAGTTGAAGACAGTGTTGTGAGTTTATGGCTTTACCGAAGGATATCAGTTATTAGATCCTTTCTGAGATGGTGCTGGCCAGGGCACTTCTGTGCTGTTGCTTAGGGGTGTTGGGTGAGAAATTGAGGGAGACTCCTCCCTGTAACGCTTCATTTTTACAGTCAAAGAAGGGACTGAGCCCAGAGCCTCAAGCACTCTAGGCAAGTGAGCCATCTGTAGCCCTTGAAGGAGGTGAGCCTCCTCTCTGCGCCTGGTCAACGTGCTTAGAATGTTACCCAGAGCTGAAAGGACTAGCTTTCCTTTGCCATTTATTTGCTGAAGTCCTTATATCCCGGATCATACCCTTCGAGTCCATTTACAATATCTGCATTAAACAGAACCGTAACAGACATGACCTTGGTTGACCATAAGCCCCAGTACCGTTCAGTGGAGTACCGCTCCTGTTCAGCCCACGCCTGGAGACTTCCCTGCCACATAGCGGAGCAGGCTGATGTTAGAGCAAAAGGAAGCCCTGCAGAAGAGGAATCATATCAAACTTGCTTGGACTGGAGAAACAAAGCCCCACAGGGTCACAGGGTGGTGGTGAGTCCTTCATTCTGCCACCCACTGCCAGTTCCACACTCTGGAGCCTTCTCAGCAATCTGCCTCAGTTGGAGGACAGCCTGGGCTACAGACTAAGTCCGGGCCAATCTGTGCTACGCAGTGAGATCCTGTATTAAAAGTAACAGGCAAATGAACAAGTCTGCTGTCTCAAGAATGTGGTTATTCTACCAGTGGCACAGTCTCTTCAATCATTTATTTATTTGTTTGTTTATTATTGTGTGTGCCTGGGTGTGCAAAAGTGCAAGGAGGTGGCACGCTAGCTGTAGCATACATCTAGAGATCAGAGGACAACTTCCTGTGTTGATTCTCTGCATCCACCTTTCCGTGTATTCTGAGGATGGAGCTCAATCAGGCTTGCATGACAATTGCCTTTATTTACAGAGATGTCCTAAAGCAGAGGTTCTCAATCTGTGAGTCCTGACCCCTATAGGGATCCCATATCAGATATTCTACATATCATATATTTACATTACAATTCACAACAATAGCAAAATTATAGTTATGAGGTAGCAACGTTTTATGGTTGGGGGGTGGTCACCACAATATGAAGAACTGTATTAAAGGGTCACAGCATTAGGGAGGTTGAGAACCACTGGCTTAAAGCAAAACTGAGAAGTATTTTTTTTCACTTTTTTCTGTGTTTTTCTTTTTCTTTCTTTTAATCTTCTTCCTCCCCCACTGTCTTTCTCCTCTCCCTCCCTCTCTCTCTCGTTCTCTCTCTCTCTCTCTCTCTCTCTCTCTCTCTCTCTCTCTCTCTCACACACACACACACACACACACACACACACACACACACACTTTCTAAGAGTCTCACACATCTCAGGATGGCTCAAACTCACTTTGTAATCAGCTTGGCCTTGAACCTTCTGATCTTCCTTCCTTGGCCTCTGTGGTTACAGGCGTCAACCACGGTGCCCATTTTTATGCATGGCTAAGGATAGAACCTAGAGCTTCCTACATGCTTGGCAAGTGTCTTACGGGGTTTCTATTGCTGTGAAGAGACTCCATGACCACAGCATCTCACATAAGGGAAAACATTTCATTGTGGTGGCTTGCTTACAGTTCAGAGGTTCATGGTGGGACATGGCTGTGTGCAGGCAGACATGGTGTTGGAGAAGTTACTGAGACCCCCCCTCCATGGTGCAGGCAACAGGAAGTAGTTTGTCACTGGGCGTGGCTTGAAAATGAGAGCTCAAAGCCCACCTCTAAAATGATACACTTCCTTCAAAAAGGCCACACCTACTCTGAGACACACCTCCCAACAGTACCATTCCTTTGGGGGGGGGCATTTTTTCCTTCAACCACTGCAGCAAGCATTCTACCACCTGAGCTGTGTCCCTGACCCCTGAGACTGCATTTTCTAGTCCTTTGCCACAGTTCCAGAAGTTTCCCTAGATCTGCCTCCTGTAGAATGAGAGGCCTTCTCTCACCTTTCACTCAACCCCTGCCCTTGAGAGAACCACGGTGACAAACATGACAGGATTTTTCAGAGCCCATCCACACCTAACTAACCTAACCCATGAGGCTGACACTACAAGGACAACACACAAAGACATTGATTTCATTTATGCCCGTAGGTTCAACCCAAGCTCCACTGGAGCCAAAAGTTGGTCCCTGTCATCACTGGCTTTTCACTGGAAACAGAGAATGCCGATCACATGCTGCGTTCTCACCGGGAGCAAGTACTGGGGGAGGTCTTGTCAGGTTTTGCCTTGCTGGCCACAAACGTCTGAACCCGCTTGTTTCCTGGCAGTCTAGTGAATGAATGTATTGATACTGTCTCACAGGGGCAGAATGGTAAATTGAGGCAAAGATACTAAATCAGTGTCTTAGTCCCCTTTTCTGTTCTGCCCTCATGGGGTCCACCCAGAAGTCGAAAGTTAATCTCCACCACATGCAACTCAGCCCTTTCCTATCCGGTTGGAGGTAATGTCTTCCTGATTACAGTTTTCTTTGTGCCTGGAGGCCCTGGTTGTAATAAGCACTTCTGTCAGTTTGGGCTAGAGGTAACTAGCCTGCATGCAGACATCTTGCTGTTACAGCTGCTGAATTTTTTACACTGAAACTCATCCCCAGCATTTAAAAATCGGACGATTTCACAACAGAAACTGTAATTCTGGCTTCTCATGAAAACTTGAGGCTCTGGGTAAACAACTGCATGCCGACAGCCAGCTGGAGTAGAGCCACCTCCTACACAGCTGTGGGCTCCTGCCTGCGCTCTGGCCCTGCCACGCTCTACACAGCTATGGTGTTCATCTGACTTCAGGCCCTGCCACCTCCTACACAGCTGCGGTGTCCTGTCTGAGCTCTGGTCACCCCTCATTTCCAGCTTTGACCTATGGAGATGTTCTGGCTTCATAAAAGCCAGAGAGAAAAATGGTCTGGGCGACATTACCCCAAGAATATGGGTCTAAGCCGACATGAGAAAATATAAAGAATTTGGTTATCTTTGCCGTAATAGAAAAAGGGATAAAACTGACTATAACACTGTAACAAATGACCTTTTGATATTAAAACAAAAGCCTGTCACATTCAGAGATTTAAATTATGCCTGGGCTCCTCCCAGAAGGGATGTTGTCATGTGAGGCTGAGGGAAATGGTTCTGTGGATAAAATCCTTGCTCCGACCGTAAGAGAACTGATGTTCGGATCCCCAGAGCACACATAAAGACCAGGCAGGCTAGACTAGCCAGAACCGGTGAGGGACCCTGACTCAGTAAATTAGGCAGAACCAGCCATTGAGCAAGATGCCTATTCATGGAGCTTGTTCACAGTCTAAGATAAACACACACGTGTGGGTCTGGACTTATGTACATGCCCCCTCACACGTGTGACTACGCACACACTGGCACACACCACACCCTCATACAGAGGCGAAACAGTGAGATAAGAGCAGTAAACCTTGCTTTACTGGTGGAAGAGCTGAGCCTCAGAGCGAAGTTCCTTGGCAGAGTCACAAAGATAGCAGCGTCACAGAAGGCGGAGCTCAGGTTTGCTGGCCTTTCAGATGTTGAGCTGTACAGTCTCAGGTGGGTATTAGTGACCCTTCCTCAACAGATTAAAGACATTCTAATCAGTTATGGCTTTCATTTATACAAGATCCTGCTTTAAAGGGCCTTTTGCTTTGGCCGTAGGGCTGTTTTCATCTTTCCCCTCCTCCCCTCCCTATTCCTCATCTTCCTGCCTCTCTCCCTCCTTCTTTCTTGCATATCATTTAGTTATTCTTGGATAATTTCATACGTGCAAATGACGTATTTGATTGTATGCCAAGCTCTTCTCTCTCACCCCCCCCAACAGCCTCCAATATGTTTGCCTCCCTCCCATCTTGTCTTTTACCTGTAACCACGGAGGCTAGCTAATGTTGCCTGCCAGACTGCTGGTCAATATTGTCTCCTTGGCCTTGTGCAGGTCTACTGCAGGTAGCTCTAACTGGAGTGAGCTCATGGGTGCCGTGGCCATGTCGCTCCAGCATGTCACAACCTTGTCCCACCTTATTCTCCAGCTCTCCCATTTTCTCCGTCTTCTCTCCAGTGACATTCCCTAAGCTGCAGAGAGGTTGTCTTTCTGATTGTGAGTCAGGGTCTCACTCTGTGAAGATTCACCTAGAATTTATAGAAATCCTCCTGCCTCCATTTTTTGAGTACTAGGAATAAAAAGGTATATCCCTTCCCACCCAGCTCATTCTGTCTTATGAATGGAGGCTGCTTTTCTAAGCAGTTTTTGAAGGTCAGGTTTTGGTGCTATGTTTTTACAAATAGCAGCTATTTAATAAGCATGTTGATCCTATTAGTCCTGAGAGCTTGATTTAATTTTATTAAATATATATATGGGCTTGTTGATATACTGGGGGATGGAATGAAGAAGGGAAATAGTAATAAAATTTACAATCTCTTTTGAGGTGGGCCATAGAAGTTGTTGAAAATGAAACATAAAAATACTACAAAGTAGGGTTTATCCAAAATGTGAAATAGATATAGAAAAAGAAATGTCCGATGTGAGCAAAGATGCCCTTTTGTTTGCAGGAATTTATAGAAACAGAAAGCTACATAATATGATTAGCAAACTAATGACTTCAGTACCTGTCACTTTGAATTTGCATACTTATATGCTCCTAGTGCAATGAATCTTCCATTGTCTCATAGATAGAATTTGCATATGCTGAAACATTTTCTCATGTATTTGGAGACAGTAATTGGTACTTCATAAACTTATAATAACATTTCCCCTCATGAGTTTAAACTAACACGTGATGCTTTACGCTGGACCTGAAGCTGCTGCTGTCCAATCGAGCACGGAAATTAGATTACGGGATCATGGGTTTGGATGATGATGGAATTACAGTCTGTCTCTAGACGGCAACTTTCAGATCATCCTTTTTGTACAGTCTGTGAAAACAAAGGCATCGTGCAGATGCTACTGATGGCTTTTCAGCAACGCCACTGGGGGGACTTCACAAACGATCGTGTTGTTCAGGGTAGAAAGACAGGGACAGTGATGGCTCAGCGAGTAGAAGCATCTGCCTGCTCGTGACCCAGGTTTGATCCCTAGGACCCACACAGTGGAAGGAAGGAGAGAACTGTCTTGCAGAAGTAGTCCTCTGACCTCTAAGTGTGACCCCACAACACACACAAATAAAATGTAATAACATAGTTTTTGAGCTATTTCAAAAATTTTGCTACAAGAGAAAGGGTGTGTGTGTATGCATGCGTGCGTGTGCGTCTGCGTGTGTATTCCACATGTTCTGGTGTCTGAGGAAGCCAAAAGAGGTCACTGGATGACCATCCTGCTGGAATTACAGATAGCTATGAGTTGCCTTCATGGGCACTAAGAACTGAACTCAGGTCCTCTGGAAGATCAGCAAGTACTATTAACTGCTGAGCCAGGGTTCATTTGATTAATTTTACAGATGTTTTAGATGAGACTCTTCTGAGTTTTCAGCCTTGTTGAATATCCTAAAGGAAAATAAGTGTACTTTTTTCAAATAAAAATTATAAAAAGTTTATAGCTAATAAGTTTTGAGATTACTCATGTAAAAAGATAACTAGGTAGCGTTTGACATCACACCTTTGATAGAAAAAAACTACTCACCTGGCCACCATGTGATCCTGCCTACTTTTTGATACTACTTTTTCAGATCTTTCAGAAAGGAATACAGTGCCCAACAAGGCACACGAAGTTTAGTTTTGTGTAAATAGCACATTTCAGAAAAACCTCTCAGGAGTCCTGAAGGGGCATTAGAGACAATCTGGTCTAGCCTCCACATCCTCCTCTTTAGGGGATAAAAAAGAGAAAGACAGAGGTGCAGAACATAGCAACAGGGCTCAGAGACTGCTATAACTGTTCTCCACCATCTTCTAGGTTTACAGAGCAGGAAAGCAGCCGGAGTCAGCACACCAAGGCCCACTGCTTCGTGAGATCTCGGCTCAGCTGTTTTACTTTTTGCCCTCTTATCTGTTACCGTGTTTTACCTTTGATTTTCCAAGAGAAATTCCCACAAATTTGAACGCTAAACGTGTCCACGAAGGCTCCAACCCATTCAGTTTTCCAGGCTTTAAGCTAGATAAAACTTCAAAATATGGCTAATCTTTTCTAAAACAAAATAAAAATAAAAAAAATCTTGAAATTGGAAGGGGAAATGTGCGTTTACAGCATTTCCACACGTTAACTTTCAGCTTTAATTTTGCTAATTTCCTACGTCTGGGTAGAACCTACATCTTTAAACATTCTCGCCCACGTGACAATTTTGTTTTCCTTTTAAAGAGGTATTTCTAAGGTACAGCCTATTCTGGGAGCGATTACGTCAGCGCTAGCAGTTACAGTAACTACCGTATTGATACGACTTGGGGCCATAGGACAAATATTTATTAAAGAGATGCGCAATAACAGTTCACACTTGGGTCATTATATTTCTGTGACTTAACACGGTCAGTTGTCTTGATGCCAGGTGCCTTGAGAACTGGGCATTAAAAAACAAACTATCGTTTTATTTCTCAGATTCAAACTGAGCCTAAAGCTTACAGTACGCCGTCCTCCTACTCCTTAAAGAGAGCTTAGCTACACAGGACCAGGAAGCTTTTAGGGCAGTGGTGCGGCTGCGCAGTCTGAGGGGGTTCCACGCTCCTGCCTTTCCACAGGCGACCAGCAGGCGGCGCTGCGAGCTACTGCAGTCGTGTCTCCCTAGGGTTCCGGGAAAGAGCGTCAAAGGGCGGGAGGTGAGGCGGGCTGGTGGACGTTCTATCCCCGACTGCCCTGGTCTCTATCGCCCTTTGTCCTCCAGCCTCCCCCGGGCTCTGGGCCTGCGGGCCTGGTTGCTAGGCGGAAGCGGGGCGCGGCGGCGTCCGCTGCGGCTGCCCGGGCGTTTGAAAAGCGGATTAGCAGGCGGCAAAAGGTGCCGGGGCTGCGGGCTTGTGGGGCGCGGTTGCCGAGCCGGGGTAGGGTTAGGGCCTGGTCGGCGGCCCGGGGGAGCGGGGCCGGGCACTGCGGAGCCTCCCAGGCCCGCGGGGTCCGGCTGCGCGCCTCACGGGGTTCCCTTCCCTGCAGACCCCGCCGCCGCGACCATGGTCTCCAAATCCGACCAGCTGCTCATCGTTGTATCCATCCTAGAAGGTGAGCGGCCTCCGGTGTTTTTTCTTTTCTTCTCTCTTTTCTTTTGCAACTGCTGTTTCCCGGACCTCAGCAGAGTAAAGTATGACCGCGGCTTTGTTAACCTTACGAACCCTGTCATCTCTGCTTTTGTGGTCCCCTAGGACTTGTTCAGTTGCACGGAGCGAGGGCTGTTAGGCAATTGATTTAAACATCTCTCCGGGGAGCGTGAGTGCTATTAGGGATAAGTGATATTTAGCGTGACTAGCCGTAGCCCCAGAGAATGTAGAAAAAAACGATTTCCATCAGAAGCAGCCTGTCGATGGCTTTTATATATGAGCTAAAAGTGCCTGCAAAGCACGCTCGGTGCAGCAGGTTCTCGCTAATGCCATTTGTAAGAACTTTGCCATTGACTTTAGCACAAGCCTCGTACCATTTCAGATGTATTGCCGAATCTGTTCCCTTTACGCGTCTTGATCGCGTACCTAGGGGACTACCGTCGTTAAGGTGTATTAAATGACCCTTACATGTTCGTCGAGTGAATGACATTTGTTTATCGGGAACCTGCTGAATGTCAGGTTCTGTGCCGGCAGCGCAGGTGGCACTAAGTCTAGATATTGAGAGAGTTAAGTGGGGAGTGTGTCACGCTGGCAGGGTCTCCTCTTCTGGGGAATGTTTTCCTGAGGAGATGACATTTATTTGGGTCTGAAAAGGATGGGTCAGATGACCAAAGGCTGGGCGGATGGTCTGGCTGCAAAGCACACTTAAGGTGCGGGAAAAGGAGGCCTGCTTTGCTCTCAAATTCGTTCCACAAACGTTGCTTCTGTTCAGTGTGGTTAGCTGATTGCAGCAAAGCGGAGGAGTTAGGAGCTGTTTGGTAAATTGGAATGGGCAGTCAGTACGCGGAATCATCTTGAGAGTTTATCCACAGGTGGTATTGGCTACACCCGGTCTCCTCAGGAGAGGTCTGCTGCTGTTGAGAAGAGGGAAGAAAAACTGGATAAAAATGGTTTCTGAGTTTTGGAATAAGAAATTGACCAGAAGCTATTAAATAATAGGGACAATTGTAGTTGTTCCTTTACTGCTTAAAAACACAAGATCAAGCAGGGAGTGGTTGGCTCATGCCTTTAATCCCAGCACTTGAGTAGCGGAGGCAGGCTGATCTCTTGTGAGGTAGAGGCCAGCCTGGTCTCCACAAAAGCAACCAACCAAACACAAAAAGACAAATGAAAAACAACAACAACAACAAAACCAAAAAACCAAACCCTCACAAATAAGCAAACCCCCCACAAGACCGAAATAATTTTTTTTTTTTTCCGAGACAGGGTTTCTCTGTAGTTTTGGAGCCTGTTCTGGAACTAGCTCCTGTAAACCAGGCTGACCTTGAACTCAGAGATCCACCTGCCTCTGCCTCCTGAGTTCTGGGATTAAAGGTGTGTGCCACCTCCACCTGGCCCAGGAGTAATTTTCTTTTTCATTTTTTTATTGATATTTATTGAGCTCTACATTTTTCTCTGCTCCCCTCCCTGCCTCTCCCCTCCCTGCTTCAAACCTCCCCTAAGGTCCCCATGCTCCCAATTTACTCAAGAGATCTTGTCTTTTTATACTTTCTACTTCCCATGTAGATTATATCTATGTAAGTCTCTCTTAGTGTCTGTATTGTTAAGTTTTCTGGGATTGTGATTTGTAGGCTGGCTTTCTTTGCTTTACGTTTAAAAACCACCGATTGGAAAACTTAAAGGAAATGGACAACTTTCTGGATAAATATCACTTACCAAAATTAAATCAAGACCAGATAAACAAATTAAACAGACCTATAACTGTTGAAGAAATAGAAACACTCATCAAAAGTCTCCCAACCGAAAAAAAAAAGCCCAGGACCAGATGGTTTCAGCTCAAAATTCTACAAAACTTTCAAAGAGGAACTATTACCAATGCTCCTCAAATTATTCCACACAATAGAAACAGAGGGAACATTGCCCTCTGTTTCTATTTATGAGGCTACAATTACCCTGATACCCAAACCACAGAAAGATAATACTAAAAGAGAATTACAGACCAATCTCACTCATGAACATTGATTCAAAAATACTAAATAAAATACTAGCAAATCGAATCTAAGAACACATCAGAACCATCATCCAACATCACCAAGTTGGCTTCATCCCACAGACGCAGGAATGGTTCTACATATGAAAATCTGTCAATGTAATCCACCATATAAACTGAAAAATAAAAATACATGATCATCTCATTAGATGCCAAAAAAGCCTTTGACAAAATACAACATCTCTTCATGATAAAGGTCTTGGAGAGAGCAGGGATATAAAGAACAAACCTAAACATAATTAAGGCAATATACAGCAAACCAACAGCCAACATCAAACTGAATGGTGAGAAACTCCCAGCAATTCCACTGCAATCAGGAACAAGACAAGGTTGTCCACTCTCTCCATATCTATTCAATATAGTTCTTGAGGTCCTAGCTAGAGCAATAAGACACCAAAGGGAGATCAAGGGGATACAAATTGGAAAAGTCAGAAATAATTTTCTAATTGGTTGATAGAGGCTTTTAAATTTAGAACGGGGCCTTCTCTATGAAAAAACAATCTAGTGGTTTTCCTGCTGTCCGTGATAGAGGGGTCCTTATGTTTGGCATGGACAGATTAGTGTTGTAAGACACCGTATGTTGGGCAGCACTATAATAAAAACTTGATACAGACCGTCAGTGTAGCTTTGGCAGTAGAATAGAAGTAGTGATTGAAGTGCCTTCCGTCCAATGCTTCAGACAGACGGGTGGAAGGAAGCCAGGGTAACAGGAATGAATGGGGTGGGTGGAACAAGGCCTGAAGATAGACTGTGGTAGAGAAGGGCGAGTGTTTAGGAATACTGTACTCGGTCAGAAAGAACTAGAATGAGTCGGCTCTGGAGGACCCTGAAAGCCAAGGTTAGAGTTCTCCTAAGGGTTGGTGGCTGTAGTCCTAACTCGTCTTAGGTTTTGGAGTTGTATTTAGGAAAGCGAACCTGGAGTCAGGGATGTCGGTTAGGTTGCTACCACAAACACACCTATGGCATGTGGTCCTCTCCTCAGCTCTGGTAGTGCCTACAGTTAAGCCGGGAGCCTGGGACTCATCACCGTCCTTCAGAGAATCTCCGGTTGTTGATTTTATTATAGGTGCTACATACGCTCAGATGAGTCTCCACGGTGTGCCTGGCTACACACCTTCATCACCTCGCCTGTAGTGATGGTCTCTGTTTCCTAAATGTTTTCTTCCAGAAGCAATTACTGCCCTGAACTTTCCGACAGTAATCTTTCTAATCCACAGATTTTGTCTTAAAACCTTTCTGCACTCCTAGAGTAACAAGCAACAAGATTTCTGCCCGCCTGTTTAGGTTTCCTGTGTCCCAGGACTCCAGTTAGATTGAGCTACTTAGAATTTCTTAGCTACATTTCTAGAATGTGTGTGCTCATGGTATGCTCGATTCCAGGATAAGAAACAAAACAAGGCTTCTGTTGTCTTACTTTACCTTGATAAAGACTGTGGCCAAGGGCAGCTGGAGGGAGGAAAGGGCTTATCTCTTCTTACACGGTCCAGTCCCAGTTCATCACTGAGGGAACCAGAGTCCCTGGAGAGAGATGCTTGCTCCCCACCATCCAGGACCACCTGCCCACCAATCCCAGCTGTCGTTAGTCAAGAAAATATCCCACGGGCTTACCTACAGGCCAATCAGATGGAAGCATTCTCTAAATTGAGAGTCCCTCTTCCCAGATGACTCCAGCTTCTGTTGGCAAAAAACTAACCAGTACAGAGTTTAAATAAGGACCTCTGGCTGACGTTTTTAAAGGACGCTTTCAGCTGTGTTTTTTTACGTTTGTATCTGTGTGAGCGAGTGTATGTACACATGTACACACCTGTTCATGCCTCTGGAGACCGAAGCCAGCTTTGGGTCACCTCAACCCCTCTACCTGTTCTCTGTAAAGCTCAGAGCCAGCCAGCCTCAGTGGGCCTGTTGTCCTGCAGCTAATGTTATCGGAGCTGCGATTACAGGATGCTTGCAGGGCTTGTGACCCCAAATCCCAAGCCTCGTGACTGAGCAGTAAATATGCTTGCTCTTAGCTGTCTCTGTCCCTCAGCTGCAGTCAGCTGCAGTCAGCTGCAGTCTTTCAGGCCCACCTGGACCTGCCGAGCCCGATTCTGCACTGGTGCAGGATTCCCAGGTGATTCATATGCACGTTAGTGTTGGAGAAGCACTCGGTGCTGAGTGAGGGCTTTCAGTTTATGGAAGTGCAGGCGCATTGTGAGTCAGTTTATGCAGTGTGCAAGCCAGCTACCTGGACATGCGGCAATATTTAAAACGTGCTTTGTGATCCTGTGTGATTTCTGTACGTACGTGTATTCTTTCTTCAGGTCGCCATTTCCCCAAACGTCCAAAGCATATGCTTGTGGTAGAAGCAAAGTTTGACGGAGAGCAGTTGGCTACTGACCCTGTCGACCATACTAACCAGCCAGAGTTTGCTACCGAGTTAGCCTGGGAAATCGACAGGAAAGTTCTTCATCAGCACAGGTGAGGCTCCGCTCAATTTGTGTCAGCATCTTTGTCCTTTTTTATAGCTTTTAAGTACACTTTATAACTTACTGATTATGGTGCTCATATTTTCTGAGTGTTTTGTGTGTGTTTTAGACAGGCTCTTTCTCTGTTTCATTTCTTGTTGCTGTGATAAAGCACCCTGATGAAAGCCACTTAGGGAGAAAGGGTAATCTAGACAATCCTAGGTCACAGGGAAGACACGGCTGCAGGACTCGAAGCAGCTAGTCACATTGCATCAGCAGTTAAGAGCAGACAGCAATGCATTAATGCCTGCATGCGTGCGCTCAGCTCACCCTCCCCACTCTTGAATAGTTCAGGATACCCTGCCTGAGGAATGGTGCCGCCCACAGTGGGTGAGTCTTCCCACATCAGATGGATCTAAAGTGTAACATCATCTTTTCTTCTATGAACTTCAAGACTAGAAATAGTCAATAACAGAAGTACTTTTATTTGTTAAATGACAAAATGTGTTTTTAAAAGCAGTTTTTTGTTTCTTTTTTTATTTTTTTGAGATAGGGTTTCTTTGTGTAGCCTGGCTGTCCTGGAACTAGCTCTGTAGAGTAGCCTGGCTTCACACTCACAGACATCCACCTGCCTCTGTCTCCTGAGAGCTGGCATTAAAGGTGTGTGCACCATTACCTGGTTTAAAAATATATTTCTAAAAACTGGGCATAGTATGGTCTGCTTCTAATCCCAATAGTCTTGAGGTAAGGGCAAAATGAGTTCAGGGCTGGCCTGGGCTACATAGAATTCTGTGTCAAAGGAAAAAAGAAAAGGAAAGCTACCACCATCCAAACTCCCACAAATCACTTCAGTACTGATTAGTCAGGACAGAAATTGACAAAATTAACAGAATTCTTACTACTTTTATTGCTGGATTATACATTGAATCTATCTGAAGGACTATTCTTAATGAATGTTAAAATTTTGTCTTTTCCCTGGCATTCAGAATTTTTGATTATGCTGCATTCTTGTAATTGCCTTAGCACCATGTGATATACTACTTTGGTTATTAGGCTAAGAATTCCTAGGTGGATTTGTACTGAGTGGAGTTAAACAGTGATTCCATTAGCTAAGTGACGGCAGCATCTTTTCAGCTCTGTGCGTGAGCTGGGACAGGGCTTCCCGGATGCCCAGAACCCGCACAGTGCCTATCACCGTCAGCTCACAGAGCAATGCCGAGCATTGTAGTTCTGAACTTTAGTAGTCAGATTTTATATCTGATAGTGCTGTATAAGGAAGAGAATTTTTTGTCATTCTTAAACATTCATGATAATTTCTGACTTGCAGAAGGCCAAATATATCACAACTGTGTAGGAAAAATTGACCTAGTTGATGTACAGATAAGTAGATAAAAATAATGGTTATTTTCTAGTTAAAAACTCTTTTAGAAAATACAGACTAGATAATGCTTGGCCCGACAGACATGTAATCTGGATAATAAAGTTTTTTTTAAGGCTGCTAGAAAAGTAACTTAAGAAAGACTCATACTGCTCACACACATTTTTGTGTAGGTTACAGCGCACTCCTATCAAACTCCAGTGCTTTGCCTTGGACCCTCTGTCTTCTGCCAAGGAAACCATAGGCTACATTGTTTTGGACTTAAGAACCGCTCAAGAAACAAAGCAGGTATCGTGCTTTTAGTTGTGGCTTGAGCCTTGTCTTCTGGCTGGTCTGGTCACTGGGATTTCTGAGGGTGCTGTCATGTGGGTGGTCAGGTAGTTTAATTTACCATGTCCTCTGAGAAGGTCTTTGTCAGTATCTGCCAAGTCAGTGGCTCATGAAGCAGAACACAGTGGTCCTTTTCCTTGACATTTTATGTTATTTCTTAGTGGTATTTTAGTCATGGATCTGTTGCTGTAAAGAGACACTGTGGTAACTCTTATAAAGGAAAATATTTAATCTGAGGGCTTGCTTTCAGTTTCAGAGACTTCAGTCCATTATTGCCGTGATGGGGAGCACGGCAGCAAGCATGGCAGGCATGGTTCTGAGCTGTAGTTGAGAGCTACTTCCTGATGCACAGACGGACAGAGAAACTGGACCTGGTGTGGGCTTTTGAAACCTTAAATCCCACTCACAGGGACACGCTTCCTCCAACAAGGCCACATTACAATAGTCCTTTAAACAGTTCAGCTCCCTGGTGACTAAGCATTCAAATTTATGAGCCAATGGATGCCATTCTTACTCAAACCACCACGAGTAGTAACATTTTCTTTTTCTTAATTGATATGAACAACAAGAAGAGACTTAATATCAGCTTGAGCAAAGGAGTTAAAGAAACAGATGAATTAATTAGGCTTTTGTACTGAAGGTTGTCGTAAGATTGGAGACTGAAGATAGATGTGTGTTGTCTTCTCCCCTGTGAAAACGTTGGAACGAGAGCAACGAAGACAGTTTGAGTGCTTCAGTATTTTTCTCAGAGGGAAACTTGGTTGCTGGGGATTAATTTCTTTTGAAGAAAATATGGAAAGACATTTTGTTGTGTTCTGAGACAGGGTATTAACTATGCAGCCTTGGATGGCCTGGAACTCAGTGTGTGGATCAGGTTAACTTAGAACCCAGACATTGGCCTCCCGAGTGCTGGGATTAAAGGCTGCACCACCATATGCCTGGCCTGGCCTTTGTTTTTTAAGAGGTGAAAGGGACTGAACAGGCTGTAGGGAAAGAGTGAAAACCTTAAGTAACATTCTGAGTGCTTTCCCTTTACGTCTCACCATGCCTTCTGGTTTGTTCTCTAGGCACCTAAGTGGTACCAGTTGCTGAGTAACAAGTACACCAAGTTCAAGTCTGAGATACAGATAAGTATCACTTTGGAAACGGATACAAAGGCACAGGTGGATAGTTTTAAAGCAAAAGGAGCCCCTCCTCGGGATGGAAAAGGTTTGTCATCCTCTGTCTCTTTTGGGTTTTTGATTGTTTTGTTTTGTTTTGTTTTGTTTTGAGACAGGGTCTCAAGTAGACCAGGCTGGTCTGGACCTCACATGTAGCTGAGGCTGGCCTTATGCTCCCATCCTCCTCCCTCTGCCTCTTGATTGTTTGGGTTATAGGTGTGTGCTGGCACATGTTTATGTGCATCTCCCCTTAGAGACTTTCTTCCACAAGTTCCTCTGCACTTTAGGAAGGGTGATGTCGTGTGCAGGAATATAAGCTGATTTACCCTGTTTATAGGCAAATGTGATCTTGTATGTAGACAGAAGTTTCTGTGCGCCTGGTCCTGCAGTCGTTCAGTTTCAAAGAAACACACATTATATTAACATAATATAATTATTTTATTATATTAATATATATTAATTATAAACTGTTTGGCTTATTACTCAGGCTTATTACTAACTAGCCCTTACAACTCAAATTAACCCATATTTTGTGTCTGTGTTTAGCCATGTGGCTTGGTAACTTTTCTCAGTAAAGTATTCTCATCTTGCTTCCTCTGAGTCTGGCTTGCAACAGTGTCTCTGCCTTTCCTCTTCCCAGAATTCTCTCAGTCTGGTCACCCCGCCTATACTTCCTGCCTTGCTACTGGTCAATCAACATTTTATTAAACCAATATGAGTGACAAATCTTTACAGTGTACAACAGTATTATCCCACAGCACTTGTGAACACGTGTAACATGTGTAAACTTGTTTACGGAGGTTAACTCTTATTTAAAAATCTTAGAATCTGGGAAAGCTTTTGTTTCTAAACTTGAACAGAGAGTTTTATCTTTTAAAAATTGTTACTTAGAAACACTTTCTTTCCAGGATGCGCGTAGAAAAGCCCTCAACTGTAGTATGTTTATTATCTAACTGTAGCTTAGCAAAGCCTAATACATTTTTTAAATTTAAATTTATTTATTTATTTAGAATCAGAATCTCACCGTGTAGCCCTGGATGGATGGAACTTGGTATGTAGACCAGGCTAGCCTCAAACCCACTGAGATCTGCCTGTCTGCCTCTGCCCTTGCCTCCTGACGGCTGGGATTAGAGGCATATACTAGCATACCTGGCACCCATTAGAGCACTTTTAACATCATAGCAAAGTTGGAGAGAGCAGAATTTTCCCTGTGCCCTCTGTATGGACCCTCAGGATAACCCATTCATGACAACTCAGCACTCCAGTGTTGGTGCAATTGATGAAACATCGTTGGTACACTCTCACCAGAAGTCCAGTTTGATTAGATTTCTCTCTGTGTGTGTCAGTATATTCCATGTGTGCCTGGTGCTAGTGGAAGTTAGAGGGCCTGGAACTGGATTTATAGTTATGAGCTGCCACTTATGTGCCAGGGAGAGCAGCCAGTGTGCTTAAGTGCTGAACCATCTCTCCGACCTGGATTTTACTTTTGGCCGAGTCTATTCTTTGGGTTTTAGTAACTGCATGCTAAGTCGGCGGATTTGGTTCTGATTATGCCACATATCCCATGAAGTCGCACTCAGAAGAGATTCACTGTTATTGGTATCCTTTGTGCTCTGCCTGTTCACCCTTCCCTTCCCTCAGGTCCCTGGTCATGTTTAGGCACATCCAGAATACGCATGTAATGTATACTGAATCTGCAAAGTCCTGAAGGAATTTGGGGTTGACTGCGCTCCAGGGCTCTGCCTGTGTGAATGACTGATCTGTTCATGACCAATGGATTCCTGTGTTACCAAGGGAGTGAGTTAGTGAGCGGTAGACTGGGGCTGTCTTTGAAGTCACTTCTGCTGTCATGTCCTTCCCAGTAGTTTTGTCCTATGCTGCCTTAGGGCCCTGAAGAATCCCCATTAATAAATAAGGGTCTTAGTTTAAACAACAACAACAACAAAGCTCCTCATGACTTCCTGCCATGAGAACTGTATGACATTTTCTCTAACTTCTCTAGTCTCAAGTACTGTGATACAGTAACAGCAGATGTACTAGGACAGCTCCTGATGTTTCTTGCTGTCTGTGTGGCTCTGTCTCTCATGTCATATCCCTGGAGTCATATTTTCTGGCACAGGAAGATAGTCTTGTTTTAGCTTGTACTGCCTGTGTTCCAGCTCTCAGTTCAGCCATTTCTCTAAGGATCTCCACTTCCTTTTACTAAAAATTATTTAGCGGTAAAAGCCCAGGTGTTAGGCATGCCAACTGCTATTTTGTTATTGCTCTCAGATCCATTTTGTGGGCCAAGTTATGTAATGTGTATGCATGCGTTTACATACACATACATACGTGCATTTGTTTGAATACGTAAATAGTCTTAGTCTGTGTTGCTGGAACAGAATATGGACTGGGTAATTTCTCACATTTCTGAAAGCTTGGAAGGCTGCAAAGATACCAGCATCTGATGGGGTCTTATTGATGTTCTTCTTATGACAGTCACAGGCAAGAAATGCATTCCCCCTGCCAAGCCCCTTTATGAACACAGCTAGTTCCATTCTTGAAGGAGCTGTCTTGACGTCTCCATCTCATTACTTTTTCAAGATTTGTTTATTTTCAGTGTGTGAGTGTTTGCATGCATGTATGTGTGTGAATGTTAGCTTGCATGCATGTGTGTCAGTGCTTGCCCTCATGTATGTATGTGCAGTGTTCTCAGTTTTCAGAAGAGTGCTTTGGGTCCCCCAGAAGTGGAGTTGTAGATGGTTGTGATGCGGCTGCTAGGACCTGAATCCAGGTCCTCTGCAAGAACAGCCAATACTCTTAACCAGTGAGCTGTCTCCTGAGACTGAGACTCTGATCTTAATACCATTATTACAGTCATCATTAAGTTTCAACTCCTGAATTTGGGAAGTGATACACATGAACTATAATTTACATAATACCTTTTTGTATATTTTTATTCATATGTTTTTAATGTTGCAGTTTGTATTCAAATTGAAACTTTTAATTCCTTTCTGTGTCATAAGATTCATCCTCATTTTTCTTTATTTCCAAACTTACAGGTTGTCTCCCTGATTGTAAGAAGCCTCATACTCTCTTTTTATTTTTTTCTTGTTTTGAGACAGTCTTGCAGTGTGGTATGCATTATGTAGCCCAGGCTGGCCACAGATTCATAGCAGTTCTGCTTCAGTGTCCCAGTGTTGTGGTTAGAGCATGAGCCGCTGTGCTCAGCTGGAGAAGCCTGTTATCAATTCTATTTTAACTCCTGAGCTCTGTTGGCCTTCTCTCACAATGACTACTGTGTCAAAGGGCTTCATGTGTCCAATAGCGTGCTAAGTGCTTTGCTTTCAGCGTTTAATTTGATCTTCAACAACCACATAAAAGCTTTGTGGGAGGGAAAAATGAAGACTGAAGAACATACAGTTTTCTGATACAACTAAAAGACCCTGGGATTGGAATTTCAGCATAGGGCTAAGCGTCTGTGCTCTTAAGCATGGGCTGTTCTCAGCAGTGCTACAGTAAACACATTCCTTTGGGGTGGGCCCCTAAGGAGCACAACTGCTTGTGGATTTCCATAGGCCATGAGGCAGTCCCACCCGAGTGCCCACTTTCCTGCGTTCCCCAACACGGTTACCTAATTTTAGTTTGCCACCGTCCTGCTCTTTTCCTTCTTTAATCACTTTGCAAATTTCTCAGCACTATCTAAGCTTTTCACTGACCCTCATTTGACTGGGATGGTCTCTTCTCAAAAGTTTTTGATGGTTTTCCCATACTCTTAGAAAACAAAACCATAAAGATTATGTGAGCAAACTCAGTGTGCTGAGCTCTGTCCTCACGTCTCCTATACCTCTATATGTAGTCAGTCCTCACTCGGTGGTCTGTCTCTCCCGCTTCAATTCTTTGTTTTTGTATTTAGTAGTGGGCACTGACCATGCTAGCCAGGTGTCCTGCTTGTGAGCTGTGTACTCAGCTCAGGTTTTATATTTTTTGTTTTAAGACATTTTCTTAGTTGCCCAGGCTGGCTTTAAACTAGCCCTGTGTCTCAGGCAGGCAGGCCTTGGATACGGAGTCCTTTTGCTCCCTCCATATCTGGGATTATAAGGCTGCTTCACGAGGCTTCCTCAGCCTTCATTTCTCTGCTTTGTTAACTTGCCCTGCTGGCCCTTTACATCCTGCCCTCTGTGCGGAGCGTGCCTTCCAGTCCTGTGGTCTGCTCATTTACCCCGCCCTCAGCCACTCCACAGTGCACAGTTCATAAAGACAGGAGCTTTACATTTCTTCTCTGTGTGGCTTTATGTACAGAAAAGTAAAATTAAAGCTTCCTGGAAGAAATTAAAGGAAGTCTTTTGAAATACTGTGTCTGTGAAAATGGCCAATTTCTTAATTAAATAAGTAGAACAAGCTTTTAAATGTTTCTGATGGGCCAGGCATTGTGAGACAGTCCTGTGATCCTAGCACACATGAGGTTGAGACAGAATGATTGTGAATTCAAGGCCACATTAGTCTACATAATAAGTTCAGGGCCAGATTGGGTAACAGTAAATTTTGAACAAAACTGGGCTATATCACAAGATCTTATCTAAAAATAATAAAAGAGTTTATGGGAAATTACAGTCTAGTATAATTTTGGTTTTCTGTCTGTAAAGTTCCTGTTGGCCTGTCTGGAGTCGACCCGAAGGACATTGTTGCTGTGTTGAATGAGGAGGGAGGCTACCATCAGATCGGACCAGCAGAGTATTGTACCGACCCCTTTATTCTGTCAGTGACCATAGCATTTGCCACCCAGCTGGAGCAGGTAAGGTATCCCCTCAGATTAATGATTTTATCAGGAGTTTGCAATCAGGTTTGACCTCTGTGAACAGTTGTATTCACATGCGCAAACCCACACAGATATTTCTCATACATGCTGAAATAGTACAAAAGTCTTTAACAATGTCTGTGAACAGTTGTATTCACATGCAAACCCACACACACTTCTCATACACACTGAAATAGTACAAAAGTCTTTAAGAATGTTTCATGCTAGCAAGCATTGTTTGCTATAGATTTTGACCTGTTTCAGTATGTTGACAGCGGAGACTGGCCATCAAACAGCGCCTGTACTTGTGATGAAAGGGACTTCTACATTTTCTTTTCTTTTCTTTTTTTTTTTTTAAGACACGGTTTCTCTGTGTAACTTTGGAGCCTGTCCTAGAACTCATTTTGAAGACCAGTTGGCCTCGAAGATCTGTCTGGGATTAAAAGTGTGTGCCACCACCGCCTGGCTACATTTGCTTTGTTGAACAGTATACTTTTTGAAGAAATTAGCAGTGCCAGGAACATTGGGTCGGGGATTGTATTTTACGTTGTTTATATAATTACATGCATTAGCCAGCTGTCAGGGGTGCTGGTAGACGATCAAATGTTCTGTCAGAATCAGGACTTTCTTATACTCAGCATAGTGGACAACATAAAATTTGGTTTATTTTCTTCAGCTTCTCTTACCCATCCTTAGTTACTTTTCTATTCGGTGGTAAAGCCATGAACAAGGCACCTTACAGAAGAGAGGGTTTATTTGGGTTTCAAGTTCTGGAGGGATAGGAGGCCACTGTGGCAGGAGGACATGAGAGGATATGCCAGGTCTGCTGGTAGGAAGCAGATTGGTGATTTTTTTTGCACCAGGAACAGGAAAAAGGTGGTTATGCCTGCTCCCTGGCTACATTGTTTCCATTTGGGTGACCTTAAGGTGTTGAGTGTCTTCTTTTAGCACTTACTCAAAGGCAGGGAGATCGCATCTAGACAAACAAGCCTGCCTTTGCAGAGGCTGCGGCCACTGAGGAAGGTTATGCGGAGAGGACACAGGATCATAGGGCGGCTGCTTCAGTACTGGATGGCTAATCGTCCTTCCTTCTTAAAGTCTTGAAAGCTTTGAATAAACCTCAGCGTCTCTGAATTCTAGAATGTTAAAGAATTTCTCATTCTCTGCCTATAGTAGAAATTACTTGGAAGTTAAATGTACTATGAAATATATAAAATCCGCCATTATATAATTTTATCTTTTTTTTCATCAGTGAAAGAAAGTAAATGCTTCTTCACCTAACTAAACTCCCCTGAGGTAATTGTAGTTAAGAGAAGTAGCATGCTCCTCCAGACACTGTTCGTTCTCACAGTCAGCATCTCTCAGATCGGCGCTGTCATGGCGTGCTGCCCTGTCAGCTCTACTAAAGCAAAATGGAGCACAAAACAAGCCATTTTCTCAAGGCTTCACAGCTGGAGTCTGACCCCAGAATTGATGTTCTTGACAGTTATATGTCTCAGTTCATGTGACTAAAATCTCGATTAAACAAATTATATTAAGATGTAGGTTAAAATAATCAGTGTACTCTTATTGAAGGTGTCCAATGCTGTGCTGTAATTATAATTGTCATTTTTAGATTTTTTTCAAGTATGAACTATGTTATAACCTTAAAAATAATATTAGAGGCTGGAGAATTGGGTCAGTTGTTAAGGAGACTCACAACTGCCTATAATTCAATCCAGGGAATCCATTGTCATTTTCTGGCATCCATGGGCATTGACTATAGATGGTGTATTTACATACATGTAGGTAAAACACCCACACACAGAAAGTGAAAATAGATAAAGCATTTAAAAATTAATCAACTTAGTAATTTGGGAGCAGTTAGAGGAGTAAGCAGTATGGCTTCTGCCTAAAACCCACCACTCGGGAGGCTGAGGCTGGAGGATTGTGAATTTCAGAGCAGCTTGTACCACATAAAGAGACCATATCTCACAAAGTACCAAAACGGGCTATAGCTCAGTTGTAAAGCACTTACCTAGCATTTCTAAGACTTTCAGTTTGGCTCCTAACAGCACACCGAAAGAAACCACTAGTCAGAAAGAAAGAAGGAAAAAAGGTAACTTGGCAGAGACTTTAAAATTTTTATAGTTAATTTTAAGACTTGAAATTAACATTCTTGGAAAAGAGTTTTTTGAGTACAGTGAACGTATGTGGAGTGCCCAGATTCTAATGTTCTTCTTTTCCTTACATGTTTAGTTAATTCCATGTACCATGAAGCTTCCAGAAAGGCAGCCTGAGTTTTTCTTTTACTATTCTTTACTGGGAAATGATGTTACAAATGAGCCGTTCAATGATTTGATCAACCCGAACTTTGAGCCCGAGAGAGCGTCTGTTCGCATCCGCAGCAGTGTGGAGGTTCTACGTGCGTACCTGGCTCTCCATTCGAAACTGCAGGTCAGCGCTTCAGCAAATTGTTTCCTCCTGGAGATGTTTTTAAAGCATTAAACGTAAGGTTGAGCTTAGCCCTTCCTGTATTGTGTTTTAGTAGTGGAGATGGTTTTAACCTTTTTTAATTTTTTAGGTATTAAGTCATGAAGTCATTGAAATCACAGTTGCTTCAGAATGTTTGGAGTTAATACATTATTATCCAGTTACTAAGAAAAGAGATAAATCGGTTATCAACGTTACATAATAAGAGGTAGTTACTTAAAGCTAATTGAGCCCGTGCCTATAGGCAGAGTGTTTATATTATTAGTGGAAGTGGTAGCTGTCTGTACACAAATTGATTCTTTTTTCTTTTAATAATTTATATATATATATATTTATTTATTTTATGTGCATTGGTGTTCTGCCTGCATGCAAGTTTATGTGAGGGTACAGGATCCCCTGGAATTGGAGTTGTAGACATTTGAAGCTACCATGTGGGTGCTGGCAATTGGACCCAAGCCTCTGAGCTATTTCTCCACCCCCCACAGATTGATTCTTGGTGGCAGAATTTACATTTTTATAAAAACCTGCCCACTAGTGTTTTTCTGTAAGTACTTTTCAGTTGGATCCTGTTTAAATACAGATTTTGAGACTAGTAGAAGTCACTCAGCTATGTTTTATGGCTGTTGACTTTTGATCAAACATGTGAGTAGGGTATGAGATCCATGCATAGTTACATAGCCATTTATAAAGCCATCTCAGCTGTTAGACTCTATTCTGGGTATCTCATGAGAAGACGCATTACATGTTAGGGCACTAAACCTTAAAGGTGGTTCTGTTAAACCCAAGATATCTAGAAGACTAGAGACTGTATAAAATATTGAAATTTGAGAAAAAGCACTTTTAGTTTTATTCTGTATCATAGTCTTACCAAGATCTTTGACTTACCTGCTTCTAATGACCATTAAAGTTATAAAGATGCTTTGTTTGGGGGCTGGAGACATGCTCAGTGGTTAAGAGTGTGTGCTGCCCTCACAGAGGACTAGAATTTGTGTCTCAGCACTGATGGCAGGCAGCTCAGCTGGCTGTAACTCCAGCTCTGGGAGATCCCATGTCTTCTTCTAGACTTGGCACATGCATTCCCATGTGTACATATCCACATACAGACACAGTCATGTTTATATAATTTAAAATGAAAATATTTTGTTTCTGGCGTATGAAAAATGTTGTACATAAGAGCTGGTGAGGTAGCTCAGAGAGTAATGTTTCTCCTCTGAAGCCTGGCATCTGGATTTAATCCCCGGAACCTACGTAAAGGCAGAACAAGAGATGTCTCCATGAAACTTTCCTCTGCCCTTATATACCCACATATATATCACACTAACATTGAATAAATTTTTAAAAAATTTCATTCAGTAACATTAAGACTTCATAATCGTCCAGTAGTGACTTTATTTCTACTCTTCTGAAGATGCTAACCTAGATGAGAGATGGCTTGTGGCTAGAAGCATTTGCTTTGTCACACAACCATGAAGACCCATGTTTGGGTCTTAGCTCCAAGATAGGCCATTAGTGGTTTCACACCCTGTAATTTTACCATGGGCGTGGGCACAGGATGACCACTAGGGCCTGCTGGCTGCTAGCCTCACCAAAAACATGAGCTCCAGGTTCAAGGAGAGACCTTGCCTCAAAAGAACATGGTGGAAGTTGATGAAGGTGGATGCTGTTGCACCCTTGTACCCACACAGAGGTGTGCGTATTACTGCTGGCCCTCCACACGCTCTGAGAACTAGAAGCAATGTTTCACAAAAGAAGTTACATAACTTCTAACATAAGGCTGAGATACAGGCCAGTTACGGTTGCATGCATCTGTGTTACCGCCCTCAGGAGACAGAAGCAGGAGGGTTACAGTTCGAGGCCAGCTGTGTATGTAGAGTGAGATAGTTATTGTCTCTGAATTCTGTCACTGTTGAGATGAGAGGAACACGAGATGACGATTGTTTTCCAGTGTGCAATCTCAAGATGTGAACATAGTAAAGGAAAGAGTTATTCAAGTGTATGTGGTGTCTTTAAGCGGTAGTGACGCGGAGCTCTTGCCTGGTTGTCATTGACTAGCATAGTCTTCTTTCCCAGTAGGTTTCTGTCGTCACCTTTTGCTGTTTAACATTCTGTTTTATAAAGAAACCCGAAAACAAGATGAAAGAAAAAGGAACGTTCAATATGTGTGATGAGTGAATAATAAAATACCTATTTGTGGTTTTAAAATTCCGTATCTAATTGACCCATTGACTCTTTTTTTCTAAGAACTGTGCTTAATTAAGGTGACAATGGAAGAAAAATGCTTGAGGTATTTGATTTCTATTTAATTTTGCATTCATTTTATTATACAATTTGCATATTCAAAAAAGTATAGTAAAATATTAAAGTAAGCACCGCTCACTAGTGAGAGTACCATGGCTGATCACATCTGAGTATTACTCGGTGATGGAAGAAGTGAAAAACTAATAACTGACTGAGTCCCTAGTGACCAGTGTTAATCATCATCACTTGAGGTGATTTTGTGAAGGTCAGTGACGTAGCCCACTTCCTGCTCTCATTCTCTGACCTATTTTAAAGTTTATATAGTATTTAGGAAAAGGGAAAAATATAAAGCGATGTTTTGATTTTTTTTCCCCTCATATTAGATTCATCTCTGCTGTGGAGATCAGTCACTTGGAAGCACAGAAATACCTTTAAATGGATTACTGAAGAAGGGCAGTACAGAAATTAACCAGCATCCAGTCACAGTCGAGGGTGCCTTTACCCTTGACCCTCCGAACCGAGCCAAGCAAAAACTTGCACCTGTTCCTCTGGAGCTGGCCCCGACTGTGGGTGTGTCAGTGGCCCTGCAGAGAGAAGGCATCGATTCCCAGGCAGGTGGTGACTCTGCTTTCATTTGTCACTTTCCCCAATGTCATTCATGATTACACAGTTGAACCTTTGTAGAATTCCTGGGCCTACAAGCCTTTTATTCTTCACTGGCACCCTCATTTTACTGTATCTTCTTTCTGCATCAGCTTTCAGAAAGCGTGGTGACTCTGCCTGGCAGTTTGTGACTGCGCATAGGGACAGTCTTCTGTAGTGGGAATCAGCTTATAGCTGTTTACTGTGCCAGTCAGCAGCCGGTGAGGGAAGGCGTGTGGTTTGGAGTCTGCAGTCCTGCTCTTTTGCTGGACATAGCCTCAGCTATAGTATGAGCCTGATGCTCTAGTGCTGTTTCTCTCCCTGACCTCTTTTCTTTTCTCCCTCCTTCCTTCCTTCCTTTCTTCCTTCCTATCTAAGTTACCCAAATGAATATTGTGTCTATTCGTATAGACAACTGTATTGTTCTTTTAAAGAATTTATATGTAGGTTACGTATAACCTATATTACCTATAAAGACAGGAAAACTAAAATGAGAGTTTAAAAAGTGTGCACATGTAATGAGAAGAAGGGTGGAGAGGGACAAAAGAGTGGGAGAATGTCACCCCAGATGTCTGGGTTTGCTGCCATTGCTTATCTAGGTAGGAGAAACTGTTCCTGGGGTCACATTGCAGGCCTCTTTTCTCACGTACCCCTTCTTAGCCATCAGGATGCATTTTGGTACTCAGCTCTGGATATTATATTTCCTTCCTGTTCATCTTCCTTTTTCTGGTCCTAGATGCTTTAAGGAAATTTGCAAATTATGAAGAAAAATAGACTAGGAATGTCCAGACTGGGAAAGAAAGCGTGTACTTTCTAAAAAAGCAACGCCAAGTTTTTTGCTTAATTATGAAGGAAAGTGTTTTGCAAATTATACTCTATTTTTAAAAATTGTTTTTAGTCTTTAATTGAATTAAAGACCCAGAATGGACATGAGCCTGAGCATTCAAAGAAGAGAGTTTTAACCCCCATAAATGAGAAGACACTCACTGGACCAAAATCACCAAGTGTGTCCCCTGTGCCACCTCAAAACCAGACTCCTCCAGTCAAGGATGACGCAACAGAAAGTGAAGTGGAGAGCCTACAGTATGATAAGGATCCAAAGCAAAGCACAAAGGGTAAGGTGTGCTTTCCCACACACTGATGGTATTGGAGTCTGCAGTCATTTAATAGATAGCTGAGAACTTTCTTGGCTGGCTTAATGAGAACTGCAGAACTTTATTTGGGAATCAAAAATGTGTGAAGATACAAAATTTCCACTTTAATGTCACTTTAGCCCACTAAACTTTTAAATAAGGGTTTGATAAATCTCTGCTTTTTATTTTCAATAGTCTGTTCAAAAGAAATGAAAGAATATGTATATTTCAAGTAGCTTTGTTATACTAAAATTTTAGAGAATAGAGCCATTAACGGCTTAAACTTTGTAATATGAGAGTTTGAGCATCTATGTAGTTTATTTTTTAGATTTGATTTCTAATTATGTGTAGTTGTTTGTGCATGTATCTGTACATGAGTGCAGGTGCCCATAGAGATCAGAGGCATCGCATCTCCCAAGTTACTGGCACTTGTCAGTGGGTACTGGGAATCGAACTTTG
Source organism: Dicrostonyx torquatus (assembly GCA_028555095.1). Classification (NCBI taxonomy): domain Eukaryota; kingdom Metazoa; phylum Chordata; class Mammalia; order Rodentia; family Cricetidae; genus Dicrostonyx; species Dicrostonyx torquatus. Next base: position 5,952,673 of record JAQHUG010000078.1, read on the forward strand.
ATCTGCAAAAGCAGTATGTGCTCTTAACCATCACTGAGCTATCTCTCCAGCTCCATATGTTTCTACTTCCACAAAGATGTTCTATCCATTGATAAGGCTCCGCAGTTATAACCAGTTGTGTAAGTAGGCAGTGTGGACTAGGAGTCAAATGTCTAGAGTCTAAGTTCACCTCCATCACTGAGTAATTATGTGACTTAGTCACTCATTAAGCGTCTCTGGTCCACAATAGGATTGGATTACTTATCTCTTGTCTTTCTAAGATGCAACTTTTATTGATCTATTTTCTATGCGCAAATCACTCCAATTAGTTTATAAAAAGTCTTAAATTTATATCTGCAGTAAATCTTAAGTCTACTCCTTCTAGTGATTGGATGTCCATGCACAGGCTCCTCTTGAATGAAGTCTCTGCCTGACAGGCTGTAAGCAGACATTTTTGCCTACGTTCTGGTTGTTCTGAGGTTTTGTAGTATGTGTTGAGAGTAAGTTTACTCCCATTGTGAAACCCAAGTTGACGTTAAACTTGTGATCCTCCTGCCTCAGCCCTTAAAGAAGGAATTCCAGGAATGTCCTACCATGCCTCACCCCAAACTTTTTCTTTCTGTAGTTCTAGAATAGGAATTTAGCTGTATAGAACAAACCGCTTTTTAAAATGCTCATGATAGACTCATGTGTTCACAAAGCAGACCTGTCAAATTCTGTGATTGATGGTATATAAGACGACAGCTTTAATGTTTTTTATGTTTACTTTAGGCATTAGTTCTGTACCTGCTTCACTGGCCCAGCCAGTGGCTACCTCCAACGCGTCAGAAGTGGTGACATCAGGACAGAAGATTGCTGTTCCAGCAACGTCACATCACTTTTGCTTTTCAATAGACTTAAGAAGCATCCATGGCTTAGAGATTAGTTTTCCAGTCAGCTGCATATTGAGGTGTGGTTTGATTTCGTTCTGGGAAAACTGCCTTCCATCTTTAAGGCAGTGCTGAGAAATGTTACCAAAGAAAATGCAGCTGTTGTGAAACCAGCAGCCTAAATGGCAGTAAAGCATCTTAATGACTAGATTTGAACGGGAGTGGCTCTGGGAGTGGGTAACGGGCGTACCTGTTCTGTTGTAATAGTTATAGGTATTTATAATCATTTATTGATGCTGCCATTTAAGATGTAATTTTGGTTGCTTATTTTCTGGAAAGAGGCACTGCAGGTGAAAATTGTGGTTTTGTATTTGATTTTTTTATAAGACTACAATGGATGCTGTTTTCCGGACACTTGCATCTTGTAGCTGTGAGTATAAATACCATGCTTGAACTCGAAATGAAGTGTGCCCTGTTCAATAGAAAGAATTACTGTGTATAATCAGTTAAATAGCTTTATGCCACCACCTGTTTTAAGGCTGCGTGCTCATAGGCATTGCAGACTGTGACATGAGTGCTATGACTTGAGGCACACCTGAGTTCAGCTGCAGAAATCAGTTTACACTTGAGTGCGATTTTTCATTTGACTCAAGTTGTTTCTGTACCTCCCATCCTTGGCTATGAATGATGCACAGAAGCAGAGACCCAGCACTGGGTGTGGTCGTGAACTCATGAATGAAAGTTTTCCACCTCTGCCCAGTTCTGAAGTTGACATATGGAATGCTTGGGATTATCGCTAAGATGCACCTGTTGAGACACAGAAGACGGCAAAAGATTGTCTCACAAAGGCAGCTTTTCTTAAAGGGGTTGCTCTTTTTTATTTTAGAAATAGAATTATTACTTATGGGTTTTCTTTATTGTTTGTTTTTTCTCTTTTTTTGTGTTTTCCTTTTGGTGTCTTAAGAGCTTTGCTGCTGCAGCAGAGTATGGTCTTAGTACACCCAGAGAGGATGCTGTCCAAGGGCATGGACATAGATACAGTCTTGCATTGGATGCTACGAGAGGGAGCCTTACACAGTCCCATTTAGAAAGCACTAATAGTAATTTTTGCATTTTGCTGTCAGGACCATTTGTTGAATGGTTAACTGCCCACATTATATCAAGGATGTATCTGGTATTAGGGTACATAAGAGAAATTAATCAATTTGGTAGGATGGCACATTTAGAAATGAGCCAGTACATAAAGAAGAATAGTAATTCATTTGGTAAAGAAAGAGGGAAATACTATTCCAAACAGGAAGCACTTGGTCATGACCTCTTTGGCACTTGACGTGGAGTTACCGGATCCTGGTTTGGTGTTTGATTTGTTAGAGTAGTGACCTTTAATTTGTTCAGTTTGAAAACTTTATGTCATTGTGCTCTACATATGCAACTGTAACGGAATTTGTGAGGTAAGACTCGTATTTGAAAATACATGGAACCTGCAGGTCTGCTTGGATACTTTTCTTATTTTTTAATATTAATTTATTTATTTACTATGTATACAACATTCTGCCTCCATGTATGCCCACACGCCAGAGGAGGGCACCAGATCTCATTACAGATGGCTGTGCTGGGAATTGAACTCTGTACCTCTGGAAGAGCAGCTGGTGCTCTTAACCACTGAGCCATCTCTCCAGCCCGATACTTTACTTCTATAGTGGATGGTAGGAGTTGATATCACAGGACAGGAATAACTCTGAGATAACTTGCTTCAGTGCTTCAGTAATTATATTGGATTAGGGTGATATACAGGATATAGTTTTTGTAGGGAAATCAGAATTTTACTAGTTGAGTTTGTTTGATTATAGTTTCATATATCAATACCAAGATAAACTAAAGGATAGCAGCAGGGTGAAATTTAAGCAAGCATTACAATATCTGTAAATTTGTGAATAAATTCAGAGAAAGTTCTGAAGATGTTAGGTTTACATTTACTGTCATGTGGTTTCTATGATGAAAAGAAGAAACTGTCATTCATTTGGTGTGTACATAATAGATTTGATCTCTTTTATTTTGATTCTCTGTTCAAAGGCAGAATACTAAGAATATGTCCTTTTGGCATTGCCTAAGGACAGCAGTTCTCAACCTGTGGGTCACAACCCCTTTGTGGGTTGAACTATCCTTTCATAGGAGTCATGTATCAGATATCCTGCATATCAGATATTTGCATTACAATTTACAACAGTAGCAAAATTACAGTTATGAAGTAGCAACAAAAATAATTTTAGGGTTGGGGGTTACCACAACATGAGGAACTGTATTAAAGGGTCAAAACATTAGGAAGGTTGAGAACCTTTGGCCTAAGGGCTTTTTAGCCCATACATAACAGGACATTATTATATGTTATAATTCAGTATATCAAGCATTTCTTGAGTGCCTACTACATGACAGAATTTGCTTGTTCCTAGGATTGCCAAGATAAAAAGGATATGCTTTAAACCAGTCAGTCCAATATTTCTATCTTACTTTAGAATTTATATTTGCTCATAATGTATACTTTTAAAAACATCTGGTCTTCCATGTCATCTATAGACTATACTAAGACTTTGCGTTTCCTACATTCTAGGTACTCCTACCCCTTCTTCGGCAGTGCGGCTCCTATTATGACTAATCCTCCTGTAGAAATTCGGAAAAACATGGAAGTTTTTCTTCCCCAGTCTTACTGTGCATTTGATTTTGCAACTATGCCTCACCAGCTGCAGGACACCTTCCTACGGTAACATAGTCCTTGCAAATGAGATGCCTTTGCTACGTGAATCTATATAGTCTTAAACCTACAGTCGTAGCTGCACTGAGCCAGCAACATCTGTCCTGGTGCACAGCTTAACATGGTTTATTGTAAGTCCCAGCTTAGGTGTTGAAGTGTTGGGCTAATCTGAGGAACGAGAGAGAGCCTTGTCCGGAATGAGAATATTTGAGTTTGACCATTGAACCACAAAGCATAATGTATTTTCTTCATTTTCATTTTAGTTATGGGAAATAGATTTTCCAAGGAAAATTAGGCCTATGAAATCTGCTTTTCTCAGAGTATAATATTCTTAAAGGAAGAATAAAGGTTAGCTTCAAATTCTGTAATGAGTTATGAAAATAATAGTGTTCAAAGAATTGTCTTTATTGCTTAGCGATACAAAGACAAATTTTTGTTCTCTGAACCGTTAGCCATTGTGTTAACTAACTTCCCAGGTAGCAAACATCTAACTATATGAAGGCATTCAAAGATTGCTAATTGGGAAGAACTGCTTCAGACTTGGTAATTGTGGACACTATTTCTCTCCTTAGGATCCCACTGCTGGTGGAATTGTGGCACAAGGATAAAATGAGTAAAGACTTACTCCTTGGGATTGCAAGAATCCAGCTTTCTAACATCTTGTCTGCAGAAAAGACCCGGTTTTTGGGAGCTAATGGTGAACAGTGTTGGCGGCAGACTTACAGTGAGAGCGTGCCTGTTACCGCGGCCCAGGGGTAAGCCTTGACCGCAGTGCCCACTGTGCTCCTCACACTGGCGATGAATCTGCTTAGGAAACCACACCCTTGGTCCCTCCTATCTTCTTTCTGGCTGCTTTTCTTTTACCTAGGGCTGAGTTTATTGTTGTTTGCTTATTAGCTTTTTGATGCGCATTTACTTAGAAAAGTATAAGAATGTTTGTAACTATGATATCATGATTCTTATTCAGACTGCTGAGTGGTTTCCTTTCCACTCTTAGCCTAATAATTGTAAGTTTTTAAAATTTATTTATTGTTTGTGAGAGAAAAGGAGTGTGTGTGTGTGTGTGTGTGTGTGTGTGTGTGTGTGTAAAGGTCTGTTCTCTCCTGCGTGTGTGTGTGTGTGTGTGTGTGTAAAGGTCAGTCTGTTCTCTCCTGCCACTTGTGGGATATGGGGATTGAACTCAGATTGTCAGGCCTGTGTATAGAACCTCCCAGAACCATCACTGCCCCTAGCCTGGCAGGTTTTTTTTGTTTGTTTGTTTGTTTTTAATGTGTGTATGGGTCTGATTATACATGTATACCACACGTGGGGACTAGAGAAGGTCATCAGATTCCTTGGATCTGGAGTTACGGACTGTTGAGAGTTGCTTAGAACTAAACGTGGGTCTTACAAGTAGCAAATTCTCTTGACAGTTGAGCCATCTCTCCAGCCCTTTAGCTTGGTGGTTTTAAAAAGGATCTGTTATTCACTATTGGTTTTGGTTTTTTTTTTTCATTTGTAATGATGGGGTCTTGTCCAGGGCTTTGTACACATTGAACTGGTGCTCTGCTCCTGAGCTCTAGACCAGTTATTAAGATCTGCTGTTTGATTTCATTATTTTAACGTAAGTTTATGATATATATTTTGTGTTATTTTTCATTAGAAATGCTGTGATCTTTTTTCTTATTGTTATATAATGTTTATTGCACTTTGAGGAAATCAACTATGAAACAAAAAAAGTCAAACTTCAACTAAGTTTTATAATATCCTCTAGATAAAACAACACAACAGAGCTACTCCTCAGCTGTGATTTTTTTTTTCCCCTTGAAAATGTTTTAAAATTTGCCTGAAGTTTAAAGACTGAGAATGATATAAAGGCTAGTTTTCAGTTACAGTCTTTAAATTATATTTTTAGTAATATCTTGGGATATAGCAAGTGATCCCTGGCTTCAGTCACCAGCACCTATGAAAGGATAACAATAATACTCTGGTTAGTTTTTGACATCTTAACATAACCTAGAGCCATGGTGGAGGAAGGACTCTGGTCATCTAGGTCTGTGGGCATACCTGTGTGGCACTGTCGTAATTGCTAACTAATATGAAGCCCAGCCCACTGTGGGTGGTACTGTCTCTGAGATGATGGGCCTAGAGTGTATAAGAGAGCTAGCTGAGCATGAGACAGATTCAGTGAGCAGCATTCTGCATGGTATTTTCTTCAGTTTCTGCCCTGACTTCCCTCAAAGATGAACTGTCATCTGTCAGCCAAATAAACCTTTTCCTCCTCGAGTTGCTTTGGGTTATTGTTTTATCATAGAAGCAGAAAGCAAACTAGAGTAATGTTTCTTTTACTTGAACTTTATTGCTACAGTGAAAACACATTTTCATATTTTAATCATTGGAATTTGTCAGATTACTTTTTTGAATTAACAATAAAAATTGAGGTCTAAGTTAATATTATATACCATTTATCCTTTAAATAAAAACCTAGTGAGAATGTAAGGAAAAAATTATTTTAAATAGTGAGAATATAAAAAGAAAAAATAAGATTTAGCAAAAATTTGAGATCTAAAAGTACCACTAAAATTTCCCTTTTATTCTTTTCCACCCAGCATCATATCCAGAGACTGGAAGATTTATGAAAAGCTTTCTTTCCTTTGTGGGTATGGAACAGTGCCTGGAGAATCAGTTAATCTGTTAAGAGAGAGCTCATTTTACTTTCATTCTTGTTACAGAAAAAAAAACCTCTCTCTTAAAGCTCGGCATTCTCGTCTGCTGTTATAAGCAGTATCTAATTGAGTCATTAGTTGAAGCTGTCGTAGTTGTTTTTTATTGCTCTGCTTTGTATACAGAGAAGTTGTAGATTCACCTGAGAACTTATTCAGTTGTGTTCAAACTTTTTTCTCCAACATAATAATGTTTTGCTTAAACATTTTTTCTTTTACTTTGTGTATGGCATGGCATATATGCAGAGGTCAGAAGAGCACTTTGTGGAGTTGGTTTTCTTCTGGAGTCCAGAGATTCAGTTCAGGTCACAGGCTTGGTGCACGTGCTAGTCCCTGCTGGGCCATCTTTGCTGGCCTGAGTACTTCATTCTACATCATTCATTTTTTTGTTTTGTTTTGTTTTAAATAGTAAAACTGGAAGATAAAATGTGGGTTTGGTTAACTAAAGAGCCTTTAATTATATGAGATCTGTTTATTAAAGTTTCATTTTTTGACAATATTACATTTTTTAGTTGCTAAAAAGTAATACAGTTCTGTGATACAGAAGATGCTAATTATGGCAGATAGTATATAATTGTCTTACTTTCATGGTTTAATTACTACTTATACCCAGGAAAAGATGTTTGTATTCCATGAAAACATGTGTGTATTCGTTCCAGAAAGGAGGCAAATTGTAAATAACTTACATAAGCAAGAGTAGGGGCTGCTGAGTACATTAACTGTGTAAATTCAGTAAGTGTGTTTTAGAGGCAGCGTAAATCCCCATCATTGTACTGGGTGTAGGTCAGTGGAAGAATGTTGTATGCATAAAATCCTCGCTTCCCAACAAAATGAAACTAAGGAAAAAACCTTACATTTAAAAATTAATGTGTATGACATGAGAAATCCACTCCTAATTCAAACAGGAAAAAGAATTGTCAGCGTGCATACGCGTCTGCACACGCCTTTAGTCCCAGCACTCAGGAGGCTGAGGCAGGCGGATCACTGTGAGTCTAAGGCTGGCTTGGCCTACATTGCAAACTCCAATCCAGCCAAGGCTAGTAAATATCCATTAGCAATAATTATCAGTGGACTGTTGCAGTTTTTATTTCTCCTTTTCATTTTTCAGAACAAATACATAGCCGTTTTAGTAAATGTAAGTATTAAGATATTGTGTTGGTCAAGTTAAAGCACACACTTGGGCAGTCCAAAGGCCAGGGAGGCTGGCCCAGTGTGAGCGGCGAAAGTAGGGTGTGAGAAATGTTACTCCCTTGTGGGACTAAGGGAATGGAAAGAAAAATAAGTTTCTGTGAACTTGAAAAAATCCCATTTTATTTGTAGGTCAAGTAACAGGATAGTAGATCTTTCTTACACAATGACCCTGGAAGACTATGGACTAGTGAAAATGCGTGAGATCTTTGTATCCGAGTCATCTCAGGTAAACACAGGTGTCATCAGCTTCCCTAACCAGAACCCAAGTGCATATGGAGGTGTCACGTATGCTTTTCTTTCACATTGTAGGGCCTGTCTGCTGTGCAGCAGAAGCCGTCTTCTCCCCTTCCAGCTACCTGTCCTTCTGAGATCCAGATGGAGCCTCGCGAGACCTTAGAGTACAAGGCTGCGCTTGAGCTAGAGATGTGGAAAGAGATGCAGGAAGACATATTTGAAACTCAGGTAGATTGAAATTGTATTCTAAAATCTCTATTTCACCTACCTAGTTTATTTTTTCCTTCTCTACAACTGGGTTTTCTTTCTTTGATTATCAACAAAACCTTTTTAAGATTTATTTTATTCTTTAACATACAGTATATAGTATGCATATAGTAATATAGTATGCACGTGTGTTGGTGTGGGTGTGTGCACACGAGTACCCATGAAACGAGAAGAGGGCATTGGATCCCCTGGAGCTGCAGTCGTAGATGGTTTTCCTGTCTGATGTGGCTGCTGGGAACCCAAGTTGGATCCACTGTGAGAGCAGTCTGAGCTCTTAATGGTGCCCTCTTTCCAGTGCCACAGAGGGGACCTGCTTACTGGCTTGCTGCACATGACTTTCTCGCCTGCTGTTTTATGGAAACCGAGACACCAGGGATGACACCACCCACAATGGGTTGGGTTTGTCCATATCACTCACTAATTAACAAAATGTCCTACAGGCTTACATACAGCCCAGACTTACGGAGGTATTTTCTTAACTGTGGTTCCTGCCTCTCAAATGAGTTCAGCTGCATCAGTTGATATAAAACTCTCCAGCACAGAGGCCCTGGTGCCCTCTTCTGCCCTCACTGAGCACCAGGCACGCATGTGGTATTGTTAATCAGTATTAGTTCATAAACTGGAAACTTCTTTTACTTATTTAAAATATTTGCCCTTTTCAAGTGACTATTTTCTTCCTATTACAGCTAAAACAGAAAGAATTGGCTCACATGCAAGCTCTTGCAGAAGAATGGAAAAAAAGAGACCGGGAAAGAGAGTCACTAGTGAAGAAAAAGGTAAAGGAAAAACATGTGTAAAAACTGAGGAAGGGAAGGGAAGCATTTGTGTTAGGAGCTTTTAGCCGCATTGCAGTCTATGGAAGGAACAAATCTTAGTTCCCAGCACAAGACAGACAGATAAGTAACTAATGAGCCTTGAGCACAGCCAAAAGAAAAAGACACTTTAAAGTCTACATTCCTAAGAAATGTTCATCTAAATGGGCCTGCACGTGTCTTAAGTATTGTCTTCCTTTACTTTTGAGTTTTATATAATAAGAATTGTGGATAGAACTCGTGTTTTGCCTATTATTGAATTCAAGAGAGCTGACAGTAGTTTAAGTACTTTAAGACAAACTAAGTTCCTTCTTGGACCATTTCTTTTTATGCTATTGAGTTTTTTTAAACATTAAAGTTTGCAAAATTCAAACTAATTTGAGAAATTAATAAAATTGCCACAATGGGATAATTCCAGCTTCTGCCTTTGCCTTCCTTAAATAAATTGGTTTAAATATTATGAAGTTAAAATGAAAAAATTAGCAGTACCAACCAGGACATAGCACGGGGGTAGGCAGACATGACTAGCATGCACATGGCCTCATGTTCAGTCCTTAGCATTGCAAAACACAGGACATGAGATTGTCCATCATATAGCCATCTTGTCTCCACAAAGCAGGCACATCAGGCACACCTAGGGAGTTTGAGGAAGTACTTCACAGATAAGATTGTGTCTGTATTTCTGGAATTTCATAGACACTGTCAGGTGTGTCCTGAAGGCATTCCATGTAAAGAAAGCTCCTTGGAGATGCTTGAAAATGGGCTCTACAATAGGATATGGATGGTTTGGAGGAGGGGGCACCTCAGCACATCCTAGTTCACATCATCCTTTCAAAAACAGGGCACTTGAAGACAAATAAAATATTTAGTTAAAAAATGTACTTAGATTGAAAGGAAAAGTAGCTCAGAACTGAAGTGTGACAGATGGATGAGGGTGGTCTAAGAGAGCTGATGGGTTTAGGAGGCTACAGTAGGACGGGGGCTTTTCTACCTTTGTTCCTTAAAAACACAGCATCCTCATGTCCCAAGGTGTCCAGAGCTGCCACTCTTAACGTCCTTCCATCTAGACTGTAACACACTATTTTAAGAGAAGACAGTAACTGCATTTTCTATGTTCTGACATTTGGATGACCCCATTTGAGAAAAGGGGATTTTAGAAAATCTTCTTTAAATGAAGTTTTTTTTTTTTTTGGTTTTTCGAGACAGGGTTTCTCTGTGGCTTTGGCGCCTGCGCTGGAACTAGCTTTTGTAGACCAGGCTGGTCTCGAACTCACAAAGATCCACCTGCCTCTGCCTCCCGAGTGCTGGGATTAAAGGCGTGCGCCACCATTGCCCGGCATGAAGTTTTTTTTTTAAATAAAAAAATATATAAAGATATTGGCAATTCAATTTTTATTTAAAGGAATAGTCATCATGACATCCTAAATGGCATGGTCCTGCAAACTAGACTAGGACAACATGGGAATGAGGAAATGACAGAACTACAAACAAAAACTGGGGTTGGGTGGGCTGTGCGTCTTCTGATGAAGCCACTTGGTGCTTGTGTGCAGCCGAGGAGGAAGGGTGAGAGGTCTCTGTAGAGGAGCAGTCTCAGGCTGTAGTCATTCAGGAGGAGGGGGCTGAGGCTGCTAGTTTCTGTATACACTGGCCAATCATTAGTTAACAAGGCATTGGGGTCTTTGACATGGCTGTGTCTATGTCACCAATCACATCCCAGGGCTCTCTCCGTTCCTTACACATTCACCCACAGCGTCCTGAGTTATGGAGAAGAGAAGGGAATGGGATTTTTAAGAGCTGATGGGGTCCTCAGTGCTGCCCACAATCCCAGTGCTTCCTCTACTCAGTTCACTCGCTGACTCCCACAGTCGTTATGGCCACGGCTTTTCTCTTACTAGACAAAGCCTGTTCATCCTCTCTCTGTCCGAGCGGTTCCTATCTGTGGAGACACTGGGCTTCCTTCTCTGTATGTCTCTCATATTCTACTCTTCACTTGTCTGGTTCCTGATTTTCATGCCAGATCCAACATCTCAATACTGGAGTTGATTGACTTGTTTCAGGGCCCCATCCTTGTGCGCGTTCTTTGTTCTGTCTGTCTTCACATGTTTGGTGATCTCATGCACTTTCTTGGCATTGTATGTATCAGAATGTGTACATTATACACACATGTGCGAGCTCCGCCTTTTTCTGCTTCCATCCCTGACCTCTTCCCTGGCCTCTTAGCTGCCTGTGCTGCACTCCCCGCTGAGTGTCTAGGATGCATCTCAGGTCCAACATAACCTAAAGCCACAATTCTCATCAGCCTTCTCTCTGCATTTGCTTCACCTGTCTCCCGTGTAAAAGTAAGTGACTTTACCTTTTCCTTGGTTATCAGGCTTCAAGCAAGTCATCGTTAGTTCTCTTTTGAGCTTAGTCTATTAGCACATCTTTGGCTTCACATTCAGAAGATGTTCTGGAAAATAACCACTTTCCCTCACATCCCTCACTATTTCCTTGGTTAAAAGACTGTAGGTTACCTTCTCTCTCTCTCTCTCTCTCTCTCTCTCTCTCTCTCTCTCTCTCTATCTCTCTCTCTCTCTCTCTCTCTCTCTCTCTCTCTCTTCAGGGCTTCTCTTTGTAACCCTGGCTGTCATGGACCCCGCTCTATAGACCAGGCTGGTCTCGAACTCTCAGAGATCCGTCTTCCTCTGCCTCCCAAGTGCCGGGTTTAAAGACATGCACCACCACCACCTGGCTGCAGTTTACCTTTTCCTTAGTGTATCTCTTTCCTTCCTGGCCTCTTTACCTTGTCATGTCCTTGTCAGCCAAAGACCACACCTTTAGCTGTGTACTCTCCTCTGTTGAAAACTCAGTAGGATAAAGTGGGGCTCTTGGCAGAACATAGAGGGTATTCTATGATCTGTGCCCTGGCCTCCTCTTCTACTTGCTTCTGTCTCCACCACACTGGCTGTAACTCGACACTTGATAAGTCTCCCTCTTTTCTAGGGATACGGGGAACACTTCCCCCTGAAGATGCTTTTGTTGTCTACTCAGAATAATCTCAGTGAAGCCTTCTCTGACTACCATATCCAAAGTAGTGCCCCTTTCCTGTCACAGGCACCACCTCTCTCCTGGCTAGGCTGTGCTTCTTCCTGAGCCTGACTAGCATAGATCTGCACTTGTTTGTTTATTTACTCTGTCTTCCCCAGAACATAGGTTCCACTTGACTTTGTTTTTCCCAGTATATGTTAGGTATATATATCTAACTAAAATAAAAGATTGTGATTTGAAGTTTTCATACAAATTTTGAGTTTGATATATTTAAGGTAGAATTGTATGTCTGGAATTATAGGAAGTTTAACTTCATGATATAAGTTTGGGAGGCCTTGATGTATGGACCAGTAGGGCTAAGTGCCATTGAGAGGTTATTGCATGAGAGGAACAAGTATCCTGAGATGACGCTGGTGTGAACAGAGATATTTCGGTATTTTTTGATTATGATTTGGTTAGGTTGTGCTTGCCATAGTTTACATCGGTCAAAGCTAAACACTGAGTTGGGAGTTTGGTTAGTGTGTTGAGCCTGAGAAATCAAAATGGAGCTGTCAGATTTTACTGTCAAATTAACATGGATGGTGGGCATAGTCATGCTAAGTTTGCAGACATACTTCTGGAAATTTTTTTGCCACCAGTGTGGTGACTAGCATTTTTAAGTAGCAAAGGGGATTGCTTATAGACTGAGCCTGTGGACACAGCTTGCCCTAAGCTTTGGCAGTGCAGTTATTGGTGTCTGAACCAGTAAGGCTGCATCTGGATATTATATTTTTTAAAAGATTTAGTCCAGAACCTAGATGTCCATTAAATTCAAGGCATTAAAGAATGTAGAAATCACAGTATGTGAAGCAGTTGCAGTATGTGTTGATCTTGGAGAAGGGAAGAGAAGGCTATCACAGTGTCAGATATGTGGAGATAGAGTGTAGAATCCTTCCACTTCCAAGAAGCCCCACAGCAGGTGCTCACCAGCCTTAGGGAAGAGGGGGTCTGGAGAGACCTGGGTCCTAGAGGCTGGGTGATAATGAGGGCAGAAAAATGGCTTTGGAAAGTCCCAGAGACAGATGATCAACTAAGAGAATGGCAAATCCTCCACCCCAAGTAAGCTGAGCTGGTAGCTTTTTATCCTGAATAGAACTCGATTCTCAAAAACAGACCTTGGCTGGGTGTGGTGGTGTGCGCCTCTCTAGCACTTGGGAGACTGAAACTCGGGGAGTTCATGGCCAGCCTGATATACATAGCAAGTTCCAAGACATGTCTCAATGAAAACACAGGTCTTGGGCCACTAGTGCCGGTACACAGGACTTCACCAGCACTTTGGCTTCTCAGTAGAAGAATGCCCAGTGCAGATGTCCTTGTAGAAGATTCCTTTTTCGGAAGATGGAAGAATTTATGCTTTGAATTGGTACATGTTTTATGTCTCTCTCTCATTCTCAGATACTGTTAAGGATGTGTTGTCTTGAACATGAAGAAGATCGTTTTTCTTTTTCTGTGTTTTAGGTAGCTGAGTACAGTATCCTAGAAGGCAAACTTCAAAAAGCCCTAACTGAGCTAGAGAACCGAGAGCAGCAGCTTGCCAGTGCGGAAATGGAGGTAGCGTCTCTGAACTTGGTTCCCTGAGTTGTGGAGTCCGTGCCCTTATCCCTCTTGTTGCCTGCAGAATGTGACAGGCATTGGATGAGTACTGTTTCAGACATGGGGACAGCGCTATAGAGCTGGGTAAAGCATGCTAGGGTGCTCGGATTCAGCACAGGAGTGGCTGTCACTTAACCACTTTTCTCACTGCTGCAACAGTGGTTTATGTTCTTTCCCATTGTGTGTAGGAATTAGTATTTTTACTGCTTGGAGAAGAGCAAGTGGGTGTCAGAGGGAAAAGAATATCCCTCGTATTCATTAAAGGTTCGATCCCACTTACCTATAATCCTAGTACTCAAGAGGTAGAAGCAGGACAGCTTGGGCTGTTTAACCAAAAAAAAAATAATAATAATAATAATAGTAATAATAATAGTTTGGATCTCAAGACATATGGGAATTTGTTGTGGTGTTAAACATAGTCAGCAGTACATTAGGTCTTAGCAAAATTGTACCCCAGGACTTTTCTGTAAAATATAAGTGTGTAATACACATAAATTATATTCAACTTATAAGCATATAAAACATGAAAGTAACTACAATCTTTCCATTTTGTTTATATGTCTCTTCTCTAACTGTAATGTTTAAGATTTTATCAGTAAATACTTTGATTTTATTATTTACATTTCTGTAGTTTTTAAATGAGTTAGGTGTATTGGCCTAATCAAATCTATCTTCTACATGGTTAGGCATTTAGAAACATCTAGTTAAAGAAAGAAACTCAGTCACATTTTTATAATAAAAATGAGGGTTTTAAGTGGTTAGGATTTTTTCAACTAAATTTATATGAGTTGTGTGTGGCTTGTATATTATTAGCATTGAGTAATTGAAAAATTAGTATAAACATTGAAGTCTAATAACTAAAGAGGACATGAAGTAAGCTTGTAGTTATTCTTCATTGTGCATGCATCTGTGCATGCACTTGAATGTGCATGCTGGCAAGGCCAGAGGACAGCCTGGAGTTGTTCTTAGAGGAATCCCACCGACTATATGAGACCGGGTCTCATTAGCCGGGAGCTCACCAAGTAGGCTGGGCTTGCTGGACTTGCTGTAGAGCTCCAGGATCTGCCAGTCTCCTCTTCCCCAGCTCTGGGAGCACAGTGCATTCTTATGTGAGTTCTGGGGTCATGCTCAGGCCATTGTGCCTAGGAGGCACTACCCTGTGGACTGAACCATCTCCCCAGCTCAGCTATAAGGGTTTGAACACTGACTAATCTAAGGCTAGGAGACAAACAGTGTCATGCAGCTAGCAACCTGCCAGCCTCCCAATGGTGCTTTTCTTTTCAGCTTCAGAGAGAGAGAAAAGAACTGCAGTCAGAACGGGAGCGGAACCTTCAAGAACTTCAGGACTCTGTCCGCAGGGCCAGAGATGACTGTGTTCACCAAGTGGAGCTGGAGAGGCTGAAGCTGAAGCAGCTGGAAGAGGACAAACGCCGGCTTCAGCAGCAGGTGCTGGAGTTACCTGCTTCTAAAAATGCTTCACCACAAAGCGATGACACCCACTGTGATGGGACTGTTGTATTTGCTGCAGAGATCCCAACTGAAATGGGATTTTTTTTTAAATTAAAGCTAAGGACTGTATTAGTGTAATTTTCTTACCCTTAGAACCATTTATGTGAAACTGCAGGATTCCAGGTAACTTGCAATGTAAAAGGTTTTTCTGTAAATCTCCTTTTAGCCACGTAGACATTCATTAGGACCTTAATGCTAGAAGTTTTCTAAAATAATCTAGTGCTTTCAAGAACCTACATTTTGTAAGATGAGTATCTTCCTTGCCTCGGTTTACAGTCCCTTCATGAGCCCATCCTTCCAGCCAATTGTCAGAGTCCCCTTATAGCCAGGTCACTTAGGTGGGATGGGCATCTTCATGCCCACATTTGCTGAACTGAACCCATTCTTAGTGTTGAATATTCTCTTTTCAGCTGTCGTTTCCCCCCCCCCCAACACACACACACTTTCCTCCACCCTCGGGCTTTCTCCTATGCCACATTCTGCAGTCTTCTCTGCTCCCTTGTCTAGCGATTAAGCTTCCAACTTTCTTCAAGCTTACTTATGCTTTTCCACATTTCTAGTCAAGACCTTGTCTCTGTACTCTTGACCTCCATTTCAAATCGCTTTGTTGATACCCTTACTTAGATATTTTCAAGGCATTTTAAAGTGGTGTCTTACCGTTATACTTACCTTGCTTTTCAAAGTGTTTGTGTTGATGGCGGGCTGTCTGTGCTTGTGATGTCATTGTGTGGATGACAGGCCGTCTGGGCTTGTGATGTCATTGTGTGGATGACAGGCCGTCTGGGCTTATGATGTCATTTGTGTGGATGGTGGGCCGTCTGGGTTTGTGTCGTCATTGTGTGGATGACAGGCCATCTGGGCTTGTGATGTCATTGTGTGGATGACAGGCCATCTGGGCTTGTGATGTCATTTGTGTGGGTGACGGGCCATCTGGGCCTGTGTTGTCATTGTGTGGATGACAGGCCGTCTGGGCCTGTGTTGTCATTGTGTGGATGACGGGCCATCTGGGCTTGTGTTGTCATTGTGTGGATGAGCAGGCTGTCTGGACTTGTGATGTCATTGTGTGGATGATGGGCCGACTGGACTTGTGTTGTCATTGTGTGGATGAGCAGGCTGTCTGGACTTGTGATGTGATTGTGTGGATGATGGGCCATCTGGGCTTATGTTGCAGCCAGGTAGTTTTGAAATTTGTGGAGCAGGTCATTCTTGAGCCTTCCACTGCCTTTTCACCGTGCATAGGTGGTGATGAGTATCCTTAGCTCGTAACCTGTGTGTAGTTTCTAGCCATCTGTCTGACGTCATCCCCCACTCTCCACCTCTGCTGTGTGCTGTGTACTTTCTGACTGTAGCTGTCTTGTCAACATACCCTGCGTGCTTCCCCCACAAGACCTCACTGTGTCCAGTTTCCCACAGGTCGTATAAATTCTGTGTTTTTCCTTTACTTTCAGCAAAATGTCACTTACCCCAGATATTTCCAAGTCCAGGTCAAGCTTATGTTACATGTATTTCTGCAATATCATTTTCTTTTTTCTTTACAATGTACCAGTTTTTATTTTAACAATCATTTAATCCATTTCAGATTGTTGCTCTGTAAAAACTGTTTGGTTTATAGCTCTGTCCTGGAGCCCAGCCTGGATGACAGCAGTGCTAGGGACTCAATAAATATTTCTAGAAAAGGGAGGGAAAGATCAGGCTGTTAAAAATTCAGCTTATCTTTCTTGAAAAAGTCTAGTGTAGATTAGATGTGTCTGTTGAATGCTTTGGGGTCTTCTGTCATGAACAGTGTCCATAGTTCTCTCACCCACATTGTTTACATGGCTGTAAATGTGAATTTGGTTGTTATCATAGGTCTCATTTAACATACAAAAGTAGGTATTTGTCGTGGGACTCACCAGTATAGTGCTTTTCTTCCAGCTCAAGAAGGTTTGGTCATCCAGAGCAAAGGCATCAGTCAAGGGAGTGCTTGGCATACCCCCCATCCCCTGTCACATCTACACCATCCCAAGATGGTGTCACTGACTCACAGTTCTGTAGCAAGAGCCTTGGCGAGAAGGGAATTTTGGAAAGTTATCAAGGCATATCTTTATTCTTGATGCCCAATTCTAATCAGGAGGGAGGCTGGTGAATTTCCAGTTTGCTCAAGGACCAAAGTCCTTGATATGCCACATTTTATGCATAAGAGAAATCTAGGGCCATTACACTGACATGGTTTCATATATTGAATGTGCCGTTCTAATTAGAATGGTAGAAGAGACAGTTAAGTATAAAGAGGACTTATGAAGATAGAAGTATCTATATTCCGATAGGTAAAAGCAGGCACTGGAGCTCACAGTGATAGATGACTTCCCAAGGACAGAGTCCACCGTGCCCTAACAGCTGTTACCTTACAACTGGATTGTAACAGCATAATTGTTTATGACACTGTCCCTGAATGGTGAAGAACCAAATATACTATTAGTATATTTCTTGTTTAAAATATAAAAGTAGGGGCTAGGAAGTTGGCTTGGTCAGAGAAGGTGCTTTCTAAACAAGCATCTGCGCTTGAGTTGTGGTCCCAAGCACCCTTGGAAAAAGCTGGGAATGGTAACATGCACCTATAGTCAGCACTGGGAAGCAGAGCAGGAGGCGCCCTGGGGCTTGCTGCCCAGCCCATTAGTCAGTCTGTGAGAGCTCCTTTCAGAGTGTATGGTGGAGAGTACAGATACTGATGGTGACTTGTGACCTCCACACACGTGTGTGTACAGACACATACATCACACACAGAGCAAAAGTCTTTTAAAAAGTGAGATCACTTCAGAATTGGAAGACTGAGTTAGGTGGAAACTTGTCATGGAGGGAGCAGCAGCTTCTTCTGAAGATTACAGGTATTTCGTAGCTTACAGAGCCACCATGCTCAGCCTGATGGGCATCTTTCTGCCCTCAGCTAAGTACTAATTAAGCTGCCACTCCCTGCCCCCTTTTTCAATTTACAGAGTATTGGGAGACTTCATCAGAGCCAGTTCTGCAGAATGAGAAGCCTCTGCTCCTGATTACCCTTCGGTCATCTTTGGCATTCCTTCAGGCGTTGAGCCCCTTGGTCCTTAATTTTTTTTACTTAGTTATTTAAAAAAAAAAAAAGCTTTCTGTTAGTTAATTTGTTGGATTCTTAAGTACTGGCAGTTTTCTTTTTACTCCTTTTATGAGTTTTCCAAATGTTCTTCCGTAACATGTTTTAGAATAATAATGACACTGTTAATCAGGTTGTACAGTGTCAAGATTTGCTTATGATTGCTACAGATAATGGCGCTAATATGCTTTCCCTGTGCATACAGCTTAATGATGCTGAAAATAAGTACAAGAGTTTGGAAAAAGAGTTCCACCAGTTCAAGGACCAGCAAAGCAACAAACCAGAAATACGGCTGCAGTCAGAAATAAATCTCCTCACCTTGGAAAAGGTACCTGTGTCAACTCTTGTCAGCATAACTAGCTCCAGTGGCCAGCTTAAGAAGTCACTGGTGATACATGTGTATACATTGTGCTACCCTCTTCAGGGAATGCAAGGTGTGTGGCCTGGGTTGAGTTGGTGGTGCTTGCATGAATAGAATGTTGAGTTGTGAACAGAACTGACTACTGTAGGGATAAAGGAATTCAAAAACTCTCAGGGCTGGGCAGTGATGGCTCACTCCTTTAATACCAGCCCTTGGGAGGCAGAGAGGGTTATCTCTCTGAGTTCGAGGCTGGTCTGATCTACATAGAGAGTTCCAGAACAGCCAGGGCTACATAGAGAAATGTCTCAAAAAAACAAACACAAAAAAAAAAACTGTCAAAGATGAAAAAGCCATATTCAAAATGTGAGTAGGTGTGTTTAGAAGCTCAGTCCAGCCAGTGTCCTGTCCCAGTTTACCCAGCTGCCCCTACTGTTATATTTAGGATCTGATCTCTAGTGCCAAACTTTAGTGTCGTGGTCTTTGTGACTGCTCTGCTTCTGTGCTTTCTGGCTTCGATGTCCTGCACAGGACCATTCACATAGAACAAATACTTATGTTCCCACACCTTTAGCTTAGAAGAAAGAATATTCATCCTACTTTGTTTTCTGTGGTTCAGATGTAGCCATGTCTGCCATTTATGTTGGCATTCCCCCATAAACAGAATGTACAGTGGCTAGGCATTACGAAGTATGAGTTCAGGACACCAGGATGACACAGTGGAAGAAGGTGCCTGATCACCTGAGTTCAAGCTCGAGGAGGGACAGAAATGACTACTGCAAGCTTTCCTTTGGCTTCTGCATGTGGGTACTGGTACTCATGCGCACACATACACTATTTTATCAGACTGAGTGTTAATGTGTATACACACACACATGCCTGAGTGTATTCCATGAATGTGCAGGTACCCACTGAAGTCAGAGAGGGTATCTTATCCCTTAGAGCTGGAGTCACAGGTGCTAGGAAATGAATTTAGGTCCTCTGGAAGAGCCGCAAGAGCTCTTAACTACTGAGCCATCTCTCCAGCCCCATAAAATATTTTTTTAAAAAGTGTGAATATCCAACAGCCATCCAAAGGTGAGCATATGCATTGAGATCTGAAGAGGAGAAAACAGCAGTGCAGAGAGCTGTGAGAAGTCCAGGGAGCTCCTTCAGAGGCGCTAAGGCGAGAACTCTCTAGAACTCAGACGGCCAGCCTAGAGTGTAGCGTGTACCAGGTAGGTTTAAAACACCGGCTTTTAAAGCCATGAAGGAAGTTAGATTTCGTTCTAAGTCATGCATAATGGCAGTCACCTTCTTGGACACATAACCGTGAGACTGTCTCACATTCTGGCCCAGCCACTTAGCTGTGTCACAATGGATAGCTTCTTCTATTTATTTCATATTTTTAAACAGGGTAATAAAATGAACAAAGTGCTTAGCATAGAACCTGGGACATTTTCTACTTATTTATTTAAAATCTGTCTTTTAACCTTGCTGTTACTTTTTATGTTTTGTTTTATGTTTGTAAATAAAATTGACAAGTTTGAAATGATGAAGGCTGGAATGCAAGCAAAGGTTGCATGGGTCTTGAAAGAGGGTAGAAAGCTAATTTTTCCTTCTAGCTTGAATTTCATCATAGTTCTTTTTTGTGGGTGATAAGTGAATGAAAATTGACTTGGTGGTGAAAGAGTGAAGCCCTCAGTGGAGCTGCATGGCTTCCAAGTGGCCATTTGAACTGCAGAGCAGTTCGTGGAGATGGAGCCTGTGACTGGGCAGATGCTGGAATAGCTTCCTGAAGTGGCTTTGTGTTTTTATTCGTGAGTTAAGTAGAAGAAATTATTTTATTTAAAATGAAAAAAATGTAAATCATATTTTCAAAACAGTAAAGATAAAAGTAAATGATGAGATACTATTCAAGGGTTTTAATTAGAAGAGTAAGGAATCTTTACTTTTTGAAAAGAAATCCAATTAGTGTTTAAGAGGATATGAACAGGCTTGATGTGGTGGTGCATGCTAATCCCAACACTCAGGAGGCAGAGGCAGGTGGATCTCTTGAGAGTTCAAGGCCAACCTGGTCTACAGAGTGAGTTTCAGGACAGCCAGAGACTTTTGGTTTTGTTTTGTTTTAAAGAAGAGGAGCCTATGACCTGCTTCTTTTGAGAAAGACCCAAAGTTTTGTCCTGAGTGCCTTTGAGAGCAGTTCTAAATGGCTTACTCTCGCAGCCCTTCCATACTTTTCAGGGAAAAAAATATATTTCTTATCCACAGTTAAAGTGTTATTAATTAGATAACTGTTGCTTGAAAAATAAAACTAGAAGTTTATTAGAATATTTATTCATTTAAAAAATAAGCTTCAAGGTAGACAAGAGTCATTAACCATTAAGTATTAAGAATACCAGGAATGGATTGGGAGAAGTGGTGCCGTGAACTGTCTCTATTAGGACAAAGGCTGCTTCCAGCGTGCTGCAAGTGTACAGTAAAATAACTTCTTAGCCTTTCTGGAAATTCCTTGTAAGTCTTTTGGGAACCAGAAGAGGGCAGCGTCTTATTCTGAAATAGTAACAGATTAAAGCATAGAGATGCCAGCCAGGGAAACTGTCTGAACTGAGGAAAAGCTTATTATTAATCTTTTCTTTTTTCTTTTTTCCTTTTTCTTTTTTTTCTTTTTAAAGACAGAATCACTATTATAGCTGTGGCTAGCCTTGAACTCATAGAGATCTGCCTGTCCTTGCCCTATTAATGCTGGGATTAAAGGTGTGTGACACCATGCCTGCCTAACTGTTCTTAACATAACATACCCATTTTCATCGAAAGAATCTAAAATTAACACAAAGACAGAGTTTTACCAAATAATTCATGGTTTCTTTTATTATTACAAAAGTAAGTAGTTCTGTGTTTTTTTTTTTTTCCAGTTTAATTTTCCTGTGGTATGTGTGAGGCAGGCACTTGAATGCCTTGGGACATGTGTGGATGTCAGAGGACAACTTCTGGGAGTTGGTTCCTCCATCCACTGTGGGCACTGTGGGCTTCAAGGTGTTGGTCTCAGCATCAAGGTTGTGCTACAAGCATTTCTACCCTCAGAGCCACCTCACGGCACCCACACCCCGCCCACCTTTTTCATTGTTTTGAAACTGGGTCTTATCCTCTACCTCAAGATGGTCTAGCAGCCAGTAGTCTAGACGGACCCCAAACTTGGAGTGGTCCTCCGGGTTTCTGAAATTACATATGCAAGTCATTGCATCCGAGTTTGTGAGTTTTCTTTCACTAGAAAGAAAATACTCTTTGCATAGTTTGTAAATTATTGGGGCTTTAAAAACTAAAGTATGGAAAGCATATATTTTAGTAGGACATATAGAATTTGAAAGATCAACATATTAAAAAATGTCAACATTTTTAATCCTGATAAAATTTGTGCAGTCCTGAAGAACACTGTGGTATCCTGTGTGTCACTGCTCTTAGAGCGAATAGGAGAGGGAGAAGAGACTGAAAGCATATTGTGCATTGGGTTCTTTCAACACGGTGCTTGGTTTCAGAGATGACTCAGAGTCATAAATGGCCATGACTGATCTAACCCAAAGGAAACCATTTGGTGTTTCATATGTAATAGATTTCAAGACAGCCTCATGTAGAGGGAAAATCTGAAGTGAATGTTAAGATTTAGGAAAGCAGAAGGAAAAAAAAAGGATTGGCAGGCCAGGAAGCTGGGTGAGGCGAGTTGTGGGGCACAGAGGTACAAACATGGTTGGGTTGTCTGTGAAAAGTCCTGAAGAAGTAGGTTAAGCAAGAAGTACAGAAATTATGTTTTGGATCCTAGGCAAATAGCTGTAGTCAGTTTTTCAGTGGAGAGTGAATCGATAGCAGTGTGCAGACTCGCAGGCATATTTAAACTGGGATGGTACGAGACCCTTTATAGTCAGAGTGAGGAGGCTTGGGCTGCACAAGTAGCAATAGAAGTAGAAAGGGAAATCTGAAAGTGCTTCAAGGGACAAATAGGTAGCTCCTTGTGAGAAGTTAGGCCTGGGAACGGACTACAGACAAAAGGAATGCTGTGCCTTTGCTAGGGGATTTGTCTTCTGCAGTCTGGGTTGACTTGGGACCTGAGCTGTCTCATTTCAGGGGTATTTAACTTAGCTTCTGGTGTGTCACTTCAGTCTTGGAACAGTGAAACCCTAGGTAAAAGTACAAGTACAAGCCAGGGATGGTAGTGCACACCTGTAGTGCCAGCACTGTTAGTACAAGAGGTCAAGAATTCAAAGTCAGTTGATGCCACATGGTAAGACCCTGCCTCAAAAAAAAAAAGACTTCCAGAAACCACTAACTGTAAGGGTTTTTAATTGACTTCTGAATACCCTGAAATAATATTAACAGTTTGAAAACCTTCTAAAAATATGTGTTCTAAAAATGAGATAGGTGCTTCCCTAACCACACACACCTCAGTACTGTGGCTGCCTGCCTAACCAAGACCCGAGCAAAGGCAGCATAAACAGACATGTTAACTTGGAAGGGGGGAATCCCTCTGGGTCCCACCCCTAAACAAAGAACATTAGGCACCAAAAGACTAATAAGAAAGGGAGAGATCACTTTTCCCAGGGATGGTCCCCCAGATTGGTTATCCAATACAAAGTGGTCAGCCCTAGACATATACATACAAGCAACATCAAATGCATTCACTTGGTTGTTTACTACATTTATGCAGGCATGCGTACATATAAACAATAAAAGAGGGCATGAATATGAGAGGGAGCAGAGGGGGTATGGGAGCAGTTAGAGGGAGGAAAGGGAGAGAGAAGTATGGTAATTATATTTTAGATTTAGCAAATAATAAAATTAAGTATAAACCTAAAATTTTTGGCTGTATGTATTATTCTAGCAATTGGGTCCATATGATTCTTTAGAGTCACAAGCACTATATTCTTAAAAAAATGTTAGGGATTATTGATAGGAATGAATTTGTGCCTCAGATTTGCCGGTAAGTTTTTAGGAATAAAAAATACCATATGCAGAATGACACATGTGTTTTAACATAACTATAAAATTATGAAATTTTTAATATTTATGCAAACCTGGTAGAACTGCCTAGTTTTTACTGTTGGAGCAGGTCCATTAGGCCTCATCCTTGGTCTGGTCCAGGATGCAGACCTTGTCCAGGACCACGTGCATGCTCTCAGAGAGTGTCTCTGCTCCTCTGAGGTACGGCTTGTTGTTAAATTACCAAGTGAAGTGTATGAATCACTGGGCATAAGTGGAGGGATTATCTCCAGTAATCTCAGCAATATCATTCAGCTCAAGATGCTTGAGTCTGTTGTGAAATGTCAACACATCTGAATCCAGGCACTAGGGATTTGTAAAACAGAAAGACCTCCAGTCCTAGTAGTCATATATAACTGCAGAGAATGTTCTGGTCTTTTGTGACGGGGACTTGGCAGTCTGCTTTTCCTGTCATTTTATTTTGCTCTGAATTTTCCAACATTAGAATTTTTATAGTGTCTTCATTTTTGTTTTTCTCATAAAACATCAGGAGTTGTATGTATGGGAAAAACTAAACTTGATTTTTAAAAAGCCAGCTAGTTCAGAGTAACAGTATTTTACTGTAATTCAAGCAGATTATTACATTATCACTTAATAGTAAAACTGTCTGCTGGCTGCATGAATTTGTTTGGTGCATGGTTTTTAGCACTGAGTGAGTACATTCCAGAACATAGCCAAGTTGGCTTTAGTTCATGCATAACAGATTGCCTGCTGCAAACATAAATAACAAGATTTTTAATTGAATCGCTTTAGTGTTTTTCTTTATATATTTCAGGAAAGATAGAAAAAAAAAGTGAGCTGTGTGTTATTAAGGAACATTATTTTTCTTCCTCTTGGGTTTATTTTAACATTCTTAAAATATTTTTACATTTTTGAGTTTGCATCTCTTAGTAATTTGCTTTCTGATAAAACACTGCACAGTTTCCAATGTTCTGTGGTTTTGCCAAAAGTTAAGAAAGTATCTCAGCTCTCCTTATTACAAGACAGAATCCCACCTAATCATAGGCCTTCAAAAAGGAAGATCAGCCCCTGAGATCAGAGCACAAGCCGAAGAGGAATGTTAGCAGTCAGAGCTGTCTTTTGTTAAAAATGAATGTATTTTCACTCTGGTAATATACACATTTAAATACATTTATAGTAACTGTCTGGAGGTTAAGACTAATTCAGTTCTTTTTAGTCTAGCCTGCAAGGCAATAAAAATAATACTATATTTTAAACAAGAAAATGTTCATGTGCCATAATATTTATAGTAAATTATATAACAGCTTTAGACTATGTCATATGTCATGCTGTATAAACTCTTTTCTTAAGCCCGACTCTTTGTATATATTATCTTTCAGTGATTGCACACAGTGGTATAGTGTTTCACTTGATATGATTTTAATCACTGTTAGGTTGAACTTGAAAGAAAGTTGGAATCTGCAACCAAGTCTAAACTGCATTACAAGCAGCAGTGGGGTCGAGCTTTGAAAGAGCTTGCCAGACTCAAGCAGGTATGTGGTTGAGAGCAGACTCTGTCTTCTTCTCGCTACTTTGTAAGTTTCATGTTTGACATTATGTGTTAGAAGTCTGCTGTGGCCTTTCCAGCGCTGCTGCTGAAGATCAAGGCTGTTTGGGTTTGTCTTTTAATGTGTTTTATGCAGAATCCTCTTTTCATAATTAAAAGCTGAAACTTTCTTATTTTTAGTTGTCAGCTGTCTTGTTGGAAATAAGCAACTTAACTTCACTTAGAAGCAACTGCTTTTTCCTTAGAACTCATTCTCATTAGACTTCACTGAAAGAGACAATTTTGGGATAAACTAAATTTGCCATTTCTTAACATTTAAGAGCATATTTTAAAATGATTTTTGTAGGAAGACAATTATTCAACCATGAAAGCTGTCATTGGGAAGTTTTGCATAATTTTAGGTTTAAAAGACTTGATAGCTTTCTGAAAATCCTTTTTGGCATTTTCCCTTCTTACACAAGAAAGTTATTTTAATGAGAAATGTATCTTAATTTGGGCTATAGTTTTTTCAAATGATTAAGATCCAAAAGAATATGAATGAGCTTACTTTGAATATAATTTATTGTACCTATTAAAAGATCATGAATAGTTAATTTACTCCAACCTTAAAAAATTTATCAGCTTAATTTCTGAATAAAACCTGGTATATAATGTCTTTCAGATTTATATATTCTTTAGTATGTTTTCATAAAATTACATCAAATACTACTCAAGTTATTATGCTAGTGCTTATGATCTTTTTATAGGGCACTACCAGACTATATGGGAATTAAAGAGTAGTAGACCATATGCCAGTGTAGCTTATGGCTGTGTTCAGAGTGTATGTGTTACAGGTAGAGATCAACGTATTAGATAGTATACAGATTTACTCAAGTTGTGTGTCTTTTATTTGAAATTGTTTGAACCAGGAATATTTTGGCTTTCAGAATTTTTTTCTATTTTATAATATTTGTATATTGTAATGAGATGTCTTGGATATACACCCAAGTGTAAACACAATCTGCTTGTGTTTCAGTTCTAAAGTAATTATATGGCCAAAGGGTATTTTTTTTCCTTTTTACAGTGTTATGCCTGTCTCCTGACCATAGTAGTGCCATCATGAAGCTCAAAAATTTTAGATTTTAGAGATTTTTACATTTTGCATTTCAAATTAGCAATGTATTATTTTAATGCTGGCACTCTAGCATGGACATTTTGCACAGTAATAAGGTCTTCCTAAATCAAGACACCATGCTCAGTATATATTCATAAGTAAAACATGGGCCTCTCAGGGAGCTGAGAATTTGATAATAAGGAAGAAACAGTTGTAACCATTGCCTGAGCACCACACAGAAAAGAAAATTGTTTGTTGTGACCTAGGACGGTGTCTGGTGTCAGAAGGATAGAGTTCACATGGAGATAAGTCATTAGGATATTAATAGCAAAACTGATTGTGACATAGCAAATTAATAGTCGCTATAGTGACTGCAATGGTTACTGCAAAGAATCATGAAGTGAGAAAGCCTTTTAAAATATAGAGGAGGACCCAATTTACAGGGCATCTCCGGTAAGGATGCTTGGAGCTTTAATTGTAGTTATAGAAATGTCACAAGATCATTCATGAAAGATGATGCCAGGGGCTCAGCCATAAATTCTGGAAAGGTTTTCCAGTTTGGGAAATACAATTAAAGAAGCTGTTTGGAGCCAAGTATGCAGTGTATACCTTTAATCCTAGCATTCTGGGGGTAGAGGCAGGAGGATTTCCATGAGTGTGAGGAAGGACATAAGATTATAAGATTTGCAAACATGAGTGGGCATTTTAGGTTTTTAGATTTAGAAATATGTAAGTAGCCAGAAATACACATTTTTTTTTTTTTGAATCTGAACTCAAGTGAGGGAGTCCTTGACTAGGGAGCAACCTGATGATGGGACAGTGTTCTGTTTCTAAGGGCATAGTACTGCCCTGTACCAAATAAATCTCAGATTGATTTGTTTTGTTTTCATTTTAATTCTAAAATTCCTGGGTAGCTGATCATATTCCCATTTTACAGATGAAGAAATGAGGCTTACTGTTGTCATGTGGCTCATAGAGATACAATG
The DNA here is from genome assembly GCA_028555095.1 of Dicrostonyx torquatus. Classification (NCBI taxonomy): domain Eukaryota; kingdom Metazoa; phylum Chordata; class Mammalia; order Rodentia; family Cricetidae; genus Dicrostonyx; species Dicrostonyx torquatus. The sequence goes on from JAQHUG010000078.1 coordinate 5,979,704, forward strand.
TGGGAAAACTAAGACTGAAGTCCAAACTCTTTCCTATTAGTTTCAGTGCATAGTTGACAAGGGTTTTCCACAGAAGTACTAAAGCAGAAGACATGAGTTGGCACCTCCTTGTAGAAAAAAAGGGTGTGATCGTCTGTTAGCGAGAGCAGTCAGGATGAAAACTATCTTTGAGGAAGAAGCAGCTAGACTTATAAGTCATGATGCCAAGATACTTAGGTGGCATTTAAATGTAGGGAGGAGGCCTTCTGGAACAGGGAGCACGGAGGTTGATGAGAGTAACAAAAGTAACATGCTACTTCTGAAAGGGCCTCTCCCTAAGCTGCCTCAGGTTGGCGTTGAGTTTACAGCCTCCCAAGTCGTTGGGATTATGGGTATTAAAGCCACCACATCAGGCTGAAGTAGGTTTTTGTTTGTTTTGTTTTTGTTTTTCAAGACAGGGTTTTTCTGTGTAGCATTAGCTGTCCTGGAACTCCCTCTGTAGACAGATCCACCTGCCTCCCAAGTGCTGGCATTGACGGTGTGTGTTAACTGAAGTTGTTTTCAAATATATAAGTAAGTTATGCGTTAACATCTAAATGCCTGACTCTTCATTCCTTCTACACTGAAATATTGAAGTAGCTCCTTTTAAAAGGCTATTGAATATGTGAGCAGTCTATAGCTAGTCCAAGTTCAGCCCTGACTATGAGAGACCCTGTCCCAAAAGGAAAAGGGTGGGGGAGGGCGGTTGGCTCCGTGGGACCGTGCTTGCCAAGCAAGCATGAGGACCTGAGCTTTGACACCAGCATTCCTCTGAAAAGGGCCAGGTGCTGCAGGGCGCCTGTTAGCCCAGCACTGGAGAAGCTCACAGAGGAAGGTCTCAGTGCTTCTGGCCAGCTAGTCTTGCCAAATTGATACGCTCCAGGTTCACTTTGTGAGTCTCTTTCCCAAAAAAACAAGATAGAGAATGATTGAGGAAGACACTGATGTCAACCACTGGCCTCCACAGGCATACATGGAAACACCCTAAAAAAGGAACAAAAATGAAGCCAAAGATTATGAAATCTTCCCACCCCCAAAATTCCTCTTTGCTAATCCTGCATCCTCATATTTTAGTATCTTCTAGATCTTTACATATACTCTATTGTCTATTCATTCTTTCTTCCTGTGTATTTTTACTTTGTCTTTAAAGAATTGGCAAAATGATTTTTTATTTGTTTCTAATATGAGAGGATATCACATTCAGTTTCTTTCTCTTGAGTTGCTGTAAATGTATTAAGAGAGAAAGCTATTGAATTTCTCTAAAACTTAATCCATTAAAGAAACTGAAAGCTACCACCTTGAGGTGGGGAGAGGGCACAGTGGGCAAACACAGTCGCCCTGCTTGTGAGGACCTGAGTTCACATCCTCAGTACCCACATAAAGAGTGCCATGGCATGTGTACCAGGAACCCAGCTTTGGTGGGAGAAGAGAAGTCCATCCTGGGAGCTTGCTGGTCAACAGTCCTTAGTCAAAACAGCGAATTCTGCAGGTTCAGTGAGATACCCTGTCTCATCGTATGAGGCAAAGAACAGCAGAGGAAGACAGTGCCCTGCTCTGCCCTCCACGTGTGCGTGCATAGGCATGCATATCCACTCACATGTATGCATCTCATACACACACGCAAATCCATACACAATAAATATTAATTTAAAAATAGCAGTCCCTGAGTGAGTGCAGTGTGTTTAGTACTTTCTTATTTTAGACTAATTTTATCCCTTATCCTGTAAACTTTCTGCTTTAGAAACAATATTATAAACAACTTTTGAGGTCACTAGGAGCCTCTGATGTTTTGCAGACCATACTGAGATGCAGTAATTTAAGGTAAGTAATAGCCCTTGGGGTCTTCATCGTGAATTATGCTATGCCACTAACTGGTTTTGGGAGATTAAAATTAATAACTTCATTAAATTGGCACATTTCATATGTGTGAAAATTACTTCTAATTTTTTCCCTAAAACTCTTTATTAAAAACACATTTATTTTGTGTTGAATATAAAATTGGAAGTGTCTCTCTGCTTTTGTTCAGAGAATTGTTTGTGCAGCTTTTTTGTTTAAATTGGATTAGTACCATGTTAATTTTACATTGCCTCTGGTGAATAGCCACGAGGCTGTAATCCCTGCCAGTAATGTGTCATATCAAATCCCTCTGGAGGGCCACAAAAAACATTCGTGTAGTACGGATTAGACGGTGAAAGCCATATCTTAGATTGTTAATAAATGTTAATGACAAAATCCAGCTGGTAAGGCTTGGAAATAAGATCTAATGCTTGGTGCCCATTGCCAGAACAATGTTTCAAGAGACATTTCCATTACTCAGAAGTGACCTAGTATAGTCAATTTGTGAATTAAAAAATTGTAGTCCTCCAGTTGTTTAAAAGAAAACTTTTCCTTCTCATTCTCAGCCTCAATCCAAGTTGTAAGTTTTCTAAAGGTTTTTTTTTTTTTGTTGTTGTTGTTGTTGTTTCTTAGTAATTGATGGCAGCAGCTGTAAGAAATCTGACATAAAATGAGACCCTATTTAAAAACAAGGAAATGATACTCTTTTATTCTGGGTTTGCTATCTTGGGAGTACTTGTTTGACTTGCAGAGGCAATTTAGTTTCTTTTTTCTCTTTGTGGAAATATGCTGTAGAGCTGTTTTTAAACTGGTACCTAAGTAAATGCTTAAATAGTAGCAAATACCTAAGACTGTCTGCACTGGTCTTCATGTTCTAAATGTTAAGTTACCAAAACCACCTCCAGAATGTCAACCTGTAAGTAGAATAAAGGCTACTATTGTTTAAAAATTAGTGAATCATTATTATGAAATATGAATTAGTCATAAAAATATAACATTTTCACTATGTTACATATTTAAAACTCTTGTATGTTTGTTCCCAGGACAGGAAACAGAGCTAAGACTTTATTTAGTAGCACGTGGGTCCCTTACCATATTTGTGCACAGTAGATGTGTTTAAAACTAAGCCAATATATTTAGTTAAAGCAACGCAGACTTCATCGGCTGACATCAGCACTATCTTGTCCAGCCTTCTGCGTATCCACTAGGAGTAATTAATTTGATTAATTTATAAGTAATTTAGCCAAGGATGGGGATGTAAATCTTTGTTTAAGAAAACAGTTGGAGGTCCAAGTCTTGGTTAAAAACTGTGTCTTGAAACCATCCAGGCCCTCCTACTGACTTGTCAGCTCTGGGTTATTTTCAGAAAACTTGACTTGAGCTCCTTAGTTTAGTTCTGCGTTTTTCCCACAGACTTGGATGGTATGTGTGAGTGGGAGAGTAAGTAGTGGCCACTTTGTAGCCGCTGTTTAGTCTAGTGTATGCATGTTTACATCTCCTTTCTGGATTTATAGGCAGGCAGGGCAAAATAAAGATTATACTCACTTGATTGAGGAGCCTTTAACCCGGAGCACCTGGCAATGGGAAGCGTTTGCCCTGGCCCTTGTTTTTGCAGTTTTTGCAGGCATATGTAATTATTAACAGTATGGCATGCTTGCTTTAAAATTCAAGGCATTTCAAAGATTTTTGGTATGTTTTAGAATAAAAATGTTTCAAGTTGGGTGGTGTTAAGAAGTTCATTTTATGAACAACTTCAGGAGTCTGAAGCTAAGTAGTCAACTTCTTTTTTTCTCTCTCTTTAGTCATACTTTTTCTCGTTATGCAGATTTTGTCAATTATTGTGGTACATATGTGTAATCCCAGCATTCAGGAGGCAGAGGCGATAGAATCAGTCAGCATAAGCGCCAGGCTAGACAGGACTCTATGGTGAGACTACACAGTGAGAATGCTGGCTCAGACAAGTGTAGATGCCACACTCTGTAACATAGAGGTGAAAATCAACAACACTCTCACCTCCTCCCCAGTGGAGATAATCATTTGCTGTATGTCTGCCCACATTGTTTTCCTTTCTTAAAATAACTTCTCTAACATGCATTTATGCTTGCACCTATCAAAGCTCAGGTCTGCCTCGATTGTTCTCCACTTCATTTCTATTGAAACAGGGTGTCTCAGTGACCTTGGGGCTCACCAGCTAGCTAGCCCGGCTGTCAGTGAACCCCTGGGATCCTCCTGTCTCCAGCTTCCCAGCACTGTGGCACTGTGCCATGTGTGGCATTTAATGTAGAGGATGGTAGTGCCAGTGCATGCACTTAGGCTTGGCACCAGCGCTTTACAGACCAAGGTGCTCTTTTTTTTTAGGTTGTGCCTTCCTGCTTTCTTGTGAATACTATTACCTTGAATTTTAACATTTATTATTAATCTGCTTTTCTTTATCATTTCAGCACATAAAACATTTAAAAAAATATATCCAGGAAAGCCTGGTGGCATAGAGTTGTAATCCCAACTCCTCGCATTGATGAGGCAGGAAGATGAATGCAAGACCAGCCTGGGCAAGTTAGTGAGGCCTTGCTTCAGTGAGTGTAAGCAGGAGAGAGGAGGAGCAGCACAGTCAACCCCGTCCGTCATCTCTGCATGGGCAGTGGGAATAAACTGGTAAAGGGACTGCCTAGCATGCTTGGGCTTCTGTGTTTAATGCCTGGCAGTGAGCAGTTTTGAAATTCTAAAAACCTTCATAAATAGCATTATTTGGCCGGGCGGTGGTGGCGCACGCCTTTAATCCCAGCACTCGGGAGGCAGAGGCAGGCAGATCTTTGTGAGTTCGAGACCAGCCTGGTCTACAAGAGCTAGTTCCAGCGCAGGCTCCAAAGCCACAGAGAAACCCTGTCTCGAAAAACCAAATATATATATATATATATATATCATTATTTATCTTCATGAGATAGTAGTCCTATGTGAAGGCGCCACAGCTCTGCAGCTTCTGTATGTAATCTTTAGTGAAACTGCTTTTTACAGGTTTCCATATGGAAAGCAGTGCCCAGTCGTTCTCACACAAGTGACAGTTTTCAGATAGAATTTCAGATACTAGAAGAATACATTCAGTTTTTCTAACTTAAACTTTTCTAAATGTTGCTCAGTTATTTCCCGAAGTGACTGTGCCAATTGTAAATTTTCAGCAGTTCTAGTGTGTGTGTGTGTGTGTGTGTGTGTGTGTGTGTGTGTGTAAGGCAGGCTCAAGCCCCAGTACTGCAAAATCCAGCACACAGTAGCACACGATAACTTCTCTTCATGCTGTTGCCAGTCCATGCCTGCTATTAGATGTCTTTAGGTTTTCAGCTTGATAAAGTTGCAGTTTTACTGTGACCCAGTTTTCACGTTCCTACTCACTAATGTAACATAATAAAATGCAGTATATCAGAGCCTAGAGAGAAATTTAAACATAGCTGAGTTACAAAATAAGAAGAGTCTGTCTTTTGGACAGAGCTAGGGAGATAGCTTATTCAGTAAAGTACCCTCCATGCCGACAACCTTGTGTTTCAACGCCATCACCTGTATAAAACCTGGCATGGTAGCATGTGTTTGTAATCCAGCACTGAGTAGGCAGAGATAGGCAGGTCCTTGTCGAACACCGACCAGATAGATCTGCCTACCAGTGAGCCCCAAGTCTCAGTATCAGCTCAAAATACAAGGTGCCTGGACAACACCCCAGGTCTGCCTCCGCATGCAAGCACCATGCACCGCCACATACAAAGCCAAAAGTTGTTTGTTTGAGAGGAAGTTTTTGGAAAGTGAGGCTCCCTATCAGTAGTGGGATGTTATAAAGGACTGAGGGCTCCAGATCCTGCCAGCATATGAGAGTGAATTTGATAAACTACCTACAAAAGTGACTCAAGAATTAAAAATAATTGTATAGCTGTTAGACAAATTGTAATGGATAATATATACAGAAAAAAATACTTGATTCAAACATTCGAATTTAAGTGACCAGTGTAAGAATAACTCTAACCCCATTAAAAAACAAACAAGAACTTTTTTTTTTTTTTCAAGAGACCACAGCACAGTAACCATGGTCCTAAATCTAAAAGTTAATCTGTATAGATTTAGAAATTACAGAAGCAAAACCAGCCAGTTAGTCTCAAATAGGTAGAACCTGGAAGTCACCCCCTGGATTGCGTACTAAACACAGAGGTTATTCACTACTTAAGAACAATACAGGAGGGCATGGTGGTGCATGCCTTTAGTCTTGGCACTCAGTAGTCAGAGTCAGGCAGATCTCTGAGTTCAAGGCCAGTCAGGTCTACATAGGGAGTTCCAGGACAACCAGGACTATGTAGAGACTGTCTTTAAAAGTACAAAACAATCCAGGAGGTATAGTTATAAGATGGTGTTGTAAGGAGGCCATTTGTTGGTTCCCAGCTGCTTAGCCCCGAAATAATCACACAGAAACTATTATTTATAACACTGCTTGGCCTATTAGCTTTGTCTTCTTATTGGCTAACTCTTATATCTTAATTTAACCCATTTCTAGTAATCTATGTATTGCCATGGGTAAAGTTCCCGTGTCTATGTCTGGTGGGCCTACATGACTTCTCTCTTACTCCTTTCTCCCAGCACTCAGTTTAGTTTTCCCTTGTCTAGCTAAGTTCTGCCCTGCTATAGGTCCAAAGCAGTCCTTTATTAACCAATGGTATTCATAGTATACAGAGGGGAATTCCACATCAAGACCGCATGAGTAGTTGTAGAAACAATTCAGGGGATACAGTTGTAAGACCGCATGAGTAGTTGTAGAAAGAATCCAGGGGTACGGTCATAAGACCACATGAGTAGTTGTAGAAACAGTCTGAGGGGTACAGTTGTAAGACCACATGAGTAGTTGTAGAAACAGTCTGAGGGGTACAGTCGTAAGACCACATGAGTAGTTGTAGAAACAGTCTGAGGGGTACAGTTGTAAGACCACATGAGTAGTTGTAGAAAGAATCCAGGGAGGTACGGTCATAAGACCACATGAGTAGTTGTAGAAACAGTCTGAGGGGTACAGTTGTAAGACCACATGAGTAGTTGTAGAAACAGTCTGAGGGGTACAGTCGTAAGACCACATGAGTAGTTGTAGAAACAGTCTGAGGGGTACAGTTGTAAGACCACATGAGTAGTTGTAGAAAGAATCCATGGGTACAGTCATAAGACTACAAGTAGTTGTAGAAAGAATCCAGGGGTACGGTTATAAGACCACATGAGTAGTTGTAGAAACAGTCCGAGGGGTACAGTTGTAAGACCGCATGAGTAGTTGTAGAAAGAATCCAGGGTCAGTCGTAAGACCACATGAGTAGTTGTAGAGTCCACAGCATTCATGATAAATATATAGTAAACTAAGAACAAGGGGTCATTTCCTAAATTAAAAGTTAAGTATTTGCGTTAAACCTACAAAAAGCTTCCTTAATAATTTGAATTGCCCCCGCCCCGAACTCCATTTTCTGCTGATAGCATGTTAGAAGTTGTTCCAGTGTCGTAAGAAAGAGAGGCATACAAAAGGGCTGTGTGCCTTACCAGTATGTACTGACGAGAGAGAGAGGACGGAGAGTGCTACGAACTGGAAAGGGAAAGTAAGATTGCTGTTTTCCATAGAGGATGGTGGTGTACAAATGCCCTCAGTGGACAAACTCATCGAAAATGGAAACCCCTGTAGGTCACTGTGTGTGCCCCTCTCCTGCTACCGTCACCTTTGCAGCACTGCTCTGTGGAGTTTTGCTTATTTACCCCCATGGTCAAGTAACTGCTGCCAGTTTCACAAGTACTGAATGTGTCTCCTACAGCATTGTCAAACCGAAGACTAATTCAGAATCACATGGACTTAGGGTCTCTGTATATACTTTTTGATTTTCTTTGAAAATAGCTAAATCTACCAAGTGTTCTGGGACTGTCAGTATAAAAGAGCTAGTTTCTCTACCAGAGAACATTAGACAATGAAGAGATGTAAAATCTCTGATCAAATAGGAGTGCAGTTTAAAAGTTACTATTCTTAGTGAAACTGTAGAGGATCGTCCAAGGTTAGCTGGCTGCCAGTGCTGTGAAGACACACTGGGTGAGGCAGAGTTGATCTTAGCTTCACCATAACTGGAAATCCGGCAGACTTTCCTTCTTGATTTTTCTTTCTATAAATAGATGTTTGTGTGAAAATTTAGAAACCGGAAGAGCTAAATTTTGAAGACTGCCAAAGGTCTAACCTGACAGAGGCTAAGGACAGACTTTTGTCAGACACTGGAGTCGAGTAGTGTAGTGTTAATGCATGGGTAGGAAGCGTGTTGTTCAGTGCATCCACAGACGTCCTCACAAATGGGGCCAACACTGTCCTTAAGTTCTATTTAGGGAAAAAACAAATCTTGAACTCACACTGTACCTAAAGCCAATTGTACACATACTGATTAAATGATGTTTCCAGAAGGTACTGTAAAAGAATATCTCCAGGCTGGAGAGATGGCTCAGTGGTTAGGAGCACATGCTGGTCTTGCAGAGGACCAAGCTTAGCTCCTAGCACCTATACCATGTGTCTCATAACAGCTTCAGGAGATCCAACACGTTGGCCTGTCCTCCATGGACACCTGCACTCATGTACAGTACGTACCCACACACACATCCATAAATAAGTAGATGTAAAAATAATATCTTCAAGACTGACACAAGTCAAAGAACGAAGAGAGAGAGGGCCTGCTAGGAAGGAATTGAGGGAACTATGTGGGTTTTGTTGAGATGAATGAAAGACTTCTGTTCATCCCAAAACACTGTTGAAGGGTGAAAAGGCAAAATAGAATACTGGGAAATCTTTGAAATATAACACCAATAAGATAAACAACTATAGAGAGAAAACCCCAGAGGTTTTAGTTAGAACATTGTAGATAAGCATATCCAAATGCCATTAAAATGTGTTGAAACTCTTTGAAAAAAAATGCAAAATAAAATCAGGGCAAACCACTAAAAGAATTGTTAAAAAGAAGAAAAAAAAATCACTAAGTGTTGGTCAAAAATACATGGCCCAGGAGCTCTCACGGTGGCTGTTGAATAATGGACCACCTTGTCCACAGTTCGACAATATTTCCTAATCCTGCAATTGTTGTATTTTTTTGACCCAGGTATAGAGCCAGGTGAAATCCATTTTAACATTGGCAGTATTTAGACTATAAAATTGGAAGCTGCCCAAATGGCCTTGAGCAATGGATAAACTGTGTGTTAGTTGAGTAAAGATTGTGCATTACTGTGAGTGAGGAGCTGCATAGGGCAGTACAAATGACTCTCGCGTCAGTGTTAAGTGAAGGAAGCCCAACATCGAGTAATCTGGACTATAATTTTACACAGAACTCAGAACGATCAGCACTTACTTATGGTGTTAGAGTAAGTTTGGAAACTATTAGTGACTGGAGGGGGGCGTGTCATGGGGAAGGGCAGACTCAGGAATTGTGATAACCTTTTATGTGTGTAATTTGCATTGTAACAATTCAGCAAAATATCCCTTGCATTTAGTCAGTTTTACATTTACTATAATCAGAAATTAATTTAGTTAGAAAAAAAAATGAACTGGGCATGGCAGCACACACTTTTAATCCCAGTTCTCAGAAGGCAGAGGCAGGTGTATTTCTTGAGTCCAGGTCAGCCAGAGCTACATAGTAATATCCTTTCTCAAAACAACAATAAGACAACACACACACAAAGGATACCATGTTGACCCTGCTGTCTCTGTGAACTCCTGCCCTAAAGAAAGAATAGCACTCGTCTATAGAGAAATACGTGGGTGGACTTAGAAGCTCCATATTACATTGTACGGGCTCTTATTGTAGTACTCTTATGATAGATTCTCTCTTATAAATCATGAAATATCTTCATCCTATAGAGTATTACATTCCTTTCATTGTTAATTTTTTAAATGCAATTAAGGCATATCATTTGATCCCAGTTTTGTTTTGAAAAAGAATATGCACTTAGATTTTCATATGAGCCTGGAGAAAAGAAAACTGTTAACCAAACTGCTTGGGTTTAATGATCAGAGACTTGCCAAACTTCTGTAGACACAATGGTGCATAGGCGTGGATCCCAGATGCTCACAGGTGCAGGTCCTTCTGCAATCTGTTGTGCTGACAAGCAACTGCTCCTGCCTCACAGTCTTAGACACTGTAACTGTTCAGCAAACCCCCATCCTTGTTGGCCATGATTTATGATATCAAAAAGAGAGAGAGATAGAAAGATTATCAGGAGAAATGTGGGGCATTTCTAAGTATCATGTGACCCAGAATTGGCAGCATATCGTCCTATCCCGAGTCCAAGTCATAGTCCCCGTGATACAAGCCAGCTTTTCTGTTTCTTTTAAGAGGGAGCAAGAAAGTCAAATGGCTCGCCTTAAAAAGCAGCAGGAGGAGTTGGAGCAGATGCGGCTGCGTTACCTGGCTGCCGAGGAGAAAGAGACGGTGAAAACTGAGCAACAGGAGCTGCTGGACATACGGAACGAACTGAACAGGTGCCCAATGTCACAAGGCTTCCTTTCTCGCTAACGAGGGTCTGATGTGACAGCCTTTCATTTGGTCTTCCTTGAATGCAGGAGGGTACTGAAGAAATACACACATGCACATGTTGGTGTTGATGTGATAGAAAGCAGGCTTAAAGAGCAAGATTCATTTTTGTATTATCTACAAATTTCATAGAAAAAAAATCAGTCCTCATTTACCAAAATATTGTTTCACACGTAGCATAGTGCTTTTTAAATTGTTTTAAAACTTTGTCTTTCTTACATTTATTCGTATGTGTATGTTTCTGCCACACATGTGTGGGTACCTGTGAATGCCAGAAATGTTGTTGGTTTCCCTGGAGCTGGAGTTACAGGCAGCTGTGAGCCACCCACCTAGGTGCTGGGAATTGAACTCAGGTCCTCTGGAAGAGCAGCAGGGACACTTAGCCACTGAGCCAGCTACTTTAAGAGGTCTTGTATGACAGCACATTTTGGAAGGTATGGATAATGTCTATTTCGTAAATGGACATAAAAGCACCATCCAGGCATACAGCCTGAGTTGCCAAATTGTTTGCTGAAGAAAAATAGTAGTGCATATTTAGCTCTTAAGCATGGCCTAGAGGTGGACTTTTATAATTGACATTATTCAGTGAACTCCTAAGCTTCCCTAACTTAGTCTAATTAAGCTCCGGACCCGCATTGTGTTGTTACTGCATAGTTTCATCCATGGAGCTATCATAGAGTATCAGACAGATACAGATGTGCATAAACTGGACCTTGCTCCCCTGGGAGCCTAAACCTTCGCTATGATAATACTTGGAGATGGATCCTTTGTGGACACTTAGGTGTAGAGGTGATGAAAGTGGAACCCTTACAAGGAGATTAGTGCTCATCTAAGAGACCCAGGGAACATGCTCACTTTCTTCCCCTTCTTATGTGAGGACAGAGCAAAAAGATGGACTGTGCTAGGACCCTAATCTTAGACATGCTGGAAGCATGAGTAAATCATTTGAGCTGCCCAGTCCTGTTTTGTTCTGGCAGCCCAAGCCTACTGAGTATGCTGTACATTTAATGAAAATGTGTTGTCCCTTGAATAAATGAAGTCAGAAGTGTTTTCCTTCCAAGATCACTATCTTAAAAACACAATAGACACTGAAATAGCAGAGCCTTAAACACTGTATTTATTGTTTTCCTATGTTTGCATCCATATGATGGGGTTTATAAATTAGACACAGTAAGAGATTAATAAAGTTGAACAATTATAACACTCTTCTATAAGTAAAAGTTATGTGAGCATCAGGTGTCTATCAAAATACCTTGTGCTCACCCTTTAAAGATGTGGTAGCTGATAGATGATTGGGATATTGTGACTGGTTATTTGAACACATGCCCTCCGATGCCATGCTAGACCATCAGACAACTGAGATAGCAGGCAGGTAGCAGATACCGCTGAACAAAACGATGACTGGGTAGCCTGGGAATCCAGCACACTATTCCAAAGGCCAGGTACTTTAAAACTTCGGAATTACTTATTTGGGGGCATTTCTAGCTAATGCTTTTGGACTAGAGTTTACTGTGGGTTAGTTGAAGCCACAGAAAGGAGAGCCATGTACAAGGCAGGATGTAGTTCCTATATACTGCTTAGTGATTCCTAACGGGAACTGCTTGACATCAGGGTTAAGGTGAAAAGAACAACACTACAGGTAAGCCAGGAGAACACAGATGTTGAATATAGTCCCTAGGATTAGATTTGAACTCAGGCTCCATGACATTGGCTGTGTGGCTTTCTGAAAGTGTTGATGTCTTTCTCATTAACCTTGTTCTCATTCCTAATCTCATTTCCAGTCTCACTCAGTGAGTTGCTGTGAAATTTTTAAAAAGGCAAGATAGGTATAAACCATTAGAACAGTTCCTGCTGCAGAGGGCTCAATCAGAGCTATTATGTTACTAATATGAATAACTAAATTTAAATTTCTTACACATTAATTCTAAGTTCCCTTTAGTCAGTGTTAACAGTTATCCTGAAGTAGCTGCACACAAATAAACTTCCAAGTATTTATGCTGTCAATGGAATCTACAATGATATGAGAAACAAAATTTAGTCTTAAGGACTAAGTTTTCAACAGATATTTGTTGTCTGCAACATTGTAGACTTTGAAACCGTGAACCACTGAGTTAGAACATGATCCTTCTTCTCTGAAACATTGCTGTCCTGTGCAGCACAGAAACCAAAGGTGTGCTGTGTGCTCGGGTCTCTTTAGGTTGCTTCAGAGAAGATCATAGGTGCCTATCCACCTGTGAATCCTAGTGAGTTTTACTAATAATCTTCATGAATCAGAACTGCATCTAGTGAGATTAGATACATTAGAGACAAATCACTATGCAGTAGGAAAGATGTATGAAACAGTTCACACAGAGAAGCCTGGCCACTCTTACCATTGTGACTCAACAGCCAAAGGACAGTCACAGGCACCATGTTCGTATTCACTGCAGACAATGTTCCTAGGGTTCTCACCAGTGTGTGGCATCCTTTAAGAGAAATCAGATACCTGGATACCTTCAGTGCAGAGGGACCGTGCCAATAACCTGCAATATATCATGGTGTCTAAATGGTTAGGAGAGAGTTGGGTATATTGAATCTAGAGAAGAGAGCCTTTGGGAAGAGGGGGTAACTAGCTGTCTGATTATCTGGAGAACTGCCATATTAGAAGGAAATAGGCTTCTCCTCTTGGGTGGAAAACCAGAAAGCATTAAGAGTTTTAAGAGGCATACTGAGTTCATATGATAAGGAACTTTTTAACAGCAGTCCTGTGGGTTCTGAGGCAGAAAGCAAGTGAGCGGAATAGACACAGCATTTGTCAAGCCTGTTACCAAAGTTCACTGTTGGAATTCTAAGGGCTTCCTTAGCTACCAAGTTTAAATATTCTATTGTGATTGTGACAATTTCAGTAAATACTTGATAGGGGTAATTATATAAAAATTTTATTTTTCCTTCTTATACAACCAGGTAATTTTAAAGGAACATGACTAGACCTGTTGGTATACAGTTTGGCACCATGGATCATGAGTTTGCCTAGAAGGTCCCTTCCTCCTAGGTGGCTGTGATAAATAGCATAGAGGAGAGGAGATGGCTCAGTACATAAAATGTGCTTGCCATACAAGCATGAGGACCTACGTTTGAATCCTGAGAATACAAGAAAGAATGCAAAGAATGCACAGTAATCCAGATGCTCCTGCAGGGAAATGGAAGCAGGAGACAGGAATTCCCAGAAGCCTCCTGGGTTAGCTAGCCTGGCATATAACACAGAACAACAACAAAGACGTCCTGTCTCAAAGTAGAAGGGAGGACCAATGCCTGAGGTTGGCCTCTGTCCTCTGCACATGTACTACAGCATGCACGAATGTATGCTTGTGCGCTCTGTGTGTGTGTGTCTTAATATGATTCTACTTCCTCTCTCTCCCTGATCGGTGTGCAAAATTAGATGCAGAATTGTAACCAGTTCATAAAGAACTGAAACTAACCCTAGCATTTTCCATCACAAGGTTTCATATTCTTACTGCTAGGAACACCATTGTCATTCCCTCTCCATTTTCAAGGCAGCATTCTATTTGAAATATTGGAATGCCCCAACAGCATCGCTCCTATCTCCCTCTCCAGATGAGGGCATCAGAACTGTGAGCAGGAGATACACAGACCAAATCTTTACACATCATGCCCTCTGGACTAGACTTCGTGTTTTCAGAGTTGTACTTTATCCAAGTAGTTAGAGACACAAGCTCTTTCACGGGGTGCACGTTCCTTCTTGATTCACTGTACATGCCCCAAGATTGTTTGGCATAAGTAGCTATTTAATGAGTAAATTTAAAGAAAATACTGTGTTCAGATAGCGAAGGTTGAGTTACAACTGAAGACCCAGAGTAAAAGACGATTAAATGATGACGCATCTCAGTGATGGAGTGAGCACTAAGAAATGCTTTAGAAGACCAGCCATGCAAAATCAATAGTTGAGGTAAAAGTGAAAAGATAAGATGAAGCGCTGCATATAGAGTATCACTGCAAAGGTCTAGGGCCGGAAAGAGGGCTCAGTGGTTACAGTGTGCACTGCCCTTCCAGAGGACCTGCGTTGGCTCCCAGCACTGCATCAGATGGCCCACAACTACCTGTAACTCCAGCTCCAGCCGTCTGACACTTTCTGATGGCAACTGAACTCCTGTACGTCCCACACTCAGACATAAATGTTACAAATAATTAAAAATAAATATTTTTTAAATTAAGCAGATAAATGCATCTTAATTGAGAACAAAATATTCATTTTTATTTTCTGGATAAAATTGAAGACAATTATTATTTTCTTCTTTATACAGGTATATAACTTCTATGGTTTTTATGGTATCTGTGTTTGCATTTTGTTTTGTTTGTTTAAAGTGTTAGGAGCTGAACCAAGGGACTTAAGCGACAGACAAGTGCTGTCCCATTGACAAGGAGCTATCTCCCAACCCCTTGCCTTTATGTTTGAACCCATCTTGCTGTACAGTCCAGGCTGACCTGGAATTTGTGGCCTCCCTGCCAGATGCGGGCTTTGGGCATGTTGCACTATGCCTTACTGTTTCCCTGCATTCCCAAGTGTAAACACAATTGTGTTTTCATAAATGTATCACTTCTGACCTGTCAGGTGGTAATTATTAGTTTTTGTTTTCTCCCTGAAAACACTAGTAAAACTTGTGAGCTGTCTTGCTTTTAAATAGTGCTATTCGGAAGACTAAAGCTAGAGTGGCCTTTGTTCTTGACTCCTCAGGTTAAGGCAGCAAGAGCAGAAGCAGTACCAGGACGGCAGAGAGATCGCAGGTGGGCAGCTGGGCAGCCCGCGGGGCTCCGCGCCGGAAGACAGCCTGGATGACTATCTGACTCGGCTGATAGAGGAAAGGGACACTCTGATGAGAACTGGTGTGTATAACCACGAAGACCGGATAATCAGTGAACTGGACCGGCAGATCAGAGAGGTTTTGGCAAAAAGCATTGCCAGTAATTCATAACATTTGGGAAACCTTTGCAGGTACTCTACGTCTGGATTTTAATTTTTTGTGAAATCCTCAAAAGCAAGGAAAATGACTATTTTGGAATGTTCTTTTTAATTTTTATAAGCTGAATTTTATATGTTACTGTATATAGTATTTATTTGATTTTACTTACGCTACCTCTCCTATGCTGACTTCATTTGTAATTATATTTTATATACTCACTTAAAATGACTTTTCAGTGTTCTTCAGTTTAAAATCTGTTGTCTGGCTATACAGCTTTTCACAGCTCGTTCTGGGAGAACTGACTGCAGTAATTTCCAGCTATATAATTTTTCATATTGAGCCAAAAAAGTATGTGTTGCACTTTTAAAATGCTGTGCCCTGCTTCCTCCAATTGTAGTTATCTTCAAGTTGAAGCCAATTATAAATGTAGCCATTTTTTAAAATCATTTTATATGACCAGTCTTTTCTCCTTATTTGCAGTCTCAGAAGCTGTATGGCAATTGGGTGACGAATTAGGCATTTGTTTAAATACAGTTCATGCAGATTAAATTTAAGAACAATTGAATATCAAATTTCATAGTACTCTACTTTAAGAATATATACGTAATATAAGCTTGATCCGAGCTTCCCTTATGGTCTCCTGCTCAAGACTGTGTGAGGCTGTCGTTGGTAAAATTATAGGCTGCCTTTGTTTCTCACTAAGTTATCGCAGCTTCAGAAATAGAATGTGGGAACAGACACCTAAAGGCATTAGCTGAAAAAAACAAGTGGATCTGAGCTTATTTTTTATTCTTTCTACAGTCAGTCTATTTTCAAAGGCACCTGAGAGTAAGTTTATACAGAGCCATGTCCTGTAAGCCTCCAGAGTTCCTTTGTATCATGTCCTCCAGAGCCACCTCTAGCCTAGTGGCAGCTTAGCCACTATCTCCACATGACACTGAGCAGGTTAATTAATCAGCAAACTCCCAGTTCAGGTCAGATCTTAAAATATATAAAGTTCAAAAATTCTGATCCCAAATATAGCAGATTTAAGTGTATACTTTAGGGAGGATGTACTAATTACCAGTAACTTCAGCAAAAGCAAAGTAGGTTTCATGGTAATGTTCTTTAAATATATTTCTCGTTTGTGAAATTGAAACCCCTATAGGCATCATATGCTTCTTTTCTTTAATGAAGTCTTAGTCTTCTGAAACCAACCTAGGGGTAAATAACAGAAGGGTAACTGGATGCGAGGGTGATGAGACAGATAATCATAGCAGGGATTTGAAATATGAATTATGGTTACATGGTCCTGATTTTTTCCTAACACATGAATAGAGCCAAAGTATTTTTGTTTTGGAAGGTCCTGGCCGTTCCTCCACCAGGATCTTATGAAACTTCGAGCTTTCCAAACACTAGAGGGTGCCCTAGAGTAAACAGAAAGGACTTGGCTAAAGTGTGTGTGCTTTGCCTTCTAGAAAGCCATCTTTGAGCCACTGTAATCTGACAAATAAAATCCTAACTGTGTGATCCTTGAGTTCTGTGGTCTCTGTTTCTAGACAGAGTGGGTACGGTGCTGTCTTCTTCCTGCATTTCCGTTTTCCCAGGTACTTCCGCTGCACATTTGAAAAGTCTTCAAGTGAGGAGAGACTGAGAAGTACACATCCCATTTCAGCAGCAGTGGCAGTGACATTGTCAGCGGGGCTTCCCACTTCACTCCGATCCTTTGGTTAAGTAGTTGTCAGTGCGTGGTGTGACTGCAGCAGCCGAGGAGTGTGTCTTTGCAGAGTCTGTAGCTGTGTAGAGATGATACCTGAGAGAGTGTGTCGTGTTTGCTGGAGCTAGCGCTGTGCCTGTATGCACTTTGAGAACTGCTTTACAGGGCTATCCCAGTGAAGCAGATACAGGTGTGTAGGGGCGGTCTGAGCATGTTCTGGGGCTCTGTAAAAATGGAGGAGGTGACAGTCATCTCACTAAACAATTCTCTCTCCTGACTGGTCAGAGGAGTTCACAAGTTGTTCCGGTATTATTGTGTGTGTGAAGACACTCGAGGCTAGACTGACCTGGTCATTACAGCTTATAGGAAGGACTCCCTCTCTCTAATAGCTATGTGGACTTTTAAATTGTGGGCTCACTAATGTTGCATCCGGCTTACCTCCCATCATTTTTTAAAGCTTTTGAAATTTAATAGTGCGTGTTTGCATGATGTGTGGGGAGCAGTATACTGCACATGCTGGAGCGTGTGTGTGGACAAATGCATAGAGCCATTTCTTTCCCTGTGCCTTACATGGCTCCGGGAGATTGAACTCAGCTTGCCAGGCTTATACAGAAAGCACCCTTGTCCCCTGAGCCATCTTGCCTGTCCCCCCAACATGATATTTACTTGATAAAATTCATATTCCACATAAAATAATATCAAGGTATATAATTTCATGGCTTTATATTTTACAAGGTTATGCTAACATCATCACTATTTAAAATATTTTTGTTACCCCCAAAGAAAACCCGTATACAATGCAATTGTCCTTTGTTTTCCTCTATGCTGAGTCCCAGGTAACCACTAATCTGCTTTTTGCCTCTAGAAATTTGCCTCCTGAAGGCCTTTCACATAAGGGAACCCCAAACTTTATATCTAAAGTTCAAAGATATTAATTTGCTATAAGTAGTTCCTGTAGTATAAAACGTCAGATGTTAACTACTAGACGCGTGGATCGAGCAGGCTGACATATGAGTAGGCTCAACTGCTCTTTTATCCATCATCTGAATAGTACGAAGTAGATGGTGTGGTTGAGCATGCTGCTGCAGATACGAGACGTGTGTCGGCCATTGCCACCAACCAGAACTGCGTACTTGCTATGTTGTAGCCTGTGGGTTATGTGAAGGACACTCAGGCAGAACTTAAGTCCTGTGAGGGCAGGGACCAAGTTTATCTTACTTTCCGCCCCCACTAAAGTGGTTCTTGTCATTTGTCGGTTCTCAGAGAGACAGGACACTTACCTATTGTCCGTGGGAGATTGGTTCCAGGAGCCATGCTAGTACCAGAATCTGTGAAGACTCAAGTTCTGTGTATTAAGTGGTATAGTGTTCACATACAGTTGTCACAGCCTTCCATGTATGTTACTCCCCTGTAGAAGATATGTCCCTAAGCACTGTGTAATTCGTTGTTATGCTGTGTCATGAAATGAACAACGAAAGAAGCATCCACACGTGTTCGGTCCAGAAGCAGCTTCTCATTGGTGGAGATAGGTGTATGACACAGTGTTCATTAGCAGCAAGACCACACGATAAAATGCTGGAAATGCCAAACTCTTGGTGTATGTTTTACACCAGTTGAACTGGTGTAAATACCTGCTGAGTTTTGCCTGCCTTCGTATATCCTGCTCCCAGGCCGAGTGATCTCTGCCCTGGTGACACCTGTCTAGCCAGCCCTTCACACACTTACAGTACCTCTGTGAACAAAAGCCTGAAATGGAGAATTGCATTTTTCCTGGTGTATAACATTAAAGACATGTTGCCCTTCAGAAAAACGAGGAAACAAAAAACAAAACTAAACAACAAAAAAACCCCGCTGCTTTTTAAGTTTAGTAGGCAGACTAGACCTTAGATATATAAGAAAATTCTCTCTCAATTTTATATTACCAGTAGTCAGCCTTAGATGTCGTATTTTAGATGTTTGTCTTAGATGTAGACCTCTTGTCTACATCTTGTTGGTTGCTGGTCTTAACTGACAGAATGATTTGGGTGGGAATGACAAAATCTGCACTTGCTTTTCCTTAGGATTTAAAAGCTTAAACTGATGTCCGTCCCTTGGTAACCATAGCCTTGGAGCCTGCACTTTACAGTGTATGCTTTGTCTGCCACCCTCTCCAGAACAGTTGTGTCCTAACTGATGGGCCATCTGCATCCACGACTAGGGAGACAAAGATGGAACTCATCCATCTTAAGGTAAGTGAGAAACAGATTTGCTTAAGGACCTGATTTTTACTGAACCCCAAAGAGCAAGCAAGCTTAACACTCTTTACACAGTGGCTCTCAACCTGTGGGTCAAGATGCCTTTGTGGGGGGCACATATCAGACTATATACATACCCTGCATATCAGATGTTTATATAACAGTAGTAAAATTGCAGTTTTGAAGTAGCAACTAGATAATTTTATAGTTTGGGGGGGGGAGGTCGTCACAACGTGAAGGTCCCAGCATTAAGAAGGCTGAGAACCACTGCTCTTGCATAACCTTTGGCACCATGGCTGTCAGGAATGTAACAGTGGAAAAGCCACCCTAAACTTAACACCTCTTTCTATTTGCTTCTCTGGGGGTTGTCTTGGTGTTTTCATTGGAAATGTTTTTACAGATGTAGGCCCTTCAGATACAGTGTTGCCGAAATGGAGACTTAGAAGTGTAGCTTTCAAACTGAAAGGGCTGGAGATCGGTTTAGAGAGATTAATGTATAGATAAATAATTTATGGACTCATTCCTAAATGTACAATAGTCCCTAGAGGCTTTTAAAGATGTGGTCATTATATTCTCAAGATTGTAAGAATGTTGTTTAACCTGTCATTCATAATAGGGACCTAAAATGAGACCCATTTGTCATTTCTTCCTGGAAGCATTTCACCCACAAATTCAAATAACTTATAAAAATCGGGCAGCATGGCTCTTTCCCGAGGAACTTGTTGACTGGTGAGAAGTAGATTAAAAGTTGGCTAGAACAAAGAAAATACTCAGGCAGAATCATGCCTTGCTCTGATGATGCCAGTGTTGTAGAGTGTTGGCACGGTAGACAGGCTACGCAGTCCACTTTCCCATGCTCCAGCCAGCTCTCACCCTAGCATGCCGGATTGAAGGCATTTCCAGGGCTATCTAATGAGATGACAAGGGTTTGCTTGGAAATTTCCATCCAATTTCTTGAGAAATTCTGACTCTCTAACACCGTAGTTCTCCACCCTCTTGGTTGCAGCTGCCTTGGTGGGGGGATTGAGCAATCCTGTTGTAAGGGTTGCCTAAAATCATCAGAAAGCACATATCTATGATTAATAATAGCAAAATTACAGCTATGAAGTAACAACGGCAACAGTTTCATGGTTGGAGGTCACCCCACATAAGGAACTGTATTAACAGGTCACAGCATTAGGAAGATTGGGGAGCACTGCTTTAACAAGATCATTCTTACGCGACTTGAGTTCAGGTTGCACAAGATACAGTGTCCCAGATGTGGCACGTCCCAGAGCAAGACCTTGAGGCATTAGTATTCCACACATAGCAGGCCTCTCCCAGTGTAGATTGGAGGAGATAGTTGAGTGGACTGCTTGCTATATCCATCTGATTGTTGCTTTGAGGAAGGACATTTCAATTCCTAATTTAGATTCCTTGTTGGCAGATGAGATTAATGGACCTTTCTTGGCTTCTGGCAGAAGTTTGTTTAGGTAACTAACTGAAATGTATAAAATTTGCACAAAGAAAGTAAAAGTGTCAAATAAGAAATAGGTGTGTAGAATAGTTTTTAAAAGCATTTTAACCCGTGGGCTTTTCTCTTTTTGTCAATAAAAGTTGCATTGTCGGCCACAATCAGATATAATATATGGTATGCCAACTTAATAAAAATTTTAAAATGCAGCTGAAGAAAATCGCATTTGCAAGCCTGCATTTAGTTCACCATCATGCCCTCTGTCATCATTCCACTCCCCTTCTTTCTCTGCATCCTTGTGACTGTGTGATTATATAACAAACAAAAAAAATTGCCTTTGAGGCACCTTAGGAGAGATAGCTCAGTCAGTAAATCACCTCTTCATAAGCATGGGAATCTGAGCTTGGCACCCCAGGACCCACATACAAGCCTGGCACAGCAGCACAGATCTGTAACCTCAGTGCAGGGAGACAGAGACAGACAGACACCCCGACACTCATTGACTAGTCTAGTCAAGTAGATGAGTTCCAGGCTCAGGGAGGGATCCTGTCGCAATGAATGAATGAATGAATGAGGTGACATGGGACATGGTGGCTTACATCTTTAATCCCAGCACTCAAATGACAGAGGATCTCAGTGAGTGCCAGACCAATCAGAGCTACATAGTGAGACCCTATCTCTAAATAAATAATTAAAGGTAGAGGGCCAGAATGATGGCTCAGCTGGTCAGGCCACTTGCTGTGCAAACATGACAATCTGAATTCTACCCCTGGAACCCAAGTAAAGATAGGAGAGACCTGACCTCTACATGTGTGCCATGTTCTCCCCTCCACATCATACACAGACATGCATGCACACCCATATTTTAAAGTTTGTTGTATTTAAAAAATAAAATTGAAGTTGGAAGAGACAATGGAGGCAGGCCTAGTGGAGGCTGAGGCAGGAGGATCGCAGGTTCAAGGGCAGCCTGTGTAACTCCGTGAAGCCCTGTCTCAATAAAAAGTTGAAGAGAACTGGGGGCATAGTTCTGTGGTGGTGTATGTATCAAGTTTATGTCAGCCCCAGATTTATTCCTTAATACAAAATCAAACAAAAAGGTTAAAAATGAATAAAATAGCATGTCCCCGTCTCCTTCCCAGTGATGTCTGCAGTGTGGGAAGGCAGACAAAAATCCCTGATTGCAGCGTTGTTCTGAAGAGCTCTAATTGTGCATATTATGTGAAAGGTGCGTATGCAGATGTAGCGTGAGTATCTGGATACTGACTTCAATAGTTACAGGGCTTTCAAAACTGGCCCCCAGAGAAGCAATTTATGCCATAGACATCAGATGGTCTCACTAGTCATGGGAAATCTCAGAGGTAGACAATGAGATTTGATTATTGGCTTGTGTTTTATGAAGAGGGTGGGCAAGGGGAGGGGCATAGGTAAACCTTGCTGTAATCTGAGGTGCCCTTAAAATCTATGGGGCCCAACATGATTCATAGAAGATGACATTTGCCATTTGGAAGAACAAGTACTGCTGTAGTCTGAATGGATCCTCAGGATTCCTACCTTGAAACCTTATCACCAGAGTTCAGAAGACAGCCTTTGGGAGAGGATGCATCATGAAGGTGAAGCCCCTGGAGTTGGGACTCATGGCCTATTAATGGAGACCAGCATCCTTCTCTGTCACCACCTGAGGCCACTACCACAAGGTACTGGATATGAGCAGAGACGCTGAAGTTACTCAACTTCCAGTATTTCCTCAGCAGTCCAAACAGATTGAGACATGTGACAGTATTGGTCAGGTAAACAAAAACTTTGGAAAAAAGAAATCCAACATCGTTCTTTATAAAAATTCTCCAGCAAAGCAGATAGAAATTCTTCCTAGTGTTTATGTGAAAACCTGCAGCTAACATGACGTTATTGGGAACCCAGAGTTTTCCTCAGAGATCAGGAACAGAAGCAAGTCTCTGCTCTGTCTCTGTTCAGTATTTTATTGAAGTTCAGAACCACCGAAAGAAGACACAAAGGGAAATAAAGTAATTTAGATTGGAAAGGTAAAATAAAGTTCTTTTTGCCCAGAGAATATGTTCACGTGTCTAAATTAAATATCCAATTCAGTCAATAAAGTTCCTAGAACCAGTAAGGAAATTCGGCAAGGTTGCAGAATACAAAACCAGTATGAGAAACATGAGGATTGGTCCCATCTCCATACACTGGCAGCAACAATCTCAGCATAAAAATATGCAGGGCTCTAAAATAAGTGGACCATAAAGGTGAAATACACACTTGAAATGCTTTCCTGAGGGGAAGGAAAGGACAGCTGGGTAACTCGAGGCCTGCCACATTTGTCTGTCAGAAGGGTGGGTGTTTTGCTGGGATTAAAGTGTCTATAGGAATAGGAAATGACATTCTGTACAGGAATAGGAGAAAAATCATACAGTCCATGTGGAGCCATAAAAGACCCCCCCCCAATAACCAAAGCTATCTTGAGTAAAATGAACAAAGCTTGAAGGCATCAAAATACCCAATTCCCAACGATACCACAAATCTATAGTAAGCAAAACAGCATGGTACTGGCATAAGAACCAACATGTAGACAGTGGAATAGAGAATCCACAAATAAATACTTAAACAGGTACCCATGATGCTTCAACTTGATTGGCAAATTGATGGAATTTTGGATCACCATGGAAACAAATCCCCGGGTATGACTGCAAGGGAGTTTTCAGGCTGGGTTAACGGAAGTGAGAAGACCCACCCACCAAAATTGTGGGAACACGATTTGAGAGGCTGCAGTCTCTGAATAGGAGAAGGCAAGCTGACGGCAGTCCCTTGTTTCCACTCCCGGACACTCCTTACACTCTCCTGCTGTCACACACAGGCACGCGTGAGCTGCACTGCATTCATGTCTCCCTTAACTTTCCCATTACTCCAGCAAAACACTACGACTCAGGCAACTTAGGAAAGATTTCATTTGAGGGCTCACAGTTCTAGAGAATTATAATCCATGATCATCATGGTGGGGAGCATGGCAGAAATAGGCGGGCATGGTGCCAGGCATAGAGCTGATGCAGAAAGTGAGAGCTACCTGAGAAGGGCATAGGCTTCTGAAACCTCAGAACCCACTCCCACTTTCCTAAATAGTGTTCCACCAACCGGGGGCTGTCAGTTTCCAAAGAAATCTGGTCAAATCTCACTCAGTACCTGTGGCTTCTCCCAGAACTTCTCACACTACCCTAAACCTCACCAGCCCCGGGGTTTGGCTTCTTTTACCCCAGCTTCTGATCCCTATATAAGCCAGCCATTTTGGCTAGGGCTCTCTTGGTTCCTGGTTCCTCTTTTGGCCTCTTGGTCCACAGCTCCTCTCTTGATCTCCTCTTCCTTCCCCTCCTCCATGGCCGGGTTGTCTGGACCCTTGCAGATGCCTCTGGCTGTTTCTTTCTCATATCTATAGTAAAACCAGTCTCTTCAACCTTACCTAGGGCAGTCATATCCTCATGGTCATTCAGGGACCAAGTATTCAAACAGGAGCCTCTGGGGGTCCTTCTCACCCAAACCACCACAACCCTCAAACTGGGAGCCACAGTAAAACCCTCCCTGCTGAGTGGCTTTCGTCAGCTGTTTTGTCACAGTGGCGAGACAAGCAGTGAATACAAGGAGCAAAGCATGCATTGGATCAAAACAATCTCTGCAATAAACGGCACTGGGGAAACGGCATCAGGGTGCAGGAAGCTAAAAGGAGAGAGCTGTCCCACCACAGTCAAAAGCCAACTCAGAAGACCTAAGCTTGAGGCAGGGAGCGGCTTGGTAACAGGATTCCAACAGCACAGGCAGCAAACGAGAAGCTTCCCCACAGCGAATACAGTCTATAAAAATTGTTTGATAGTACGTACGAGTTTATACTTTGCTTCCCGTTGCAAGGAAATTCAAGCAGTTTGTGAAACTATGCTTAATTCAGAAGGAAATTAAGCTTTTGAAGGAAGAAGAGGAAATACACCTGACAAACACTAAATTTAAGGGAAACACTTGGGAACAAGATTAATGTCCTAACTTACACTTCACGTGACAGAAATCCAGCTTGAAGTTGTTGGAATGTCACATAAAGTTAGACAATAGTGCAGTGGCAGGTAGTTGGCATAGCATGTGTGAGGACCTGGGTTCCACTCACAGAACAACCAAAAGACAAATCAACTACTGATGGCAAGGATGAAAGACTAGCTGAAGTGGTCTGAGATTACTGAAACAGCAATAACTGAATATGGGGATTCTATTCACAGACAGATAGCGAACCTTCAAAGTATACCTAAGTATTCAGAAAACTTGAGCCTATATTAGGCCAGGGAAAGTGTTAAAATACTCAAAACAAAAAAAGCACAGACTTTGACAAACAAAAAGAATTCCAAGAGGCAAAAGATGCTTCAACATAGAGATTGTCTAAGGCAGGTGGTCTGGCTTACCTGGTAAAGGTGCTTGCCACTAAGCATGGCAATCTGAGTTCAATCCCACATGATGAAAGACGAGAACTCTGCTTCCATGTTGTACTGTGACATCCACAGGTGTTCCATGGCACATAGGTATACACATGAGTACATGCGAACATAAGTAATTAAGTTAATGCGATAATAATAGCTTTTCAAAATCAAAGGTGCCTAAAAGGTCTCATCACATGCAAAGAGAAAAACAGAAGGCAAAGCAAATTACAAATCTCTACAAAATAAAATATTTTTCAAACGGCATTTGCCAAACTTCGTTACAGTGTCATTGGCAAGGCGCTGAACCGGGAAGTCCAAGATGCTTAAATTCCCACGAAAACACCAAGTAAACAGATAACTGACATGATTTTGTGGTTGCTCTGGCAACCAGACAAGAGACTGCAGCAACCAAGGGAACAGACAATCAGGAAAATTGCAACCCAAAATGTTCAGAAACGTGACAATTTGCCTATGTGTGCTTCACCCCACCCCCAATACAGGGTGGTCTGGAAAGGAAGGGACAATTCAATTTCTTCTGCCTCAGGATGGAAGGAAGAGTAGGGTTTGTATGAGGAAGTCAGAAGGACTGTCTGTGTGACTTGGCTCAGATCTGGTCACATTGGAGGCTACTGAAGTCACTGCCGGAGATGGAATTGGGGCATTGTGGGTACAAGAGCACATCTAGGATCTCGAAAAGAAACGGGAAGGATTCTGAAACGCTGACCCACTTAAGTACAGCCAGACTTAGAAGGTAACTAGGAAGAGGGCTGACATTCACATGCCAGGAAGAACACATTAATAATAATAATAATAATGATGATGATGATGATGAGAGGGACAAAATTTTTAAAGACAATTGAAGGGCCGTTGTAAGTCTTTATGCCAGCTTAATTATCAAAGGTTTTCAACCTCTGTGATGGAGCCACATTGCAAGCTAAGAGAAATGGTTCTTCCTTCAAATGCCAAGTTATCAACAGAAAGTCGTAAATCATGAAAATAAACAGCTAGGCATAGCCCACTAAAAGAAAAAAATAAAACAAAAATTCCAAGAACCAATTCTGTAAAGAAGCCCAGGCTTCAGACTTGCTAGGTAGAGATGTTAACAGCTATGTCAAATATGCTTGAGAGCTAAAGAATGGCGTGAGCAAGGAACTAAAGGAAAGCATTAAAGAACAAAAGGACAGTATCAACAGGGAGGTAAAAATATTTAAAAGGCCTAGAAAGACATTCTAGAGCTAGAAATTATAATATTGAAGCGTTCACTAGCAGTTTGTCAGTGTCAAACAGGCAGAAGAAAGAATTCATAGACTGAGTCAGTTACAGTTGTCAGGCCTAAGTAAGGAAGAATGTGCCTTATAGGACACCACTATGGAGACCAGTACAGTATTAGTATGAAAGTCCCAGGAAAAGAAGAAACAGGCAGAAGCAGAAAGTGTATGTGAACAATGGTTAAATACTTCCAAGTACGAGAAAAATGTGAACATACAAATTCAAGAAGCTAAATGTCGTCTGTGATGTTAATTTTGATTGTCAACTTGTTGGATTTCAACATCACCATAAAAACAGCCTTCTGGGCACATCTGTGAGGGACCTGCAGGTTGGGTTAACTGGGATGGGAAGACAACCCTGATATGAGCTGCACCGTTACATAGGTCAGGGTCTCGTGCTGCATGCCCAGGAGAAAGTGAGCTGAACACTAGCGCTCGTCTCTCTGCTTCCTGAATGTGGGTGCCCTCACCATGGTGGACTGCAACCTCAAACCGTGGGAGGAATCAACCCTTCCATCCTTGAGTTGCTTTATTTGGGTATGTTGTCATGGCAAGGAGAAAAGTAACTAATATAAATGCCAAGATGGGTGAACTCATCATAACCAGACTTTGAAAGGCAAAGACAAAGGGAATCTTGAAAGAGGAGAGTGATGTCACTTATGCACAGTGGGATGCTGCTGTGAGCTCAGAAAGAAAAGACTAGCCTAGAATTCGGTCTCAGAACTTCTTCAAAGGTGAGGACAAACTAAGACATTTCCCAGGAAACAGAAGCCGAGGAAGTTGCTTGAAATAAAGCCATCTTCAAACTAACGTGAAGTGACACAGGGCAATAACTTAAAGACATAAAAATACAAATTTGTCTGGTGAAGGCAAATGCATGAACAAATGCAAAATTCTATATTGGGTTGTAAACCTGCTTCTAACTTTTATAAAACTGAAGAGGCAAAGTGTGTGTGTGTGTGTGTGTGTGTGTGTACATTTATAAAGCTATCGTAATGGCTAACAGTGTATAAAGATAATTGTGACAGCAGAGTTGGAAGATCTCTGTGATCAGCTTTTGTATGCAATTGAAGTTAAGTCATTATTAGTTTAAAGTGGATGATTTGGGGGCTGGAAAGATGACTTGGCGGTGGGGAGCACTCATTGCTTTGTCCAGAGGACCTGAAATCTCTTCCCAGAACCCGTGTCAGGTGGCTCCAGCTCCAGGGGACCCAGTGTCCTCTTCTTGCCTTCATAGGCTCCCACACAGGCATGGCATAAACATACAGACCCAGACATGTACACATACAGAAAAATATATTTCTTTAAAAATGGATGGTTTCTATTTTAAGATCTTATATATCTATTTTAAGATCCCAGTGTAACAGTGAAGAAACTATCTATGGGGTTTACATAAAATAGGAAAGTAACCAGAACATATGAGCACCCAGAAATTCACAAAGGGAGGAAAAGGGGGAAACAAACCTTAGGACATGAAAAGTAAATGACAGCATGGCTGCAGTGAGACTTTTAGTATCTGTCGTTTTAAATGTAAATAAATTCAATCCTCTCATTAAAGACATAGATAGGTCATAGATAGGTTGGAGGTACTGAGAATGTAGCTCATTGGCAAAATAGCTTATTACTATAGGCCCTGGGATTTGTCTCCAATAACACACACACACACACACACACACACACACACACACACACACACAAAATGAAACAATGCACACACAAAAAAAATCAAGAACAAATTTATCAACATGCACCAAACCCGAGGAGCGCTGAATACGTAAGGAATTAAAGGGAGGAGTGAAAGGCAACAATAATGAGAACAGACTGCAGTACCCCCACTTCTGATAATGAATGGGTGAATAAGAAGGGGGATCAATAAGAAAATAACTGATCTGAAAGGCATTGTACACAACTAGACCTAACAGATGAATCAAAAGTGTTCCATTTAGGACTGGAAAGATGGTGCAACAAATAAAAATGCCTGTTATGAGCCTGGCAACCTGCATTTGATCCTATCCTCACGTGGTGGAAGGAGAAAACCGACTTACACAACTGCAGTGCTGAACACACACACACATGCACACACACTAAATAAATGGTTTTCTTTCACTTTATTTTGAGCCAACGAAAGCAGGTGACAGTCTTTCAAGGGCAAATGGAGCATTATGTAGGATAGAGTACGTACTAGAGCACAAAATACATCTAAGTGATTTTTACTTGTGTGAATGCCCTTGTGCATGTGTGCATTGTGACCACGGGAGTGCAGCGCCATCCGAGTCCAGAAGTGTGTTGCATCCCCTGGAACTGGAGTTACTGGTCCTGGGACCTGGACCCTGGAGAGCAGTATCTTAAATCTGAGCCGTCTCTCTAGCCTTTTCCATTTCTTTTCTAAATAAATTAAAAATTTTTTTTCTATGCTGTGTGGTGAGCTGGATGAGAATGGCACCTACAGGCTTTTATGTTTGAATGTTTGAAAGCTTGATCCCCAGTTGGTGGAACTGTTAGGGAGCGATTGAGAGGGTGTCACTGGAGTGTGGGGGACTTGGAGGTCTCAAAAACTCACATCATTCCAGTTAGCTCTCTCTTTCTCTCTGCTCATGCTTTTGGATCAGATGTCACCAAGATCCCCACACCATGATGGTCATGGACTCTACTACCCCCTGAAAGCATGAGCCCCAAACTAAATGCTTTCTTTTATGAGTTGCCTTGGTCATAGAACTTTTCTCATAGCAA
>JAQHUG010000078.1:6045476-6071547 GCA_028555095.1 Dicrostonyx torquatus
CATGCTTCTCTGTTGGTGAAGACAGCCTGGCCTGACACTGTGTGACACAGGTACAGGGGCTATTTGCCTATATCTGTGTCCTCTACCAACCTGGAAGCTCCAGAAGGGCCTTGCTTTAGAAGAGGCATTCAACACAGGCTCACTGATTATAATATATAATGTTTTTATGGACATAAAACGTAAACTGCAAGTTTCATTTTACCTCATTTTCCACACTAGATTGCATTAAGCAAGTGACAAACGTAGAAGACACCAGGAATACAGCTCAATGGCAGTGCACTTGTGTAAAATGAGCAAGGCCCAGGGTTCTAATCCCAGCACAGGGCTGGGAAACAGAAAACTTAAAAATCTTAGAAAAATCTCTCCCAAGTTTCAGTTAAGACATCGATAACTATTTGTACACACTCTAAACTTCCTTCAGTGAACACTGGCTTGCTATTTGTTGCTGTGAAATAATTATCAACCATGTACCAAGATAAAAATGACTCTGCTGGGCATTTTGAGTAATACAATGAATGGATTCAAGATGCTTATAGAAAGTTATGAATGCAGTGTCAGCCTGATGCCCCTGAGAAGCACAGAAGAGGGAACGGGTTCTGTTTGCTTGTGGCAGAGGGCGGAGAATTTCCAGTCAGGGGTCAGGCAAATGAAAAACGCAAAATTGCTTCTTCGTCCACCATGCCCATCATTTTGGCATGAGAGAAAAATACCTCTTAATTTACTTTTCTTCTGCTTCTGTCCTATATTTCTGTTTTCTTCCTTAGCAATTCTTAAAACTTTGTTTCTACAGACAATTTGTACCATTTTCATAGTGTCAATTTTAGTCTTAAAAAACTAGCTATCTTCACTGTAATTGTAAAAAAAAAAACTTCTTAAGTCAGCAAAACGTTTTATTTCAGTTAGTTCATATGAAACACATCTTTTCCAAAAAGAACTCAATATTCTAAGAAGAATCACAATAACCAATGTGTGGGCTATACCTAAATGTCCTTCAACAGATGGTGAGGGGGAGAAAATGTCATGCAAATGTGTGTGTGTGCGATTTGACATGTTGTTCAGCCCTACCACTATGACAACCTAAGTGAACCCAGAGGGCATTAAGCTGAGTGAAATGAGCCAGACACAGAAGGGAAAACATTGCATTATCTCGCTTATATTTGGAATCTAAAAACTTTAATCTCACATAACTATGGAGTGGAAGTTGCCAGAGGTTGGGGTGAAAGGGAGAAATGTGTCTAAGGGTAAATATGTCTTTACACAGAAGGAAAAAGCTCTGGAGTTAATAATATATAGCTGCTAGAAACAAAGAACAAACTTGGGGTCACACAAAGAAAAACTAGTTCAGCAAGGCAACATTTTGTTAATAAATAAACGAACAAACAAAAGGAGATGATGTTCAAACCAAACCCAGCTATTAAGATACCAGAACCAAGATAGTTCCTGTCTTTTATTTCTGACATAGGTAGTGATTTTGACTCATCCTACTGGTGGGATTGTGGCTTCACAGTCTGATGAGACTGATTAATAAGTCCAAAGCAGAGGTTCAGTAAATGAGATCTTGACGTGCTAACTACGAAGAAGAGTAGGAAAAGAAGAGAAAGAAGAAGAGGAGGAGGAGAAAGAGAAAGAAGAAGAAGAGGAAGAGAAAGAGGAATAAGAAAAGGAGATGAAGAAGAAAAAGAAAAAGATGATGAAGATGAAGAGGAAAATGAAAAAGACAAAGACAAAGAAGGTGACGATAAAGCCAACTAAGAAGATGGAGAAGACAAAGAAGGTGAAGAAGACGATGACAATGGCAAATATGAGGAAGATAAAGATGATGAAGAAGACAAAGATGAAGAAGAAACAGATGAAGAAGACAAAGAAAAATATGAAGACAAAGAAGGCGAAGAAGACAAACAAGATGAAGATTGCATAATCAATAACACTGACCAATAATACTTAAAATTGTGAAAATTTTCATTTAAAATTTAAAATTGTAAAGATACTTAAAATGTCACATTGTGCACCTTACACACATGATTTTTGTTTGCCAACAATACCTGAAGCTAGAACAAATGCAATTACTTTCAGTTTATATTAACTATATATGCTTCAAAGCGAGAGAAGTTGGCAGTGTGAGTACAGCCCGCTTCACCTGGCCAGGGAAGTCTCCTGGGTGAGGAGTGCCTTCTGTGGGGGCTGTGTTTGTTCTGAGACAGGGTATCTGATTTATGATCCTCCTGCTTCAGCATGACAGTGGGGTTTCAGGTGCGCACCCCCACACCAGCGAATCTACCTTGAGAGTGCTGATTAGTTGCTGTTTGGGGCAATAAGTCACTCTCTCAGCCAAGCAAGTGACTTCTGAGAGTGAAGTGTGGATTTTATGTGTCAATCACTCAGCCACCCAGGCTTCCTTAGAAGGAGGGCTTCCCTCCTATAGAGACCCATCCCAAGACAAATAGTTAGATCCTCATCCTTGCTTATGTAGAGAGAGTGGGCACATGCTCCAAGGGGTTGAGAAGAAGTCTATTGAGGAGATTTGGGGAAAGAAATAATACCCAAATAAATAAATTTGAGCATTGTGGTACACAATTTATTTCCAGAACTCAGAAGGGAGAGTTCAAGGTCAGGTTTGTCTATACACCCAAAGTTTCTGGCCTGTTGGGGCTACATGGTGAGATCTGTTCTCAGAAACCAAACCAAACAAACAAATAAATAAAAAATTTAGAATTAACAATTTTTTTTCTGCTTTGACACTGTTGTGAGAGAATGTGATACCCAGAGCCTTAGCAGTCATCCTGTCTCTCTGGGGTAAAGCCAGCATATTAAATCTGTTTTATCACAAGGAAGAGAAGAGACTGGTCTCATGATGCCACCAACTGCTGTCCTTACCATCCTGATACATGAAAAATAAACGTGCATTAACAACTAGCTTTCTTGACTATCCTGTCAATCAAAACCACATCAGTGTCCTTTACCATCTCTACTGTACAGCTCATCTTCAGAATAGTTCCCACCATCAACAATAGCCCCGAGATCAACAGGACGCTCAGGGCGGCAGGCTGGCCAGTGGGAGTTAGGAAATACAGTCTTGCCATTTCAGTTTGGCTAGCAACCAATTAAGCAATGTTTGCTTGAAGACTACAGAGGCTGGAATATCAATGCCAATAGCCTGGCCTTGCATCAGTGCATTGTGGGGAGACAATGCCAATAGCCTGGCCTTGCATCAGTGCATTGTGGGGAGACAGTAAACTTGAGCAGTCTTGAGTAGAGGAATTCTTCCTAACAGAAGCAATTCCCAGATGATGCTGATGGCCGAGGGCTTTGAGGGTGCATACTCCCAGCTGCGAGAATGTCATCGCTGAATGGGGGTCTGAATAGTCCACACACCCCTCACAGGAGTTTTAAGTTTCTTTTCCTTTACTTCTTTCTTTTCTGCTCCTCCATCTCCCCTTCCTTATTTCCTTCTTCTTTCTCTCCCCCCTTCTCTCCTTTCCCCCTTTGCTTTCCATCTCTTCTGTCCTGGGGATCGAACCCACAGCTTCTCAGGGCTAGGCAAGGCCTTTACCACTGAGCTACACATTCAGCTGTCCTTATTGACAGTTTAATCACAGAATTAATTTCTTTTCAGTACAGAAAATCTCCAACCTCTACGAAAGTAGAAAGACAGTGAACTTCTACCTACTGATCTCCCAGTCTCAGTAATGAATTGAGACTGACTTGTGTTATCCCAACTCATGTTTTTCCAACCTATATGCCTCTCTCCACTCTGCCGAATACCTTAAACCAAACTCAAATATTGAAATAATTACCTAGTGTTGATTGAGCTCAACATAATGGCTTATTAAGATATCCATGTGTGTCTATTTTATTTGTAAATATATATTTAAAATTATTTTTTTCTTTTATGTGCACAGATGTTTTGCCTGCAAGTGTATTTGTATACCGTGTATGTGCTTGGTGACAGATTCCTTGGGACTGGAGTTAGAGTGGTTGTGAGCCACCGTGTGGCTGCTAGGGATGGAATCTAGGTGCCCAGTGCTCTATCTCTCCATTTCCTAGTGTATCTTTACTTTTGAAGGTTCTCACTGATGAGAATATTTAATATCAGCAACATACAGCTTCCCCCTCTTCTTGAGTTTCTTTCAGTGGCTTCTCAGGCATCCTAAAGAGATGCCTTCAGGCTCGTCGTTCACCTGAAGGCAGGGCACTAAGCAGTGTGTGATTTTGGTTTTGGTGAGGGAGCACAACCCCCATAGCAGCCAGTGAGGGTGCCTAGTGCTGCACTGCCAGTGACAGAGGGACGACCGGAAGCTGTGAAGCATGGCTTGGAAAATGAAGGTTTTGTAGTTCCCAAGGTCAGTTGATCCAGGTTTTAAAATAGTGTTTGTTTTTGCTATGCCCTCACTTTTCAAAAATTCTCCACATAATGACCCTGTTCAATCATGCTCACTTCTAAACAACCCATGTCTAGTGACACTTCTTATAAAATGGAAGGTCTCAGCTGGATTGCCATAAAAGGGATTCTGAGCCTTAGGATCACCGAGCAAATGAAAGATTTCATCCCACTCCAGGAGTCAGGTGGGAGGGGCTGGGGGCAAAACCTGGTCTGTGTGAGGCCCTAGGCTTAATCCCTTGCCCTAGCACCGGGATGTTTGAAAGGCAGATGCTGAGGGTGGGGGCTGGGGGTGGTTTGCAGATGTGTAGGTGCTTCTGAAGGCCTGGCTATTTACCTTGCCTTCTAGGCACGCCTTTTCATGTGGGTTTATTTTCTCCCTGTGAGAGTCTGACTATAAAGTCAAGCAAAGTTTAGAAATCCTTCCCCATTCCTTTCCTTCCTTTTGTTCTGACATGCGGTCTTATGTAGCTCAGGCAGGCCTTCATTTTAAGCAGAAAATAACACTGATTTCTGATCTTCCCCCTCTGCCTCTTAGGTGATGGGATTATAGATGTGTACCAAAACCCAATTCCATTCAGTATGAGGATTCAAACCCAGGGTATGGTGCTCGAAGGAGACTGTTCTACCGACTGAGCCACATTTTAAGATTCTTTCCCAAAATGATGTATTTGTTTTTGTTTTATGTTTATGAATATTTGTTTGCATGTATGCATGTGTGCCACATGTCTGTCTGGTGCCTGTGGAGGCCAAAACGGGGTGTTGGATCCCCTGGAACTGGAGTCGCAGGCAAGTGCTGGGAACTGAAGCTAGGTCCTCTGCGAGAGCAGCAAATGCTCTTAACCTCTGAGCCATCTATTCACGGTCTACTTTTCACCTATTAAGTGATTGTGGAGAGCCGGGCGGTGGTGGCGCACACCTTTAATCCCAGCACTGGGGAGGCAGAGGCAGGCGGATCTCTGTGAGTTCAAGACCAGCCTGGTCTACAAGAGCTAGTTCCAGGACAGGCTCCAAAGCCACAGAGAAACCCTGTCTCGAAAAACCAAAAAAAAAAAAAAAAAAAGTGATTGTGGAGAAGCAAAAGGTTGAGAAGGGAAGGACAAGGACAAGACTGGAGCTAGCAGTGCCCATCCTTAAAGGAGAAGGCTCACTTTTGAGGAAAATCCAAGCAAAGCACATGGTTCCCCAGAGCACAGAAAGAAGCTGACTTTCTTCTTAACCACATTTATGCTGTCAAGAAATGTAGGTGTTGCTCATGCAATAATGAGTTCAAGGTTTAAAATTCAAAGACTGTAGCGGATAGTTGGAGGTTCAATGCTCACGTCCGTGGTTCTTCCAGGGGACTTATGACACAGGTATTTTAAGGTCACAGAGAGGAATGTAGTTTTAATAGGTTTCTAATGTTCAGTATCATTGGGCAAAGTTTAGGGAAATTATTTACTTCGAAGAAATAGTGATGTGGAGAGCCGAGCAGAGTGCTGTATGCCCATAAACCCAGCACTTGGGAGCTGAATCAAGAGAATCACTGTGAGTTCAAGGCCAACCTGGATTACATAGCAAGCAATTAAGCCAGCCTCGGTTACAATGTGACATCCAGGTTCAAAAGCAAACAAGCAAAATACATAAAATAAAGTTATACATCAAAATTGAGTTTTGCCTAGATGTTGAGGTGAAGTTTTATATTTGAAAATTGATTGCCTAAACACATCATAGTACAAAAGAAAACAGAGGATTATATCAATACTGTAAACTTGCTGCCAAAGCTGAGCATACAGGCATGGAAGGTTCTTACTAAACAAGACCAGGACTTCCTGCACAAAGGGCATCTACTGTAAACCTCACACTTAATTCAACATTGAGAGCTTTCCTTGTAAAAAACCCAGCAGACACTAATTCTACCTAGCCTTACAGGGCACCCTTCTCCAGTTTAGTCAAGGTAGAAGTAAGTTGAAACTTCAGAACGTTTAAGATTTGTTGAATAACAAAACTGTCTTTATTCCCAGAGAAAAATCAAGTCTAGCAGAAAATAACCAGTAGATAATAAATAGCAAGTTGCCAAAATGCCAAAATCAGTGTCTAAAACTCAATGGCACTTCTTCCCTGGCGCTGGGGAGTGCGGGCTGACTGCTCGAGTGCTTACCTAATATAGAGGAGGTACTGGATTTGGTCCCCAGCGGTGCAGAAGTGAAGGAATGGTAAAGAAAACATCGATACATCATAAAAAATAAAGACTTTATGAATAAATTCCAGAGACATGTACAAAACTATGAAAATTTATTTAAGTACATTAACAAAGTCTTAAATCATATGCTATGCTCTTGGATTAGAAAGTTCAGTGTCACTAAGGGTGGAGCTGTCCAAGTCAATATTGAGACATAGCATGATTCTTACAAAAATCCCCAAATTCTATTTTGTGCAAAGTGGTGGGGTGACTCTAACCTGTACATAGAGAATCACAGGACCAAAGGAGAATCCATTTAACACGTGTGGCTATTTATAGTGAATCATAATCGAGGTTAAGGGTAGGCAAAACGAAGAGTGGAATGGAGAGCCCAGAAAAGACACATCAAAGCTTGTCTGCTTGAACTGCTACAATGAAATGTTACAGGCTGTGAGGCTTAACCGGCATTCATTCTCATAGCAGGCTGGGAAGTCCAACAGCAGGACTGCAACTAACTAGGTGTCGAGGGAGGATCCCTTTCTGGTTGAGGGGTGGCTGCCTCCCCACCTTGATGACCTCATATAATCCTAATTACTTCCCAGGAGGTTATGTCTTTAACTGAGAACTGGGGAGAGTTGCAACTCAGTAAACTGCATGTGCTTTCGGATGCTTCGCTCATGATGGAAACTACTACATTTCAAGGACTCTCAAAAACAATAGGGAGAAAACCGAATATTTACATGGCCCACAAAATTGAGTCTGTGTCTTCTACAACGCATGAAAATGAATTCCAATAGATTAAAAACAAATATGCAAGGAAAATAATAAAATTCTTGATAGTATTCAAGACTCTATAGACTGGGGTTAGGAAAATGCTTCTTAAATAAGACAATACACAAACCGTATAGACAAAGACTAAAAAATTAAACTGTGTTAAAACTAAGCACCCTGTCCATCAAAATTCATTACAAAGATTGTGAAAGGTGAGTAGAAATTTGTAATATATATAGAAATGAGCAACTGAGGCATACGTCTAGTACTGTAACAGCATTACAAGCTAAAATCAGAAGGGTTTATCTTTTAAACATTTTTCAAAAATTATTTTTATTTTATGTGTATTTGTGTTTTGCCTGCATGTATTGGATCCCCTGGAGTTACAGTTTGAGCTGCCATGATGTTGCTGGGAATTGAACCAGGGTCCTCTGGAAGAGCAGTCAGTGCTCTCAATTGCTGAGCCATCTCTCCAGCCCAGAAGGGTCTGTCTTATTGACACCAGATTTGAAAAAAAAGAAACATCTGACAACAGGAAACACTGGTGAAGGTGTGCGCAATTTCTTTATTTAAGTATAGCTAGTGAGAATGGAATGTATAGAAAACAGGGACTGTGCACACTCAAGATCCAGTGACTTCACTCCCTGCTGGACCTAGAAACTTGCCGTGTGTGCCAAGAGTCATATATAAAACCATTTCCAGCACTCCACACAGATATAATAGGAAAGAATCTAATGGTGGACTCCTGGGGACTGCAGACCCCTGGCCCCTTGGCTTTCTTTGCCTGCCTCAGACCCTTTGCCTGCTGGAGTGAATGGAGCAAAACACCTTGTTTACCTGTCCCTGCAGCTGCTCTGAGCGCGAGACCCTGATGGCAAGGGAGTCCGTTCTG
Source organism: Dicrostonyx torquatus (assembly GCA_028555095.1). Classification (NCBI taxonomy): domain Eukaryota; kingdom Metazoa; phylum Chordata; class Mammalia; order Rodentia; family Cricetidae; genus Dicrostonyx; species Dicrostonyx torquatus. Next base: position 6,053,679 of record JAQHUG010000078.1, read on the forward strand.
GTGAGGCCTGCAGCTGAAAGATCCTGAGAGCTGGGTGTGGCTATCTGTTAAGGATCCCTATATAAGCTTCCCTGGAGCACAATAAACTTGGCATTCTTGTATCAAGGATGACCCGTGTCCCCGTGTCTCTGTTGTCTACGTGCGTGTGTTTTTAAGTGTCCAGCTTAGTTCCCGACACGCGTACTGTCCCGTAGTGCAGGCACTACAGTGGACCGGGGAAGCGTAGGAGAATAAAGCAGCAAATGTGAATGAGTCGTAGCTCCATTAGCAGAACAGAGGCCTCTCAGAAACATGGTACTGGGGAAGCAACAACAACAGAAATACGCATATGGTTCCTTGTATATAAACCATGAATATTCACACCTACTTTTAAAATTTAAATATGAGTTCACAAATGCAAACACGGGGCATGATTACCTACTAATAAGGCAAGGGATTCTAAAAGTAGACTCGAACTCCAGACCGAATTATGGAATTTCAATGGCTACAGTGTCTCACACTTCATGTTCACTGCTATTAGTTTTCAAACGTTACAACTATTTTCAATATTCTTTTGCATCAATTTAATTTTTTTTAAGGAAACACAACCTGAAGCAATTTTTTCATTGATGTCATCCAATCTGATTTTTATGAGAATATTTTCCTATAGAAATCGTTTCCAGACATTAATATTGGAATAGACACAACAAATAAATTCTCATTATCCCAAATAACACGACAGGAAATCTTCAAAGAGGAGCTTCAGGAAGAGGCGGAGAGAGAATAAAATAACCACCCGCCTTAAACGAAGCCAACTCTCACTAGCTTGGAAAAGGCGCAAAAGGGGACGCACAACCCCCTGGCTGACATTGCCTTTAATTCCAGTGATAAGGCTGTAAATTCTCTTCCAAGGCCTGGAGTTTAGTGTAAACACTCCAAGAGACTGCAGGACCACAGAGAGAGAAAGAAACGGCTTGGTTCTGGCTGCTTTTCCTCTGGGGGTGGGGTGGGCGATGTTCAGTATCAACTGTTGAATCACAGAACCCCAACTCTGGGCTTCTGCAAAGAACCGGAGCCCGGTGTGTGCATTGCAGCGACCAAATCAGATCCGTCGCCTACCCACCGCTGGGGATTTGTTGCAGTTGGTAGACCTGGCTACTCAGGCACCGCTGGTTCTCCATCTTCACTTTGGTTTGCTCTTTCTTTTAGGAGCTGGTACTGTTGAAACACTCTTTCCCTGCGCCTCCGTCTGCCCAGCCTCGGGAACCCGAGCTGGCACTCGGAGAATAGAAACTGAAACGGTGCGGGGAATGAGGTTGATGGATATGTATTCCCGTGTTCACGTGGGAGGATAAGACACATTCTGCAATTAAACAACCTTGCTTTCCTCCGCCGAGAATGAACAGCCTCGGGATACTGGAGGACTGAGCAGCCTGGGGGAGGCTTGGCGGCCTGCAGCTCCTCTGCCCGTCCAATCTTGTAACTTCTCAGATAGAAGTTGGCACTAACGGCCCAGGCTGTCAGCCGCAGCACTTAAAGCTGATGGATATTTATTGCGTTTGTTTGGAGGGGAAAATATTCCACATTACTAATGACTCATGGAGTATTAGCTTAATTATTCTAATTATTTAATAATTATTATAGTAAAAGATTTAGAAAGGGTTCCTGCAGCTCCTTGGGACTAAAAATTGATAAAAGTTTAAAGTCAAATTTATCAAAATGTAATAGTAAAGTCCACTTACTGTTAGTGTCTGAGCTAAACTTGAATCTTTGTACCTGTTGTGTCCCTGTTCTGTTCCCCTCTGCTGTCACCCTTAGCCCAGACAGCCTCCAATCGAATTTCTGCCATTGGTTGGTTTTGTTTTTAGTCTAAACAGAGCTTGCTAATATACATACATGTATCTATATTTTACAGATTTTGTTTTTAATTGTGTATGGGTGTGTTTGTACGTGTGTTCAGGTACTTGTAGAGCCAGAAGAGGGGCTGAGGCCCTCTGGAGGCCTTGTGAGTCACCCAGTGTGGGTGTTGGGCACTGAACTGGGGTAAAGAGCTGTGTGTGATCCTAACCACTGAGCCATCTGTCCAGGCCCTGAGTTTTTAATTCAGGATTTCCCCTATCCTGGTTAACTTTCATACAGCTCTTTATTTGCATTGGTCGAGAATTTGTTTTGTTCCCCCTCCCTCAATCTGGCTTGGAACTAGAGGCAGAAAAGGAAAAGCCTGCTAAATCGTTAAACTCTCAGAGGACCCTCGAAAGCCATTTCCACCCGATCAGTGCCTCACACACTAACTGGACGAGTTAACTTGTGAACTGCAGGTGTCAGCTCCTACAGGAGGGTGACAGGATTCATTTATAGTATTCACGAGTGGAACGAAGAAGAAAACTCTGACAGATCAGGCAGTTAGTTATGAGAACACAAAACGTGAGACCCTGTTGGCAGGAATCACCTATAACAGTCTCCTCTAGTCCAGGTACTCGGTTGGGACCCCAGAGTGAGGCAGCTGTCCTCACCCTGCTTCTGAACTGCCTTCAGAGAGGGGTGGGGGTTGGGGTGACATGGCGGTGTGGCATGGATTCATGTCGGTTCAGATAGCGCCGAATGTTCTTCCTGGTGGAGAAGTGGTTTTCCCACGCTTCAGGGGAAGGTAAGGTAAGGCACGAGGCAGCTGAGGAAACCAGTTACTGACTTGCTCCCTGGCACACCACTGGTCTATTTCCTACGTCTTCCAGACCATCAACTTTGGAAGCTTTCCAAGGTCACATGATCACAGGATTCGTCCATCAGGGTAGAAAATGAGAATCCAGACTGTTTTTTTGTGCCTTCTATTTTTGTTACCTGCCATATCTATTTTAATGGCAATTAAACTCCCCTGCCCTCCCTTATCTCTGCTGGCTAATGTATTTAATTCCACCGCCCCCAAAGGGAATAATCCCCACTCGAAAGCCTGTGCAATATTAAAGACCCATGAATGCTTAATCAGAGCAAACAGAGGATTTGGTTTGTATAAACTGCAAAAAGCTTGTGTCTTTTATGTCCAGAGAACAGGACTGAAAGAAGATGATGATAAATCACTTCAAGAAACAGCATAATGTAAATATTGTATGTTTATTTAAAACTTCATACAATCATTTATCTAAGCGCAACAGGCCAGCTTCAGAAAGTGACTTGCCATAATGAGGCTTGGAGGTGAGCAGCGTTTGCCGGCTGACATGACATAATGCCTCCTCCTCCTCCGCAGCTCATGGGGAGAAAGGTATAAGGTTCCAAGTAGACCAAAAGCAGGCAAGAGGGCAATGAAACAGCAGCACAAACCTCTGAGATACAGTAGTATCTTTGATTTTAAAAAGTGTGTGTGTGTGTGTGTGTGTGTGTGTGTGAGAGAGAGAGAGAGAGAGAGAGAGAGAGAGAGAGAGAGTCTGTATGCACATGTGAGAGAGTATGCATGTGGCGAGTTTGCATGTATCTGAGTGTAACCATCAATGCACAAGGCCATGAATGTAGCCCAATGGCAACCTTGGCTGTTGGTCCTTGCCTTCGAACCTTGAGACAGGCTCTCTTGTCTACAGTCAGGTTCACCAGGCTACCTGACCTACTAGCTTCTGGGGTTTCTGTTGCCTTCCTTCCATCTTGTTGCAAGAAAGCCAGAATTACAGATCCACACTGAATCTGCCCTTATGTGGATTCTGGGGATCTGAGCTTTACAAACACTTAATTCACTAAGCCATCTTCCTAGTCCAGAGTGGTTTTAAAGAGAGTTAAAAAGTTATGATTCTTGGATTGTCTTTAGACAAAGGTACTAGGCATGTAGGTCATTTGGCAAAGGGTTTGTCTGGTATCCATAAAGTCATGGGTTGGGTCCCAGAACCACATAAATCAGGATTGGTGGCATATGCCTGGTCTACCAGCACTTGTGAAGTAGAGGCAGGAGGATGGGAAGTTCAAGGATACCCTTGTCTGTCTATACAGTGACTTTGAGGCCAGTCTGAGATGTTCGAGACTAGAAAGAAGGAAAGAAGGAAGAAAGAGGTAGGGAGAGATAGCAGGAGAGAGGGAGGGAGAGATAGCGTGAGGTGTGGAGGGGCATGGTTGCTTGATAGGTGGCCTGTAAGAATTTAGAGTTGGGAAAACTCTGGCTTTAGGGTGCTTGTGAGTATCCTATGTAACTGGGGTAAGACCCTTTGTCCCCCCAGTTCCTCATCTATTAATAGGGCGATAACGAAAGTGCCAGCATTGGAGCTGTGTGGAGTCCTTAACAGTTCCTGGCACTTGCTGAGCAAGAGTGGGACTTCTGAAGGAAGAAGTCTCTTATGAGACGTGACCAAAACCTCAGTAGTGGTTTCCCTAGAAGGCACTGATGGCTGGGGATGGACAAGAGTGTCATCTACCCTGATCTTGACTCTGGAAATGAGGTTTCCTGGTAAGAATGTGCTCGCTTATTCTCCCAGGAGGTTTTGGTGAGAAAGATGTGTGAAATTCTCTTCCTGCATTGCCTCAAAATGAAGAAAAAGCCGGGGGAATCCTTATTCTAGAAACTTGCATTGTCTTTGAAGGGACATGCCATTCTCTCTTTTGATCAGAACACCATGGAACTGGAGCTGCCACTGTTTACTTTCTTCCTACGCACCCGCCATCATGAATACCCATCTGTCTTGCTATCCTACAAGATCACACATTAAACCCAACTGCCCAGTGAGACAGCATTGCTAGCAGCAGCTGGACCCAGGAGCTGCAGAGGCTGGCCTGCAGCTAGAGCTCACAGACTGTGTTAATCTGTTCATAGCATTGTGCTGCCTACTGACATTCTGGCTGGTTGTTGGCCTTTGCTGATGTGTCTGATTGGAAAAAGGGGAGGAAAACCTTAGGGACTTTCCACCCCATCATAACTCAATACAGCAAGTGACAGAGAGGCTGGGGAGATGGCTCAGTGGTTAAGAGCACTGACTGCTCTTCCAGAAGACCTGGGTTTAAGTCCCTATACCAATATGGCCGCTAACAACTGTTTGTAACTCCAAGATCTGACATCCTCACACAGACCTACATGTAGGAAAAACACAAATGCAAATAAAATAAGAATAAATTCTTTTTTAAAAAAAGTGACAGGAAGCTAATTTTGCTATGAAGATGCCATACAATATTGCTTCTATGTGCTCACACCTTCCCAAGAAGGAAAAGGGAAACAGCTGTAGAAAATTATCAGTGTTTCTTTGTGGTTAAGAGAACGGATGCTTGGGAAGAAAAAAGGATATGAAAAATGCATAATACAACCTCAACATAAAGTCTTACACTTGGCTAATAAACAGTTCAACATAACTCACTGGTGCTGTGTTCAGTGAGCTGGCCTGCTGTCAGATAATCTGTCCAAATCAAAGAAGGGAAGGGCATTTTAGGTCTATCCACTGGCACTTATGGCGGTACATTTTTCCTTCATTTTCGTGTGTGCATGCGTGTGTGTGTGTGTGTGTGTGTGTGTGTGTGTGTTGCTCATCTTATTTGTAAGTTAAAGTTATCAATAAAGCTTTAGAAATCAATGGCCCTCTTCAGTTGAGATCAGTGGAGCATTAGTGACAGCTTGGGTTTAATCCAGTACTTTCAGTATCTGTTAAGAGTACTTACTGCTCAATGATGAGAACCTGAGTTCATATTTCAGCCCCTACGTAGTATTGTAATGTACACACACACATAGACAAAGTAATTTTTTAAAAAGGACTAGAGCCAACAGTCTCTGCCTTTGAAACCTCTAATCTAGCAAGTGAGTTAGGATTAAAACTAAATGGGGCCTATTGCCATACAAGACAATAATAAGCTTTTCAAAACTCTTAAACTTTTATCTGGATATGATCAAGTTCATACAAGTCCTTGTGGGAACAGTTACTGGAAAAACCCAAAGAGAAGTTCACTTCCAGGGGAGAAAATTGGTGGGATAAAGAAGACAGAATTCTGAAGACAGAAAGGACGGGAAAACAGAGAGAAAGCAGGTGGGAGCTCGAGGTTAACTACAAAGGCTGCACCGAGCCTCCCTAAACACACTCCATGCCAGGCCCTGTGCTTATTTTGGAGGCCGGGGTAGAGCTGAGAAGGTAGGCAGAGTTCTTTCCCCTTTAGAACTTATGAGGAAAAACTTACAATGTTTATGTAAGCTTTTTTTTTTCTCACTAGACTCGTTTGAAATTCTACTTTAGATGTGTTTAGTAGGGATACCTGTCAATCCATCTTTTTTCTCTCCCCGGGGCGATCCCCACATTCACTGGGGAGTCCTCCTGGACTGCCTACCCTTTCTCTCTCCCTTGGGGGAATGTTTCATGAATCATTGGAATCATCACACAAAAGATTTGAGAAGACTAGGTTATTTTTCAGGAGATGTGGATTTTAGTAGGACCCAAGTTGCAGCCAAGGGTGTGGCTGCCGGAAGTCATTTTGACACACAGAGCAAGGGCTTCCCCAGCTATCACCACCAAGTAAATGTCCCCAGAGCACTGATTCAGCAACAATTGACATTTCGTGGAATTAACATGAATTTTTTTTCAATGGATCTACTAAGTTGATCACCTCAAATTATTTCTCAAAAATCGTGTATTTTAAAAGGTTACTAGAATAATAAAATAAGAACGCACCTCTTTGAAAGAGGTTCTGGCTATATTCCTTTATAGTTATTTTCACTTTTCTTTCCTTCCCTTCTTTGAGCATTATGGACTACACTGTTTATTTTATTCTATTTTTTGCTGACAAAAATATTGATTTTCTCAGGGACTAGCCTATAGGATTTCTTGCAGAGCCTTTAACTTTTGGCGGCCGCCCCTCTTTCATGTGTGGAATAGGAATAACTGTACCTGTTGCATGAGATTGGCGTGGGGATTTGATGACTGAGTTCATCAAAAGCTGAGCCTTAAAGGCCTCTAAGGCCTTAGTGGGTATTAGATAGCTACTTTAAACATTGAGAGAGTAGTGGGCAATAAAAGCCCTTGCTCTTGTGGAGACATTCTTCTGGAGGAGCAAGGAATGTCATTTGGAAAACTACAAAAAAAAAAAAAGCTGAGGAGGAAACCCCAGGTAAGTCAAGGTCTGAAAGATCCCAGGGGGAGGGGGAGTAGGAGGGCACCGAGGGAAAGAGAGGCAGGGGTCACTCCCTGCTGAGGGACCAAGTCTAAGCCCTAATCTTCTGCTCTGTCTGCCAAACCTGTATTTGAGTCTTTTGCATGTCTGGCTTCTTCCCTGCCCCTGAATTCCCCCAGCGATAGTATAAAATGCACACACTTCTGTGTGCTCACTTGGAATAGTTGGGAGGCTGAAGAGGTAGACTCTTGCTTGAGTGAGCTTCCAGGAATGAACACCAACGACTCGGCAGCATTGGTCCCTGTGTTAGCATTGGTCCGTGTGCTAGGAGGAAGAGGAGGTTGCAGGGGACCCACAAGGCTTCCACACCTAGACTCCCCACAATCACCTCTGTGAACCAGACTGTTATGCAATTGTCACTGTCCATGGGCCTCTATGTAGATGATAGACCTTGTTCCTGGACTAGGAAAACTTTGGGTCAGTTTGATGTCTAGCCAGGTTGTAGAAAAGCAGACGTTCTGAGTTCTGAAGTGCCTCAGAACAAGTTTGTGTTCAAGTAGCTTTACTGCTAGAAAGAACAGACTCCTTGATAGAAATCAAAACATCTAACTATTCCACATGGCAAAATCTATGATAGTAGTCTTATTCGTAATCTGTGATGCTCACTCAGTTGTCGGAATTATAAATGTGTTAAAATTAGTATCTGCGTTAGGCATTATGCCAAATGCAAGCAATCGGTCCTTATGACGATGGAGTTTTTCTTAGCCTGCAAATTATGCACTCCTGCCATCATCCACGGGATCCCACCAGTGAGCCAGAGCTCCTGTTATATACCTCAGCTTAGAAATAACTCAAGTAGGAGGAACGTTCTAGTCATACAGGCTAACCAGTGGAAAGTGGGTAACACATGGGACAACTGGGGATGGTGTCATAAGGCTTCATTAACATCATATAAGGAACAGACCAAGTATTCTGCAGGCAGCTAGTTCCTGGAACCTCCTGCCAATCTCCTTTGAAGGAGCAGGAATAACAAGGGGGATCAGATCCACCTCTGTACTCAAAACACTAATTAACTATACCTTCGGCCCGGATCTCTTGTTTGTGGCCACACCTGTTGTCAGCAACTTTGAGAGAGCAAAGAATAAGCTCAAACTCTCTGACCTCCAATCAGGGTGAGACAGGCTCATATCTGTGTGCCCCCAAGGATGGTAATGGGGCAGGGATACCTAGACAAGGAGAAGGGGAATATAATCCTTTGTACACAGTGGCTCTCTGCCCTCAGCTGTTTCCACCCTGTAAATTGTCTGCTTCAACAGTTCCTATTTCTCCATTTTGAAGAAATGAAGCAGAGATAGACTGTTGGGGTCCAGTGCTAGCTTGGATCATAAATTATTTTTCTGGTCCAGACCTCAACATAAACTGTCTCTCTCTGGACCGGCATGAAGGCGTGGGAATAAAGACACGACTCACATGGCTTTATCGGGAGGGAGATTCACAGTGATCCCTCATGAAATCCTGAGTTCACATCCTGAAGAATTCCTCTCTTTTATTTTCAAAACAACCTTATATGTTAAAACATAAACTGAGGGGGAAATACATTAGCATTCTGTTTCCTAGGTAACCAGGTGAATGTCTCTGGTCTCGTCTACCTCTTTGGCCATACCTTTCTATGCCGATTTTGTCATGTCCCCGTCTTCCTGCTTTGTATGCTAGCTCAGTCACACAGGCTTGAATTAGCATCTCTATTCAGGCACCCCCCAAGTTACAGACAAGGGGCAGAGAAACATCCTGACCTTTGGTTAGGTTAGCGACAGACTATCTGGAAGGTTACATGACTACTTCAGGTACTATGGCTTTAGAGCCTGGCTGCCATACCATATAGAAATATGGGCCTACAATAGACAGAGAAGAGAGGTCTCCCAAAAGGGAGGGAGGGTGCTGAAGACCTTCTTCCCTGCTACCGGTCCATGTCGTTGTTGGTAATCCCTGGCTAGGAGAAACATACAGTATACACCATTACCCTCATGGAGTTACTTGAGTCCCCCCAACATTGCAAAGGTACGATGCATGCCTGTGACCTTGGCATGCAGGAAGGAGGGTAAGGCAGGAGTGTGGCAAATTCAAGTCTGGTTTGAGCTTCCCAGCAGAGACACTATCTCAAAAAGAAAGGCCTTGTAGAAGATGGATGAGTCACAGTCTCACTGTGGGCCAGAGCCTAGGTGCTTTCTGTCACTTCCCAGCTGCCCAATCCTTCTTTGCCCATGATGGCTGTCCCTTAATAGCCACTAGCAACTTAGTTTCAAGACTTTGCTCAGAATAGTTCCTCCAATGAGGCCCCACCTACCTTAGCTGAGAGTCCGTTCACCTTCCCACCCAGAAGACCCTGAGACCACAGTTCCCTTGGGTCCTGATGCTGATGGAATATTTGGTACATGAGCTGTCCTCCCAGCTGGACTTGGGGTTAGGGAGCTCCTGAGAGAGGGTTTCTCTGAAGGGAGTGCCTTTGGTGTCAGTGAATTCGTTTATAGTTTTTAACCCAAGTCCTAGACTCCAGGGCAGGTCTTGTTGTGATCAAGATGGTAGAGCTGAGATCCAAATAGAGCCCACATGGATCCTTTAGCCTTCCAACACTGTGACTGCTGCCTCCCTCCCAATTAACTTAGTGTTATGGTTTCAGAGGTTTAGCCCATGGTCTCTTGGCTCTGTTGTTTCTCGGCCTTTGATCGAGTAGAATTACCATGGTAGAAATGTAGACCCAAGCTGCTGCCCTCATACCAGCATGGAGAGAGGAAGAGAGAAAGGGAGGGAGGAGTGGATAGATATAGGAATGGAGGGACAGAGGGAGGGAGAGAGAGGGAGGGAAGAAGGGGAGCCAGAAACTATCTATACCCTTCCAGAGCCTGCCCCCCACCAGGGACCCACTTCCTCCAAAAAGGCTCACCTACTAAGGATTCTACCACTTTCTAATAATACCCCTTAGTGCAATCAGAGCCACATGATCTAATCATCTTCCAAGGACTGCATGGGCTGCACACCTCGGCACGCTGTCCCACTGGAGTCTATATCCCTAACGCCCGAGCTTTGGGGACTATTTCAGACCTTCGATGACAATGATGTATTTATGACATTTTAGTGCATCTACTATCTACTCTCTCGTCCAAAAGAATAAATGAGGAATTTGATCAGTTAATAGGGTGAAAACATTACAGGAAATCTTCTGAACTCGCTAGCCCAGTAGTCACACACTTAGGCTCAACTTGGACAGGTTTAGCTGTTAGAATAAAGGCCCAAACCAGGAGGAGCCGGTAGCTCTGGTAACATGTGTTTAGCAGCATGGATCCCAGAAGCCTAGGGTCTGGACAGCGTCCCCTCAGTAGGTGTCTGTCCACATCCCCTGGATAAGGCTCAGGACTCTGATGGGTTAAGTCTGCAGAAACTCTCTGTTGCGTTTCCCTCTGATGTCCACGACTCACGCCTCCCTAAAGTTGCCTTGGACCAACTTCATAGCTGGGGCTTTGAGTTTTCCTGACTGGCTTTTACTTTGTTTGAAAATGTCTTTCCACACGCAGCGTAATGGGTGAGGGGACCCACACAAATAAGAAGTCCTGCTGGCAGGTATTGCCATGGCTCCACAGTTACAGAGCCTAGAGCTCATTCTCCTAACTTTACAAATGTCCAGGCCCTCGTGGGCTTGTTATTGTTTGCCCAGGTCTAGTAATAGACTTCCTCCCCAGTCACTGTAATGTATAGCACATCATGTCATGTTTTATGAAAACACGAACAGACTCTATTTTGGAAATTTCTCTTTTCTTCCAGACTTGACATTGCATGTTAGATCAGAGGTAATAATAATTTATGCAATTGGGGGGGTGGGGTGGTGTACAAGCTCCTTGTTTTAGTTTCTCAAAGTCGGCGATGTCAGTCTAGAGAAAGGTCTGTTTGTGAGTCAAAATCCTTTGAAACACAGAACACATTCGATCTCGGAAAACGGCTCCAGAAGTCTGTTTGCTTTGCCTCGTCAAAATGGTCAGATGCAAGCAGAAAAGAGTTTAAAAGGAAACTCCACAGCTGTCTGTCATCCCCAGGTTTGATGAACACAGGCAGGGACCCACAATGCCTGGGTCAGGTCTGACCATCACTGACAGTCCGTGAAGGACAGCTTGATTTCCAAAGCATTAGTTAACACCACTGTGATTTTGAAGGCATGACTTCTACCCATAGATAAGACTTCATATACCACAAAAGGGTATAAAAGCCAATCTATCTTTTATATCAGCTGCCTACCTATTCCTCCAGTTCCCCTTCCTTGCTATGGTTGTATTCTCGTAATACTATCTCAGGCCTCTAACAAGCATGAGCATTGCATGGTTGGTAGCCTCCTCCACAGGCTTTCTCACTGCACACGGTATCACAGAGATGGCTCATGTTCACGTCCACAGTCCTATGGGAGCTTTCAAGACTGTTTAATATTCCATAACAGACTCGACAAACCCCCGTTTGATTTGCGTGCACAGGTTGTCTCAGCTTTCTGCTGTATAAACAGTGCTTCAGGGAGGACTTGGGGAGCACAAAGGGAGCCTCTGGAGGGCTGAGCATGGTGGCTTGGGCACACTTTTGTTTGGAGTTCAGGTGGCTACTACACCAACATGATTTTAAAACAATATAATTCACCTTTCCTCTTTATCCCAGAAGCATGTAGTCATCCTCAGAGTAAGGTGGGTCCGTTCGCAGATAGATTTTTTACTGGAAAGGGGAACCTTGGCAGATTCCGCATTTCTCTCCTTTTCTTTTCTCTGAGCATCACACAGAAATTGGAATGTCTTTACCCGGGACCATTTTTATGTGCTATTAGGCATATTTCCAATCGGAAAAAAAATAGTGGGTTATTCTATCATTTTAAAATTTCAAATCTCAATGAAATATCCTTGCTTAAAACACTAAAGCAGAATCTGACAAGCCTCTAAATCTTGGATTCCTAAATACAGAAAATATAAGGCAGAGGGAAATAAATTAAGCTACACCATGAAGAGTCAGCCAAATCAGAAGATGGGAGCTCTCCAAGACAAGCTGCTGGCATTTCCCAATAAATCACACTTGCACACCAACGCTGCCGTCCCTGCTATGATAAGAGAGCCTTACAAGCAGTAACAGCCCGACACGAACTGAGTTTTGATTTCCGTAAACAAATACCGCCCCTCTGAAACACATGGAGGATTTAAATATGGCCAGAGAGTGACCAATTGGTTTTGTCAAGTTAGATAATTGATCTGGTGAATATGTTTGTGTTTAAGCCTTAGAGATTCAGTGTTTATCAGTGAATAATATGATTGATGTTTGTGATTGAGAATATTCTAAAAATAAAATATAATGCCTGGAAAATTATTGAAGCTAGGTGGCGGGGACATAGGGTTGAGTACACTCTTCTATTCATCGTGGGGTCTTGTGTTAATTCTCTAGGGTTGTTCTTGCAAAGGAGCATAGGCTGTGTATATTAAGCAAAAGAAACTAACATCACCATCCTTGTACTAGAAGCCCAAGAGCACCATGCCGGCGTGGCTGGCTTTTGCTGAGCTCCTCTGGCCTCAGGATGCCCAGTCCTCCATCTCCACATCCTCCTCTGAGAACGCCTAGACCCTAATCTCTTCTTATAAACAGAACAGTCACATGGATTAGAAGCCACCCCAACAACTTCCTTTACCCTTAATTGCCTTTTTAAACCCCATGCTAAGTACACTCACCTTCTGAAGTTTGGAGGACTAAGCCTTCAACATGAACTTGGCATGGAGGGACACAGTTCAACCATGAGAGTACCCGTGAATGTTTCCATGGTGAAACAGTCACGACTAAGAGATGTTAGCTTGCAGAGGCAAGTTGCATATGGTCAGCTCCTCTAATAACTCAGCAAGCAACGTCAGGTGGACCGGAACCCCTACCCACTGTAGATTCTGCAAGCCACTGACCCCAACCGGAAAAGGTTGATTTATTTGTTTCAGTTATTTGATAAGTCCGACAACCTGAAACTCTAAGGACCCACTTCAGAAGGATTATACATTTTATGATGTGAAAAGATCACTCCAACCTTGGAAAATGTTTACATTCCCGGAAAGGAGAGAGCTAAGCTGTTCCCTGGGAAATGCGAGCGCAGGGGGATGGGCTGATTAAAACAGGCGCGGGCAGTTTAGCTCCTGTTTCCCCTAAACTTGAATACATTTCTTTAGCCACCCCACCAGGTCTTGGCTTTTTTCACCTGCTCTCTTCCACCCACAATTCATATGAATTTTATACTAAAAAAAAAATTGATGCTAGTCCCTAGAAACTAGCATTTAGGAGGTATAGAAAGACACTTTTCTTGGAATTCCCATAATTTTCTGACGTTTGTTTGGGAAAAAATATTTTACCAATAGTTTATTAAGAGCCATGATCCAAAGCCGGGCAGTGGTGGTACACACCTTTAATCCCAGCATCGAGAGGCAGAGGCAGGCGGATCTCTATGAATTCAAGGCCAGCCTGATCTATAAGAGCTAGTTCCAGGACCGGTTCCAAAGCTACAGACAAACCCTGTCTTGAAAACCAAAAGATCAATCAATAAATCGAGCAGTTGGGAGGCAGAGCTCTATGAACACAAGGTTAGTAAGACTACATAGTAAGACCCTGGGTCAAGTCAGATCAACCAACCAACCAAACAAACAAACAAACAAAGGCATGATTCAGTACTCCCATGAGAGAAAACCATGAAATGTCATCTTACATAAATATATTAAATTCTGACAAAAGCTGAGAAACATAAAATCAGAATATAGAAATATTAAAAGTTTTTATGACACATATGCACAATTAATTTCTCTAACACACAGCAAACCATTATGAACCCACAATAATAATATTAACCTAATTGTCGATAAAGGAAGAGTGGGCGCAGGTGATTGACAGGCAGTGAACTCCTACCTGCCCACGTGAACCAATGCCAAGAGCTCTCAGCTCTGAGCTAGAGCAGCGCTTGCCACAGCTGCAATGAGCTGCTGCCTCTCGCTACCCAGCAAAAAACGAGGAAGGTTTTGAAAGAACAAGAGCTGTCTGTGGGTGTGGGGACCCATGTCTGCAGTCCCAGCACTCAGGAGAAGACAGGAGACCATCTTAAGTCACTGTATGTGATGCCCTGTCTGGACACAAAACAACAGCAACAAAACTGGAAGAGCTGTTGGTGACGGTACAAGCGGGTGTGCCCCTTACAGAGCACAACAGGACAGTAGCCATGAAAGTCAATAGTGCACATTCTGCTTCCCTCACTCTAGAGAGAAACCTGGAGGTGTGCAAAAGAATGAATGCCTGGGCCAACTTATGTAAGCATGTTGCAGAAACGTTACGCAAACTGTCCTGTTAGAATTTTGTTGGAGATAAATCATGCCATCTCTGTTTAATGAAATACTATTGAGTCTTTTTTTTTTTAAAAAAATAAATCTCTATTTATTATGTATACAGTGTTCTGCCTGCATATATGCTTGGATGCCAGAAAAGGACACCAGATCTCATTGTAGATGGTTTTTGAACTCAGGACCTCTGGAAAAGCAGCCAGTGCTCTTAGCCCCTGAGCCACCTCCCCAGCCCTACTACTGAGTCTTTAACGAAAATGAAACAGCTTTGTGTTTTCAGGCGTGAGTGGTATGGTAAGTAAGGGGGAAGTTAAGTTTCTCGTGTCACAACAACCCCCGTGTGCAGGAAAGCATTTGTGTTTGTCAGTCCCATGGGGAGGGACATGGGCCGGGCTGCTGGCACTGGGTGTCTAGAGATGAGACTGGTGAGGGAGAGTCAGGCAGGCACAAGTGTTGGCTCTGTGCTACTCTATTCCCTGATACACACAGACAAGCACACGCTACCTTCGCCATCTAAAATCTCACAGGGAGCAGTGTGAAAATTTCGTAAGATCATGGGAAATGTTCAAAGCGCTAATAGGAGACAAAATTGAATTTGACAAGTACTAAAAATTCATAGAACAAAGAAGAGAGCACCCAGATTATGACAGCTTGTGGCATGGTGATGCTCTCCCAGGAATTTCTCTCTCTCTATTACGTAAAGTTTCTGCAACACGCTTACATGGCGTCTTACCATTTTAATACAGTTAGGGTCGGACGCGGATTGTAATCCTAGCATTAGCTGGCTGAGGCAGAAGGGTCAGTCACAAGTTCCCAGGCAGCCTGACTATACAGCAAGAACCAATTATATAAAAAATAAGGGGCCTTGAGAGATAGCTCAGGGGTTAAGAGCACTGGCTACTCTTCCAGAGGTCCTGAGTTCAATTCCCAGCAACCACATAGTGGCTCACAACCATCTGTAATGAGATCTGGTGCCCTCTTCTGACCTGCCAGAACACTGTATACATAGTAAATAAATCTTTTTAAAAAAAAATAAAAGAAAGAAACGAAAACAAATTCAAAGCAAAATGAGTCATATAAACCTTCTTAGCTGATTTCACCAAAAATTTTTAAAAATCCAACTGTTCATCTTGCAATGGGTCATTGACCAAATTAGATTGAGATGAATTTCAGAACTAACCCAAAGCCCTCAGCCCTGGATCTGTGATGATCCCAAAGCCAGAGGAAATTTTCAAAGGCTGATATCCTGACTGGGCAGCTCAGAACCATCCCAACAGGCATCCCGAGAGTCAGCTCTTTCCTATGACAAGTCTGAAAAACCACCTGATTTCTCCTTATCTAAATCCTCTGATGCACTTGATTTTTTGGGGATCCCCAGAAGGCACACACCCCTGACCTGCCATGACCACGTCAGTCTTGACATGTGATGTTTGAAGTATTCTGCTTTGAACATCAACTCTCCCTTGTAAGAGAGAAAGGGGAAGCTTAGCCCCTGGAAATTCTCGAGGTTGAGATAAAAGGCCTGGTAGAGAGTGCGTCGGAGGGCATGGGGATGACGGGGTTGGGGTGAGGGTGGGAGGGGGCTTAGAGACCCCCAGCCTCAGACAAGAAATAAGTGGGGATTTCGCTCTCAGGACAGTGGAACAGTGTTCCCTTTCCTGGTTATACTCCAGGCTTGATGGAGCTCTTTCACTTCTTGGAATGGTCTGACACTTTCCCTGCCCATGGTCACCCAAGCATGCGGTTTGCCCTGCTTAGAACACTCAGTTTTTTTCTCCTATCACCTGGCTGGTGCCAGTGCACCCTTTATTTCTCAGCTGAAGTGTCACTTGAAATGACAGTGGCCATGCTTAACTGTAGCCAGAGTCACGTTCTATCAAAATACTCTTAAGTCTCCTTCTACTTTTCCTTGGAGGCACTTACCATGGCAGACATACTTTCAGTACTTGGTAGAGCCTAGGTGTTTTCAAAGTGTTCTTAAGTTAAAGAATAAGTGTAAAAATTAAAATTAGGCAAGCTTAGAGTTTCCTCGATCAAAGCTGACAAAGGCCATAGAAACTTTAAAGTTGAAAGAGATGGCGTCCACATAAGCCAAGCCACCTGATTTACTGAAGAGGGGTGGCACCAGGGCAGATGTCACATGTCCAGCTTCACGGTGCTGCACCCAAAGGACCTGCTCTGGACCTGGAGATGGACCCATACTTCTTTCTATTTGAACTCTATGACTTGAACAGGGTCCTGAGGGAAAGGAATTCCTTGAGAGGAACTTTTTCTGGCTGCTAATCACTGACTAGGAAAGAAAAAAATAACGTAGGCAGCATTCGTATTTCACCGACGGATTTAGTTACAGAGATTAAAGTGTCAGTTTGGTATGGGTCCAGCGCGGCTCCGGCTTGACAGTAGTTTTAGAGTGCAGGCAAAGACATCCAGAGCTGGCTCTCTTGACATGTTGGGTAGCAGTCCCGTGGGCCTTTCTCTCAAACCTTCGGTTCAGTTTTTCACAGTGGGGTCTGTGGCTCCAGGGAGGCCCAGAACTAGAAAGAATAACAGGGATAAGCAGTTCAGGCTTGAGACCTGCTGGCACCAAAGTGTGGGAAAAGTTCTCCCAGGGCCTGCCCACAGTCAGCCTAGTCCAGACTGAGGTTATTAATCTTTCACATCCCCAAACACTCAAGTCATACAGATTTGAAAAGGGAAAATAAAGTGAGATGGTAGGAGGTGATGTGGTAGAATAGAAAGAACAGCAAGGGCTGGACCAGGGAGACGGACCACATGTGTCGCTGAAGCTGAGCAGGTCATGCCAGGTGATGCCCAGCTGCCTATCAACGGCCTGAGGAGGTAGAGTCTCGAGGTCAGTTGGCAGCTTTGACAGACCTGAACTCATCTGGACAGTGAGGGTAATGCTTATGGTCCCAAGATTCCCAAGTCTTGACTTCCCTGGATCTTGGTTGTATGTTCTTGCTCTTGGTTTTCTCATCTGTGAAATGAGCCACACAGGGCTGCACTGTAGAGAGCAAGAGATGTTTGAAGCTGAGCAGATGCGGGGATAAATCGCTCACAGCACAAGCATGAGGACTAGAGTTACAGTTTCCAGCAGACATAGGAAAGCGTGGTGCCAGCCTTAAGAGGAGGTGAGGCTGGGGAAAGCTGGCTGGCTAGACTGACTGAGTCAGTTCACCAAGAGACCCTGCCTCAGTAAGTAAATTAAAGAGAGATGGAAGAAAACACCTGACATCAATTTATGACTACATGCACCTGCACACACGTGCATGAACATGTACACATACCCCATATATATATATATCATACATATACACACATACACACACATAGCATACACACTAAACACATATACTGAATACACACACATATACATGCCACACACACACATACACATATACCATACACACACATGTATACACATCATACACACATACACATACATACATGCCACACACACAAACACA
>JAQHUG010000078.1:6071925-6099682 GCA_028555095.1 Dicrostonyx torquatus
ATACACGTCATACACACATACACATACATACATGCCACACACACAAACACACACCATACACATGCACACATCATATATACACACACATATGCGCCATACACACTCTCTCTTTCTCTCTCTCTCTTTCTGAGTTTTAACAACTCATATAAATGGGGTTACATTCATGACAATAATTCAAATCTCACTGGAACTTGTGTGGGAGCCCACGTGTGACTCAGTTTTCATCTGGAGTCATTTTTGACTTGAAGAAGAAGTCATTTAAGTTCAAGCTTGCCTGCCTCATCTCTTCCAGGATAACAAAGAAGGTCAACAGACAAAAATGGACAGTAATGACAGACAAACGGGTATTGGTACTACTTAAGCTTGTCAAAGACAAGATCATATAAAACAGCAACATAGTAACAGACAAAACACAGACCAAGACAAAGCCGGCTCATTCATTCGCACACCCCTTTTTAAATCTCTAGATTCATACTCCCTTCTGCAGGGAACCAGGGGCACACATCCTTTACACATTTCAAAAACTGAAGCAATTGTTGTTCTTCCTTAGTACCCCAACCTTTAAGGTATTTGTAAATATACAAACAGCTGTTTGCTGCTTTCATGGCCCATATTTGCTTTTTTACACTAATAAACACGTTACTTCTTAATTTACAGTTATATTCGAGTTACTTCTTACTTGTTTTTCAAGCTGTGCAGCTAACCTCTTTTTTTTGTATTTACACCTCATGACTGCTGATACTCCCAAGATATATTTACCACACCTCCGAGCGCCCTTGGAATCTGCTGTGTCCCTATGAAGACACCCTTCCCCAGAAGGCCCCACATTGTGCGCCACCTGTAGGTGCCGGTGCCTACAAGGTCAGCTAGGGTTCCTCGAGGCCATAGAAAAGTCAGAAGAAACAGAAGACAGGATAGAATTGGGAGGTCTGTCTGGTCATGCTGAAGCAGCCAGACAGCCCAGAGTATTTCAGAATTTGCTTATATAAAAAACCAAACAGCACAGGACAGACAGTCAGTGTCCAACCACAAGACCATTCCTGTCCTTGAGTGAGCCGCCTCCTCTAAAGCATGAGCTTGCTGCTCGGAGGCAGCCTTACTTTCTATCTTTATGTTCCTGAGGTTTGTCATCAGCAGTGTACTGTCTACCAAATAGAGTATTCTTTTTCACAAGCTAAATCAGAAGTCTCTCACAGCCCTCAAAATATAGGAAAAAGCAGAGCAGGCAAGCTTGAACTCAAATGACTTCTTTAAGTCAGAAAAGACTCCAGATGGAAACTGAGTCACATGTGGGTTCCCACACACTTGTACTTGCAGTCTTCATAAAGAATTCCCTGAAAGTTGGGAAGCAATGACTCATGAGAAAGCAGAAATGTACATAAAAGAGAAATATTTTCTTGCCTCAAAACTAGTTTTTCCTCAGTTAATTTATAGCATGGTGAACTTCTCATATGCCTGTCAAAATGTATGCTTAGCTTTTCCGTAGTCAAAGAGCCATGGTGTAGGTGCATTAGCATCTGTCCTTAGCCAGGCTCTCTGGAAAAACATGTGATCTCAGTCTCCAGATCCCCAGAACAGCACTGGGCTCATAGCACATGCTCCAGGAACAATCACACTTTTGATTGAAAACAAAAAAGAAAAAAAAATCATCAAAATTCCATTTCCTTTGACCTAGTGAGGGTTTTTGGACTCTCCCTAACTCTCCACTCATTTCAGGACACGGATTGGGGCCTTTGTGGTTCCTCTGGCTCAGTTTTGTTTTTGTTACACCAACTACTTATCAAATGGCATGGAATCATCTAGAAATCTCACAGGCATGCCCCAAACTGTTCTCACACGGGTCCTCCATCCCCAAGAACAAATGGGCCATGTTGAATTTAAAAATCTCCTGAGTAACAGAAAACACCCTGAGACATGCTTCTTCCAATGCGCTTGGCTTCTGAAATACTTCAGATGACAAAGTACCAATGAGCAGATGGACAAGGGAGCTGAGAGGATCCTCTGCTCCTCATCTGAAGTGTTCTATTAGATTTCTGCTTCAAATCAGGGAATCCCAGAGACCAGCTGGGCTCTTTGTTTCAAAATGGACTCTTTCTAGCCTTCTGACCCTCCAATGCCTCCTCCTCTCCATTTATCCCTCGGAGAGACCTGTTTTCATGTGTTAATGAAATCACTGATGTCTACCTACATACGCCCTAACACTGCTGCTCCTAAAATGGCATTTATATTACACTCTTCCCCCTGTATCTTACTTGAGGGAGTTTTTACCTGACACTAAAAAATACTGGATAGCAATCTTTATTAGCCCCATGGTACCCCAGGCCATCAATACTCTTCTAGGCATGATGAGGTCATGCAATAGCTCTTAATCAGAGTGAAAGAAAGCAAAAAATACCTTTATTAAAAAATCAATTAAAAACCAGTTGCCCCAGGTTAAAAGAAAATAAAAATAAAAATCATCCTCAAGGCCGAGAAGAGGACTAATCAGGAAGAGAAGCAGCAGCAGTTACTTCGGAGGAAAGGCCAGAGACCACTGGGTGCCTCCATGAGGGTCTGAGATCAAACCCTTCCTTCGAACACAGCATGCAAATGTAACTCCTTATGATTCTCATGGTTTTTTGCATAATTTTTCTAGTGTGATGGCTATTCTTGGTTGTCAACTTAACTGCATTTGGAATTAACTAAAAGCTGAGGGCCTGGGTACACCTGTGAAGGATTTTTTTTTTCTTGACTGAATCACTTGAGGTGGGACGACCCATCCCAAATCTGGATCTTTTGAGTTGGAAAGATCTACCTCAAGTCTGGGCCACATCTTCAGGTGCCGGCCCACCTAAAGGACATGGGAGAAGCATCAGGGATGGATTTTTAAGAACTGCCCATGGGTATATCCAGTTTTTAATACAGCCAGACTCAAGCAGGGAACCCCTGTGCTGCCAACTTTAGATCTCAGCTCCAGGAGTGATTTAGATAATGGCTTCAAGTGCGAATGTTTGTCCCCCTCCCAGAGTCTTTTCAAGTCATGAGCGAAGAGCACAGAAATCTGTACTTTATGCTAACATTGCAGGTGAACTTGTGTAAACATGGGTCTGGGAACCACTTGGATGGGACTGCCTTCTGAGGCCAGAAGGTTAGCCAAATAGCCAGAGATGCTAAGGTCTCCTACAGATTCTTCCATGTACCTGTGTTCCCCAACCAAAACCTATCCTTTTCCTCTCCCCTGAGTGTTCCCTTGAAGTGCATTGCAGTCCTGCCTCACCCCTGCACTGGCAATCACAGATATGACTTCATGGCTATAGGTTGGCTTGGGCTGTTCAAGAACTTCATACACACAGTTGGACACCTGGATTGTCTTGATTCTTTTCCGTGATGTCAGAGCTACGAGTGTTATGACATCAACTGAAACTCTCCAGTTAGCTCAGTGCTACGTCACAGAGAACTAATGCCTGTTGCAAGCAGTGTGGCTATCATTACTGCATCCCCCGAAGGCTTTTTTTTAATGCTGCTTATTTCTTTTATAGTTAAAAAATAATGGAAATGAATATTATAGCCATATAGTCTGGAAAAGAAAATCCTTCTTCATGACTACTTAAAAGATCAAAAGTTTCAGCGGTTTCACAGGTCCCAGAGGCATCAAGACACAAGAATAACAAAGAGCTTGATTTCAAAATGGCTGCTGCATGGACACCAATTGCCCAAGCGCTGAGACTTGGGAATGGCAATTTTATCATGGTTTCCTTGGCAGCTGGATCATAACCATTATATGCTTCCTACATACTGCTTCAGGAATCTCACTGAGTCACGAAACAAGATTCCTTC
The DNA here is from genome assembly GCA_028555095.1 of Dicrostonyx torquatus. NCBI lineage: Eukaryota > Metazoa > Chordata > Mammalia > Rodentia > Cricetidae > Dicrostonyx > Dicrostonyx torquatus. Next base: position 6,075,742 of record JAQHUG010000078.1, read on the forward strand.
ATAGTTTCAAGGGGGCATTGCTGAGTGCACAGCCCTGCTTATAGGCCAACATGTTAGACAGCTGTGCTTTCTTTCCTGCCTCCCCGCTCGTACTGACAGTATTCAGAATGCAGTCATTCAGAAAAACAGGCAGACTGTGACGTCTGTTCATAATATTGTTCATGTTCAGCTTTGGTTCAGTTGGGGTTCTCTTTTTTTTTTTTGCACATGTATGCATATATTCTGCTTGCATGTATGCATGTTCACGTGTATATGTGCATGTAGAGGGGACAGGTTGACAATGGGTGTCTTCTTCACTCTCCCATAGAGCAGGGCCTCATTTTTGTAGACTTTGCTAGTCTATCTAGTCGGCTTGCCCCAGGGAGCCAATCTCTGTCTCCCAAGTGCTGGGATTATAAGGCAGTTAGCCATGCCCACTCAACTGGGGTTCTTTATATGGGAATTACATAGCAGAGAAACTAGTGCTAGATTTATTTATTTTATTATTTATGTATTTATTTTTGTCAAGAAGTCTCCAACCTACCGTCCCTCCAGAGCAGACTTCAAGTCTTTCCAGGAAAATTAAATTTGGACCTAAAAACAATATTGCCTTAAACTGTATTTAGTAAGGTAAATTCCCGTGGTAGAAACCCAATGTTAGCTATTTGTCTTTGCTTGGAAAAAATAACATTCACATTCAATAGTTTGTTTTTGGAAGAAAACAAAGATAGCAGGAAGCAAACAAGACAAGCAGAAGTGTGAGCGAGAGAGCAACTCCTTAGCACTGTGCCCATGTAGAGAAGATGACCCAGGTATCAGATGGAGGAGAGCCAGAGGGAGGACCCCTCCTGTGAACCCTGGGACTGACCACTCTAAAGTCTGGCAGCCCTGTTTGCTTATGGCGCTGCTGGAAGCATCGTGAAGTTTGCTTTTGTTAACTAACTCTGGGCATTCCTAGTCTTTAATTTTCTCAGTAAACTCAGCACCAGCCTCGCAAAGGATGTTGTGCGAATTTCCAGCTTGTTCTACTCCTATCTTTTTTTATCTTTTTTCAAACTTTTTATTTGATTGAATTCATTATTATTGTGTTTGTAGGGGGAGGGCACTTGTAGGGCATGTGGAGGTCAGAGGACAGTCCTAACTCCCCTTTCACCTTAGGCCCCAGGAACAAACTCAACTTACCACGCTTATGCAACAGAAGCTTTTATCTGCTGAGCCATCTTGTCAACTCAACTCTTTCTGGCACTTAAAAAATTATTATTATTATTAATTTTTGTGTATATTTATTTACTTTATTTAATGTGTATTATGTCTGTGTACCTTATACATGCCTGGTGCCCTCAGGGATCAGAAGAGAGAATTAGATCTCCTAGAACTGGAGTTACAAATGGTTGTGAACCTCCATGTGGGTGCTGAGAATTGAACCTGGTTCCTCATTATTTTTATCTTTAATTGTGTACGTGTGCACACACAGTTGTAGGTTGCCTGTGGAGGCCAGAAGGGGGCACTGGAGCCTCTGGAGTTGAGTTACAAGTAGTTGCTTGGTATGGGTGTTGGGAACTAAACTCATGTCCTCTGCAAAATCAGTAAGTGCCCTGAACTGATGGGCCATTTCTACAGCCCCTCTGGCATGATCTTAAAAAACAAAACAGAATCTTCCTTTCATGTGGTATGGCACTCATGCTAATTCCTGAAGTTTTTTTGTTTTTTGTTTTTTTTGGTTACCTGAACGAGACTATTACTTCTTTCAAACAGATGAATGCTATCTTTGATTTGTGTCTCGTGCATTTTACTATGCATTGTTTCCCTGCAGACCCAGACTTCCTGGTTTCATTGCCAGGGTTAGCACAAGATCCAGAAACTACTCAAAATAATCATGAAGGGATAGATGAACAAGAACAGAGTGTTTTTCCCCCCTAATTTACTTCATAAAAATATTTCTGAAATAAACACTTAATAGAAAGGACTTCAATCAGGCATCATTTGGAGAGGAGATTTGAATGACTTCTTCTCCAGGAGTCCTTTGGAAATCCTAATTAGGTCTGGGGTGAGTCTCTGGAATGCAGGTGCTTAATAAGATCCCAAGTGATGGTCCAGCAAACTCTGCTATAAATAGCCATAGGGAAAAATGGGAAAATAAGATAGGATATTTCATCTGGAGACTTTTTGTAGGTACATCTAACATACATTTAAAAAAATGTTAGTTATGGCCACTGAAAAGGCATTGTATTTGAATCTGGTCCCCTCTCTTTAGGAACATGTGTCCACCAAGTGAATTTTTGTTATTTTTATTATCATTTTTTAACGTTGCGGGGGAGCAGAGTTGCCTGACATGCACCTTCTGAAGTTTCTGGACTAGAGCAGCCCAATTGCTCTTGCCTCCATTTCTGTCTCAATTCTTGATGTAAATGAAGGGTGTTCAGAGGCCGTCTGTGGAGGAAATTTACTGCTCATTTACTTTCACAGATCCTGTGGGTCCTGGGAAATCTTCTCAAATGAGTATCAGATATAGGAACAAAACTGGAAAATTGAATGGGAGATGCCATCAGTCAAAGAAAGACATAAATGGTCATGTGTTCGGAGAATGGCAGCCCAGTGTGCTTGGGCATAAGCCTAGGCTGGTGCTGATAAACCCATATTTTAAGGAAAAACCCCAGACATGCCCCAATTATTGTATAGACGTCCATCTTAGAGCAGGACAAATGGTTGGCCGCTCTAATTGGCTCCTCGCACAAATTCAAATAGGCCAGGAAAAGGATGAAATTGTTATGGCAACACTTAGTGAAAGCTTCTTGATAAAACATTGTCTAATTGAGATCCTCAAACATAATGTGGCCCCTCGTAGAAAAAGTCACAAAGTGCCATATGTAAGCTTACAAAGCCACAGTGACATGCAATGATGCCTCTTATGGTGAATGGCTGCCAATGAAAATCAAGCATCCCTTTCTCCTTCCCGGCCCCAAATGCAACAGGCTTTCATGTAAAATTGCTTATTTGCTTCATAGTTGAATATGTTGTGTTTGTGTATTCTGTTAGTATCACCTCTGCCAGATGTTAGGAGGATAGAGTGAAATGAACTACAGCACCCGACTGGGAAGGGTTTATAATCAGACAGAAGCGTTGCTTAAAATAAATCACATCGCAAGGGTAGAATGTGCTACGTCCTCAATCCTGGGATAGACAGAGTTTCTCAAACTTTAATGCGCCTGAGAATCTGGGGATCTTGTTACACAGCAGCTTCCTATTTGGCAGGTCTAAGACAGAGCTTGATAGTCTCCACTTGTCACCAGCTCCCACATAATGCCCATCCGAGGGTCACCTTTTTGAGTAGCGAGCATTGGCCATCCACATGCAATCTGTGGGATACGCTTTGGAATTCAGGAAAGCCTGTGGGTACAATCTGTGGGAGTGTCAGACACGTAGATGGCATTAAAAGGTGACTGAAGTCACCAAGAGAGAACTGAGGAGCCGGAAAGCCAAAGAGGCGAATGTCAGGCCTGCTGCTCATGCAAGCAAATTTGACTTACACGTTCCCTTTGAAAGTAGAGACAATCAGGAATGCAAGCTTGCAGTGGTATTACAAAGATGCTCATATACGGCTTCGCAGAATTCAGACCTGAGGAAGAAATTCTTGTTCTTGATGGTCTTGGGGGAATCTAGTCCATATAGCACATGGTAAAAAAATGACATCAGTCCCATGAAGTCATGTCGTCACCTGGCACTTACACAAATACAGTCATGCAAAAGGAGATGGGCTAATATACTACTCAGGGGTTCTGATAACTCCACCAAACCTTTAAGAAAGCAACTGGAAGCGACTTTCTCAATGCTGCAAGCACGTTATTCCTGTAATACGGCACAGGCTATGAATACAACTCATCTCTGTTTGATAATTGCCTTATTTCGGGTTAAGACTGGCAATTTTCTTGTCAGAGACAGGCATGAGGTAGAAAGGGTGTGTGGACACACGCACAGCATGGACTGTTTTTGTAACTTGCCAGCCCAGCTACTCTTATTTTCTCTTACACTCGCAGGGCAGATTTGGTATTGGTACTGAAGTCTTCTCTTGTGGTCTTTTTTTTTTCTTGCTTAAAAAGCCTCTAGGGGCTCAAACATTATTAACCCTGTTAAGTGTAGACTTGTAATTCCCTTCTAAACTGAACTCAGCCTATTAGAGGAGTTCTTGGGGAAAGTGGCTGAGGAAGTGGGGAAAGCTGGTAATGGACGGCCAGGATTTCTAAACCATTTATCCCAGTCATTAACACAGAAGTGCAAATCCTCGGGATTGCACGGGCTTTCTGTAAGCAGCTCATCACCATGTGCTAATGCGTCTTTTAAACGTTAGCATATGTGTACTGATCCAACCCTCCCAAGGGCATCCAGGGTGCGATCCATACCCCGAGAGGGCATGGTCACTGCTACTAACTTCCTTCACTCTCTGGAGCGCACACTCACAACCATTCACTGCCTCGTTTTCACCTTCTTTATTTAGTTATTTATTTTTAAATCTTTGCTGCCTTAGGCTGCACCAGGAGACATATAAAAACTTTACACATAAAATTAATACAACCATGAATGCACATGCCCACATGTATGTCACACACATAGAGAGAGAAAATGATCGCAAAGACAATGGCGTGCTGATATTTGTCAACAGCAGTGACTGTCCTGGTCTTGATTTTCCATGCTTCTTAATTTATTTCTGCAACAATTTTGGATTCAAATCCCGGGCCTCCTGCATGGGAGGCAAGTGCTGTATCGTGGAGCCAGATACTTAGCTTCTTTCTTTTTTATATTTTACTTTTTTGTCCAAAGTGGTAATAGATTTAAAGTGCTGCTAAGAACTCAAGGGTAACAACCTGGGAGGGGCCCACAACAATCTCCTGAAACTGACCTATATTTTGGTAGTGTTTTTCCATAAGTCGTTTTAAGGTGCTTGGTCCAGAACTAACTGCAGCTCACATGGGGCCATTAGAACCTCACGGGTGATTTCTGTCAGCATCCCTGGGAAGGGCGCATGAAAAAAAAAACAAAACAAAAAACCCCCCAAAACCCCAACACAGAACTGATTTCACCCCAAGGGGGGCCACAGCGCTTCCTTTCTGGTTTCCATTTTGTGTCAGGACTCACAGAAAGCTGAATTGACACGGGGGTGAGGGCACTTTTTTCCTTCTTCTGTTCCCTTTAATTCCTTCTAGCACAGACAGAAAGAAGCCTTAAATGTGCTTTCAACACCCTCTTCTCAAATACTACATTCCAAGTTTTGGTTCAAACTTGGGCGTCATGTAACGGTTATCAACACCTGACAGAAAGGAGCATACATAATGAGTGGATTTACCCGAATGCCCGCTTGACAAGTCCGCTTATATCCATATTCTGTGTGAGAGCACAGTCCGGATCATTTCTGTCGACTCATTGTACATATCATTTCTGTAACTGACCTTGGGGTGGTAGTAATAATTGGCATTTATGAGAAAATCAGCTCTGTCTGCGGATGTCGGAAGGAAGAAAATTGAAATGAGAAGTGAAAACAACCACCCCCACCCCTGTGCCGGTTTTGAACTCCCTGCCCGCAGGACACATTCGTATTTGGGAAATACATGCGAGGTACACATGCTTGATCTGTGGGGGTCAGGTTCGTTTTCTTTATTAGTTTTAAATAAAATACGATCAATAGACTACATTAGAGAAACAAGCCAAAAAATCCCAGAAATTTAAAAAGCATTAGAAATGGCAGACAGATAAATAGATATGTCTTTGAATGGGCCCTTCATCTTTTTAGCAAGTTATTACCATATTTAGATTTATAACTACATTTGCACATAATAGTTTTGATTTCTTATAATGATTTTATAGTATCAAATGAACAGAAATTATTAAATGAGTGATAAACTTAACTGGGCATAAAAAGTAATCGTGCAGCGAGGAATGCCAGAAAGCAAGAGCTTTGCAGGCCATCTTTGAACTTAATCCTTGCAGCGTTTCCCGACTGTCACCCTTTACTGAAAGAACTGTATTTATATGTGTTTTTCAGATAAAGCAAGGAGCTGTTTAACATATTTGAGAAGCTTGCAGCCAAAATAATCAGCTGCTAATCTACATGTCCATTATAACACTTTGGACATTTTAAAATAGACACATATGGCCTATTCGAATATACAAGCAAGTACACCCCTACAAAGAAAAGACAAACATTTCTGTGCAAATGAATAGTGTTTTAGCGAACAAGCACTCAGACGTGAGAGCTGATGTTTTATGACTTGACTCTTAGCCTCCATAAAACACGCTCACGAGGCAGCATTTTCTTTGGGGATAAGTCATAACTTTGCCATGGAGGGCTATTAGGGGACCATTTGCTGACACGAGCCTGAACCTACAATTCCCACAGAGAAATGTTATTTCAAAAGGAAGGCTGACATAGGGGATTTTGGGGAAAATCCCCCCAGGGGATCTGACCAGGGTAATGCAATTTCCCACATTTGAACAAAGACTGTGTTGGGGAAACGGCACGAGGCAGGAGCATATCATTTCCCTCGTCAAGGCAGCTATGGGTTTGCATTTAGGGACAGCCAGTTGGGTGGGTATACAGGTTGTTCTTTGAGATCTCTTACCTTGCACAAGAGTATGTTTCCCAGTCCTAGTGTGGGAGTGGACTCCAGAAGCCCCCAGATAATACAGACTATTGCCAGACCCTATTGCTGAAGATACCATGTGTTTTGACTATATGACATAGTGTGATTATTGGACATAGGTGACTGAAACAGCTGGGAGTGTCCTTTCTGTTGGCTAGCCTTCATAGTTCTAGAAGGTGCTTTAAAGACTGCTGGGGGTGGAGGAGTCATCGACAGTCTTACTCGGCTGTGGGACCAACATGTCACAAGGTGTGCCCACACTGATGCAGTAGTGGCATGGTTGTCATTTGGACATTCAGTTGTTTTCTGGTTGGATGCGAGTCCCTCTACACAGGAGAAAACGTGTGCCTGGTACTGTAAACCTGGGGGAAATCCCATGGCTGGAGGGGGCATAGGCCTTAGCGGGAAAGCTACTACGGTTGTTTTAATAAGTGGATGTGGTATAAACGTACGTTTTTAAATGTTTACGCTTATGCTGATAGATCAGTGTTGCTGTCAACTTTGCTCACAGAGGATTCCTTTCGTAGTGGGTGGCAGTTACCGCTGAGATTTATAATTGACCAAAGAACTGAAAACAGGTGACTGTTTACCCTAGAAGGAGCATATCTCTCTCTCTCTCTGTCTCTCTCTCTGTCTCTCTCTCTCTCTCTCTCTCTCTCTCTCTCACACACACACACACACACACACACACACACACACACACACACACTACTTGCTCCAGCATTGCAGGGAGAGCACTGAAGGGGAGGCACAAAGAAAGTAAGAGTGAGAGGAAAGGGTGGAGTGTTGTAAACACCGCCTTCTGGGCATGCCACGGCAGTTTCACTTAGAAAGTCATAGCAGATGCCATTATCCGCCTAAGACCTGTAGTGCCTGAGCCCATCAACACTGTGCTCTGGAGTGAGGACAGGCTCACAGAACCCTATCCTTCTCTGAGGATCTATAAGTCATTAATGGTTGCTGGGGAAGGAGGAAATGTTTTCTTCAGTGTTGTAGCCATTGGTTAAGTGCCCGTGCTCCTATAAATAACCCTCACCCACGTTCCTGTCAGCAGCCCTGATGAAATTCATTATAACACACACACACACACACACACACACACAGAGAGAGAGAGAGAGAGAGAGAGAGAGAGAGAGAGAGAGAGAGAGAGAGAAAGGAGAGAGAGAGAAGAGTATCAAAAGAGGATAATGGGCATGAATGATCAAAATAAGGCAAATCCTCGTATTTGGTCCATGGTTGGCTCTGAGTCCCACTTTTGATGATGATGTACATTCTCACCTCCTCCAATATCATCCTGTGTGTATTAGGGGGAAGTTGTGGGAGCCTCATCTAGTCAAAAGCTGCTCTCAGTGAGAAGTCCCGTATTGTCTTGCTAATCTAACTCAATGCAGATCCTGAATTGTTGACTGGCAGCGAATGCTGCCTGAAATACATGCGCACTGAGTTTATTTTTAAAACTCTTCATCTGCAGGATGGTTTTCTTTCTTTAGGGACTTTTCTGTTTAAGCAAAACAACACTTTGCTCAAGCATTAGGCTGTGGACTAAAATAAAACTTTGTTTTTTCTTTTCCCTCTTTTTGGCAGGCAGGAAATTACTTTCATGTAGTCATTTGTAGGGCCTTAGGGTAAAATTATATTTCATAGTTCCCCTGTTCCCAGGCTATGGAGAGAGAGAGAGAGAGAGGAGAGAGAGAATATTTTATGTATATTTGTTTTACAAATTTGCTTGATACTTTTGGGAATAATTATGTTGTATCCCTGAAGGTTAGTAATTCCTTAAGAATGAGCTTTCTGTTGTAATTAGTAATTTAGATGTGGTTAGGAAAAATTGAAATGAATGAGCAATTTCTGATACTACCATTATTTATTAACTAGTTCTTTGAAACACATGGCAGAGATCATAGAGACTGCTGAACAGAGTTCTCATTCTTTACTTTCTGAGGGCAGACAATGCAGAAGTACACAGCAAAATGGTGACATTCAGCATTTGGGAAGAAAACCCCCATTCTACGACACCAGTCTATGCAGGCGAGGAAAGGTAGACCGCATGGCTGTTGGGAAGGGCTCTCAGTGAGTTCATCTTTCCCAGTTTGCTACTGGTCACTGTCAGACGTTAGGCTCAGGACATCAGTAGTGCAAACAGGAAGTAATGAGCAAAGGGTGAAAAAAAATAGATATTCATCTAAGAAGTCCTACTACCTTCGATAAGAAATCAAAGCACATTTAGGGGTGAGGGTAGGGGGTGGAGGGGATGGGATGGGGGATAGGGACAGGGCTTCACCAAGCAGGAAGAAGCTAGATTGAGTGTTGCTGGTTTCCACCACAGTAGTTACGTCTTCAGGGAGGGGAATGGTAAGGAGAGAAAACAGAAATGGGCAGGCAGGCAGTGTAGGGCTTCTATGTGTGTCCCCACACAAAACCTGGAAATATCCTTGGCTCTGTCCTGGCCCGAGACTGGGAATGCCAGAAGAGAGTTCTGATTTCTTCCACCCCTTCTCCTAATGAACATGCCTACCTGGAGGCTGCCCAAGAGAGTAGGTAACAGACCCAGCACAGACATTATTTCCTCTGGTCAATAGCTATGGATCTGGATTTCTGGATTTCCATGGGAGCAGCAGGTTGTATCTATTCCCTAATTTCAGCACATCTCCCAAATGATTAAATTATTTCAGGGTCTCAGTTCTTGAGGGGACAACATTACAGTGGCCTTGGAGACCATTGGGGATATTAGAGGTTTGTTGAGGACCATTAAGGGAAAGTTATTTCCTTCTAGTCAAAAGAATGGAATAAACCTTTGTCCCTAGTTGGAAACTTGACATTGTAATCTGCTCCAAAGATCAGAACATTGTATAACTATTGTCTCCTCCTTTGAGAATTAATCCTAGTGGACTTGTCAATCACCTAGCCAAGAGACCACCCCTAGGGATGAAAGACTCACCTAAAGCCATGTTAAGGCGGGGTAAAGAATAATTATACTCTTAATGAGATGACATTCTTTTGCTCCCCAAACAGTTACTCAGAAAAGTATAACTTTCCCCTTCCTTTCCTTCTTTGTTTTCCCCAAAGCTTTCCCAGGTCTTCTGAGCTCTCTCATTTTTTCCTCTGAAGCTTCCTCCCCACTTCTGCCCAATCTCTGCTTGCATGCTTCCATCGTGAAAGACATGGTTTTCTTGCCTCTTTCCCATCTCACTCTTCCTGGCATCTACCAGAATTTACAGCTTGCCTGCCCTGTTTCCCCTTAAACTTTAATAAAATCATCTTCTATCTTTCTTCTGAGTCACTTAAAAGATTCTTTCATTATTAAGACTAAGAACCCCAAGAGAGAACCCCAATTTTCCTGGTAACAATACTAAGCCATTAGTCTTCATCTAGATGATACAGTTATGAACTGAATTTCATTAAACTAAACTTCCTGAGAAGGGTTGAAGACTTTTCTGTGAACTTCCATGCACAGTGTCCAAGGACAGCTGACTTGTTACCTCAGTGATCATTTGTGTTATAGAGCTATATATATCGGGTTATTTGGCAATTATGCTTTCTCTTTTAAATTATAACTATGTCATAAAAAGTTAAGGTTATAGCTCCAGTGATGTTGAAATTCCCTGTTGACTTGTCAAGTTAGAAGAATACGGTTTCCCCAAAATAAATCAAAGTAATCCAATTATTGTAAAATTATTTCAAATGACAATATTTCACTCTTCCACAGCTGACAAGAGGTTGGAAAGGTTTTGGAATTGGAGGAAGGACATGAAAGGAATAAAATGAGCAGAATGGAATAATAAAAATATATAATTGAGAGCCCATAGACTGGAGGAAAATACAAATAATCCAAAGGAAGTTTGACATAGAACCAGAATGAAAAGTTAGAACACCTTGTAGGGGTAAGAGTGACAGCACCAGAAATGTGACAGATATCTAATCTCCTCATGACTATTTGACTTCTTCCTTTCCTACTTGTGTCTCCTTAATCTTTTTCAGTTGTCTTATTGCTCTAGCTTAGATGCCAAGTATTATATCAAAGTATCACTATTTGTAGATTATATGATTTTATACATAAAATACCCCAAAAACTTTACCAGAAAACTACTACATTGATGTGGGATGTCCTTCTGTATATTTGTTTCTCTTACTGGTTAATGAAACCTACTTTGGCCTATAGCAGAGCAGAATAAAGCCAGGCTAAAGAGATACATAGAGAGAGTCGGTGGAGTCAAGGAGATGCCATGTAGCTGCCGAAGGAGAAGAACTCCGGGAATTTTACCGGTGGACCACAGCCTTGTGGTGATGCACAGATTAATAGAAATGGCTTAATTTAAGATATAAGAGTTACTTAATAAGAATACTAAGCTAATAGGCCAAATAGTATTGTAATTAATACAGTTTCTGTGTGATTATTTGGGTCTTGGTGGCTGGGAAACAAAAGAGCTGTCTCCATTTACACTACATTAATAAACAGTTTCAGCAAAAATACCAGGATACAGTATTTTCACAGAAAAAAACAGTGGCCTTTCTATATATAAATGACATACTGAGAAAGAAATCAGGGAAATAATATCTTTTACAATAGCACCCTCCCAAAACAAAAGACCCTTTTACTTGCAAGTAGAAGAGTCCTATAATAAAACTTAATAAAAAAGTCATTGAAGAAGACACCAGAAGATGGAAAGATTGCTCATGCTCATGGATCAGAATTATTTTTAATAATATTAAATTATTTTAATAACATTGTGAAAATGGCCATCCTATCAAAAGTAATTTACAAATTCAATGCAATCCTCATCAAAATTTCAACACTATTCTTCACCGATCTTGACAGGAAGACTTTCAACTTCATATGGAAACACAAAAAGTCCAGGGTAGCTGAAACATTCCTGAATAATGCCGTCCCAGATTTCAAGGCTTACTACAGAATGAAAGTAATAAAATAGCATGGCATTGGCATAAAACAAACACACCAACCAATGAGATTGAACTGATGACCCAGCTGTAAGCCCAAGCACCTACAGATACCTGAATTTTGACAAAGTGGCAAAAAATACACACTGAGGAAAAGGCAGCATCTTCAACAAATGTGCCTGTCAAACTGGATGGCTGAATGTAGAAGAATGAAAATGCATCCATATCTATCTCCCTATACAAAACTTGAGTCTAAATGGATCATGGACCTCAATATAAGATCTGATAGAAGAAAAATCAGGAAATAGGTTTGAATTCATAAGCACAGGAAATAACTGTTTGAATATGACACCAATAGTACAGAAACTATGACCAACATTTAATAAATGGAACCCCATGAATCTGAAAATCTTCTATAAAACAAATAACACCACCATTTGGGCAAAGCAGCAGTCTATATAATGGGATCAGGTCTTTATCAATTATACATCTTATAGAGGGTTAGTATCTAAAACATATAAAGAACTAAAACAATCGGACATCAAGAAAACAAACAAATTAGAAAATGGGGCACAAATTTAAGCAACAAGTTCTCAATGGAAAAAAAAAAAGAAACACAAATCGTTGAGAACAACTTAATGAAACACTCAAAATTCAGCCATCAGGTCATCACAAATTAAAACTACTGGGAGATTTTTGTCTTACTCCAGTCAGAATAGCCAAAACCAATAAGACAATTTATAATACATGTTGCTGAGGAGATGCAGGGACAGGGGAACACACTCATTGCTGGTGGGAGTGCAAGCTTGTACAGCCACTACAGAAATCAGTGTGGTGGCTCCTTAGATGCTGGGATTAGACCCAGCTGTGCTACTCTTGGATGTATACCCAGTGGGCTCTAGATTCTACAGGGATACTTGATCATTTACGCTCATTGCTGCTCTATTTATAACAGCTAGAAGCTGGAAATAACCTAGATATCTATCAACTGATGAATGAATAATGAAAATTAGGGCATACCTACACAATGAAATATTATTCGGTTGTTAAGAAAAATGAAATTAGCAGGTAAATGGATGGAGCTAGAAAAAAATCATCCTGACTGAGGTAACCCAAATTTAAAAGACAAATATTGTATGTTTTCTCTTATTTATCATGTGAATAATAGTTTTTAAGCTTTTGATATGTGTAGTATGATCTGAATAGCTACAGAGTTTAGGTCCCTAGCAAAGGACTAAGGGGGAGGAGAGGTTATTCTAAAGAAAGGGACAGACATAGAGTATAGTATTATGGGAGAAAAAGAGAAAACTAGAACAGGAGGATTAAATAGGGAAGGGAATGAGAGAGAAGGGAAAAGGGGTGAACCTGGGGAAGAACAACTAACACTAAAGGCCATTTGAAAACCATATGGAAAATTATTACTGTAGGAGCCCCTTAAAATAGATACATACATGAGAGGAATATAAGTAGAGTCACCAAATAATAGGGTGACAATGCCCTAACTAGATAGCTTATGTCAGCAAGTAAACCTCCAGCGCCAGGAATGGGTTACATTTGCTGAGTCACTGGCCAAAGGGGTGCCATGGAAACCCACAAATATCACAGGTTATTGCCAAGGCTCTTGGTGGCTCTCCTCAACATGATAATAGTGCCCTATTGGTGATAGGAGCACTTACCTATGTCATCAAACACAGAGAAGTTGATCTGGTACCTAACTAGCAGCTTCATCCCTACTATACATGACTAGTGTTCATGGTACTGGAAGGCTCTCTTTACACTACAAGAGGATAAAGATAATCATCAATGTACCATCTGCAAACACTGCAACCTTCAACAGTGCCCTTCCCACATGATATACTGGTACAGTAGTGACAGACATTATAAGAGTAACCAACCATTTTCGGCTGTGACTTAAGGCTCACTCTGTGAGATGGAACCCATACCTAATACCAATGAAGTGGACAAGAACCCTGATACACAATAGGTCATGGACCTAGGGGAAAACCTAATACTACTCTTCTGCTAAAGGAACATAGCAATAAAATGACTTCTGGTCACATAATGTTGTCCCCATAGATCAGTGTCTCTCTCAGTCCACATTAGAGAGGTTTCTTCATGCAGTAGATGGTAATTGACACAGAGACCCAACCCATAACCAGGCATTGGGCAGAGAGTGAGAGACTTTGGAGCACTAAATCCTGAATATACTGTTTACATAAAACGCCTCCTCTCAAGGCTCACGGATCCATGAAGACAAAGAGGCAGAAAGATTTTTAAGAGGCAAAAGCAAAGAGGACTCCAAGGAAATAATGTCCTCCAGACACAGCAGGACCACTTCTCATATGAGCTCACAGAGACTGTGGCAATACATATAAGACCTGCACCGGTCCAAGCCGGATGTGCTGACAGCACCGAGAGGGGGGTGTGGACACAGGGTCCCACCTTTAATCAAGAAGCTACTTGCAATTGATGGCTGCTAGCAATGGGAAAATCAGTTTTCTCATTGGGCATATCAATCACACTCCAGAGCAGGACCCATGCCCAAGAGTTTGCCCAATTCAAAATGAACTCAATGGTATTTTTTTTTTTAAAATTTTGCTTGTTTTGGGAAATTTTTGTCCTTTTTGGTCTTTAAAAAAAAATTTTGTGTTTTAATGGGGGTTTTAATGTTTCTTGATTGCTTTTGTTTCTTTGGGGTAGGGACAAGGACATAAGGTAGAGAAGGATCTGGGAGAATTCAGGGAGGATAAAAAAACATGATCAAGGTATATTATATGATTATTTTTCAATAAAAATAATTGGAGTGATATAAACTTATCATTTATTCAGTCAACTCATTTCACAAGTATTTTAACATTTTATTATTTTATCTATATGAGTGTTTTGTGTGCATGTATGGATATGTACCATGTGCATGCACGGGGCCCATGGATTTCAGAAGAGGGCATCAAGCAGATACTGTGGGACTGGAGTTATAGATGGTTGTGAGCCACTACATGGGTTCTGGGAATTGTACCCAGCTCCTCCTCAAGAACAATAAGCACTCTTAATCACTGAATTAACTCTCCAGGCACACAAGTAGTTTTCAAACCTCTATTTGATGTTAAGCCTTAGTCTAGCTGTACAAGATTCTTTTTATTATATAAGTAGAACAGACTGAAAGAGAAAGCAAGCCAAGTGTGATAGTTTATACCTGCAATCCCAGCACTCTGGAAACTGAGGCAGAAGGATTACTGCAAATCTTTGGACAGCCTGGGTATATATCTAGACCTTGTCTCAAAATACAACTAATCAATTAAAGTCCAAAACCAGTCTCACCAGGATAAGGCAAGGACTGTGACAGCAGCCCTAGAGGGTGAATTTAGTGCCTTGCCTTCTTAGTATCTAAAGGCTGTCTGCATGCCATTAGTTTAAGACCCCCTTCTATCCTCTAAGACAGCAGTGTGGGTCCCACCCCTTCCTTAATTACCCTTTCTTTCCCCGCAGTCTTCCTCTCCCTTCCCCTCCCACTCGTTCCCTTTCTTCTCTCTTGTTCATACACACAACTCCCCTTCCCTTAGCACACCGCTCCAGTCTGCCACCTTTCCCAACTCCCTCTCACAGGGACTCGTGGGATGATAGGCAGTCTACCTGAAATTTTTTCCCATCTCGATATGCTCAACTTAATCACAGCTGCAAAGTCCTTTTTTTTCCATGTAAGATGACATTTATGAATTTTGAGGATTGGGCTGGACACGGTCCTCTTGGCAGAGAATTATTTTATCTCCCAGACCAGCTATGGCGCCTTCACTTTTGAAGAGAGGTCACCATAAAACTCTGTGTCCAGCAAGACTGAAGGGAAACAAAGTTTTGGACCAAGACTGAGAGTTTGTCAGACCCTTGCTAAGAGGACATAAAAGGAAGGATCAAAAGATGCAAAAATAAACAAAATATAACAAATATGCATAGTTACGCATCCACTGCTAAAAACAATGATAGAAAGTGTAGCTCTAAATGTTAAAAGAAGGAAGAGAAAGGAGAGGAAGAGGAAGAGGAGTAGGAGTAGGAAAAAGAAAGGGGAGAAAGGAGAAGGAAGAAGCAGCAGCAGCTAATTATGGTGTCTCTGCCTGTACTATGTAAGGTAAGATTGGTCTGGGTAACGGAGGGATCCTGGCAAAACAAGCAACAACAGACACAGGGAAAAGGACTGAAAAGCAAGCTTATGGAGATGAGTGACGATAAGATAAGAGTTACAGCAGCTAAGGCTCCAATAAGACGTGGAAAGAAGATAGAGGACACACGGTAGCATTTTGAAGAACCTCAGAAAGGACAGGCATGTGAAGGGAAGAGCCATCACTCCAAAAGGACAATGACTCAAACATACCTTATGGGCTAGAGGGGTGATGACTCCGTGGTGAAGAGCACTTGCTGCTCACTGGAGGACCAGCTTCGGTCCACAGCGCCCACATGGCAGCTTGTAACCATCCGCAGCCCCAGTTCCAGGGAATCTGATCCTCTGATCTCCATGGGCGCCAGGCACACTTGTGGGTCATGTGCACACACTCAGACAAAACACTCATACACATAAAATAAAATAAATAAATCTAAAAAACTTTAGGAAGGAAAAAATGGCCTCAAAATATTTAAGAAAATAGAGGAAATTGCAAGAAGAAATTAATGAACTCTTCTAAGAAGGGATTTTCTTCCTCCTTTCCTTCCTCTATCCATCCATCCCTTCTTGCAGAAAGAATTGAGTTCATGGAGGAGAAGACATCTCTTTCCCCGTGCTTTCTCTCAGGATCCAGGTGTCCTTTGTCAATCTTCCTGCCTCAGCGAGCTGGTGAACTCCACCCTCATTTTCTGTAAGCCCCAGCACTGAGATTTGCACTAGACCGTACACAAGTTTGAGGGGATCCAAACTCTGCTTCCCGGTGGCGGCTCACAACGCTGGGGCAGAGTGGCACCCCTCAGAGTGGAAAGTCAGCAAGTATTACGCTCCACAGGCCATTTTTGAGCTATGTCTGGTGTTGTAGCCAGCACACTGGCTCCCTGGGGCTTCCTGAAGCCTCCACACAGACTCACCGGGAGAGTGAACGTCACTGAGCAATATTTATGAAAGAGCCCTGTGGCGGGTGGCATGTGGGACTGGGCTGTGTAAGAAGAGCAGTCGCAGCCCGTGTCTTTTGGGAGCTTATAATATCAAACAAGGACGCTTTTTCAGAGCCCACAGTTGCCCGGGTGAGGCAGGGCACTAAAAGACTTCATTCACACCCGAGAGAGCCGGGTTTTTCTCAACCCGTGTCTTGCTCTGTCTGGCCTCCCAGACTCTAGGATCAAGCTCAGCTTAGTTAAAAGGGTCCATTATTAGAAGAGGCCACTACAACTCCCTGTGCTAAAACAGAACTTATGCCCGCACTTAGTCAAGTCCGTTCACCTCCCTTCCCCGGGTTCCACTGAGTCCACTCAGGTTATAAAGGTGAATGATGCGTTATCGTTTCTATCTAGGAAACCTTTGGTGTCACATGGGGGCAGGCATCGCGATCGCAGATGTAAAAGAGTCTTGGGGACACACATCTTGACCCTCAGGAAGTAAGTGCAGGGAGGTTCCCTCTGCTCCTTCCAATATGCAGGGATGGGAAGGTCTCAAGGAGAAGAACGCCTTTAGTCAGTTATAAAAGTCAAATGAAAATTTGATTGGGGGATAAAACTGGTCACAGGCCTGACTGCCCAACTTTTGAGGGGGTCTTAGAAGAGTTCGGGGAGATGAGCTTATCTGAGAAGCTTATAAAATAATTCCTCTTCATGTGGTCTACTTCCTTTTCGCGCCCTCTGCCTCGTCCTATCCCAGCTTCCACGCAGCGGGGGTTCCCATCCTGAACTGGAGAAATGGCAAGGTGAAAGAACAGCTGGATTCTGAATTCACAGCAGCTGATGAAGTGTTAAACAGTCCAGCCTCCTTGAAAGTCTAAGTCATCATAGTCAGATGGAAGCAAGGCAATCTTACACACTGTCCAGTGATAGAGATCCCTTTCTCTCATCCCAGAAGGCGATGAAAAGACCTCTGGAAAGCCCATATCAACCTCACAGAATTTAGAGGTCAGACGGACTGCTACAGGTCATGTGGTCCATCATTCCCAGATCTAGAAAACATACAGCGATAAAGCTGAGGTGGTCTTTCCTCCCTCTGCGTTTCTCATGAGGACAGCCCTGACGGGAAGCCTTCGCTCTTGAACTTCCGTTTCCACAAACAACACCTTTCTTCTTCCTGCTATCTCAAGGTCGCACACTCAGGAGGTCTTGCCTTACTGACTACAGCGGAGGATGGCTTTAACCAAGCACCACGACCCTGGAGGGGAGGGCACTCAGCCTTCACCAAATTCCTTCTCTGCCTGTGGAGCGCTCACATGACAGACAACACAGGTTCACACTTAGAGCTCTGTCAGAGTAAGCGAGCATTACCGGTTCTGTTTCTCTGAAACAAAAAGTAAACGGTGCCCCTAGACCAAAGGATTTCACAGTCGTAAACAAAGCCAGCCAAGTCCGAAGGAAAACATTTCAGACCTCTGACATATGATGGTCAAATCTGGAAGGGAATTATTCTTTTTCTACTCCATTGTTTTTATTGAATTTTTAAATTTATTTTTATTTTGCTTTATTTAATTATTTTTATTCTTTACGTGGATGAGCTATTCAAAATTCTCTGCAATTTCAGAGGGGGTTTGCAATGCATCTTAATCAATTTGACTCGAAATTCTTCCTGTTTTGACTTCATCGCTACTGAAAGCCAATGCACTCTGCCCCTGTACTGTAGCAATAGCAAATGTGCACACTCCGCCTTGTATCTAAAAGACCATCGTACTGTGTGAACGGAACTCCCTGAAGCCGGACCTTTCGTGGACAAAATGGACCAATTCTAGATATTTTTAAATGTTGACTTGTATAGAAATCACTTGGATTTTTCCTGATTAACAGGAAGCATTGAGAGTTCTGGTCATACTTTTTCTCATCTTTAAGATCTTTGTTATAATCATCACAGCTGATTTTTTTAAATCTCTGAGCCATTCAACAAAGTAAGCCAGATAGATTTTTCTACCAGCGACTGTGGGATTCATAGCTGCCACTCCAGATTTAAACTTCCAATGAGAAATCTTCTCCTGCTGAAAATAGGCATGCATTCTTCATCCAAGATAGAAACAGAAGGAGATTCTCATTATTTTTATATTGTTAATGTTTTATTGTTTAATTTTATAACTAAATAACAATTATAGCACACAAATGTCAACTCATTTATCCGATTTGCCTTACTTGTCAAGTACTCATGATGGGTGGGTGGGAGAAAAGAGTACGCTGAGATAGACCTTTGTTGACAAGGAAACACTTGGAGAACCTTGCACACACACACACTCTAATGCAAGGCAGACAGGAAGCCATCATGAACACAAGCACCCAGCACAGCAGTTCCCACGTCAGGGACATTGTGCCTGCTCTTTTCTTGCGCCTGGGTCGTGAATGTTTGTGGGCACACTGCATTTAATATTAACGACAACTTCCCGTGCTTTCGTTAGTTCTTTGGAGGCCTGACTTAAGTGGTTACATAAAATCGCATTAAGCAAATGACATGCTTAAAGGCCTTAGATTGTTTTTGCTCTTTTTAGGTAAAATTGCACTAGAGGCTTCGAATGAAGGTTTTTCCATCTTCGGGATTAATCTTCACCAAATACATTTCTGAATGGGAGTGATATGCTGGCATGGTGCTCCTATTATTTATAAGACACTTTAAAGTCCATAATTGTTTTTAAGTAGACTCTTTACCGCTGCCCTGGGGAGCACTCACTCAGCTGCTGGGAGAAAAAGAAATGCTTGCAGGAAGAGGGTGATAACTCCAGCCTCTCAGAAGATTCCTCTTTCAAACTGTCACTACTTGTAGGTAAATCGCGTCGCATTATTACCCTATTCTTTCCCAAGTTCAGGATTTCCATTTTCCGCTCTGACAATCCTGGGGCTTGATCCGGTCTTTAGTGCAGAAAGAGCATCTCATTAAAGACCTAAGAGACAAAGAGACAGAGAAAAGCTCTGGGGTGGGACAGTGAGCATCATTTCTGTGGCAGGGGCTGAGTGACCTCACTTTGTTTTTGCATCATTGTGCTATACAGTTCCCGGAAGAGCATGACACCCGGGTGTGGGAATGTCAGTGCACAGATTTCACATCTGCCTGGCCATGTGAACGTGACCATGCCGGGAGTCTAGATGCTGTTGTCCTTCACAGAAATCACGGTGAAGAGAATTTGAGCCTCGGTAACTGAAAGGGAGGTTCCAGAGGGACATGCCCGAGAACGGCTTAGAAATTATAGACCAGATCACCCAGCTGTCATAAAGCTATCAGCAGTTAATAAAGTGAGGTTTTTCTTTTCATTGAAAAATAGTTGGCATTTCTCCCCCTTGGAAAAAAATACTGACATTGGAGGCCTTTGGAACTGTGTCTAAGTTTCTTTTGCTGACTTTTTCATTTCCTGTTTCTTTCTTTCTTTTTTGCTTATAGTGAGGTCTTAGAGACAAGTTCCAAATACGTTCAAAATCAATGTACATTCTCTAAGGTAGTGTAAGGCCAATATCACTGCTCCTAGAGCCCTGCTATTACAGGGCGCACTGCAGTCTCGCGCACTGCACCCCCACCCCAGGGATCCCGGGGCTCTAAGGATGTGGAGACACTTGTAGGAAGAGTTCCAAGCACAATCCCGAGAGCATTCTGAATAAAAAGCAAGCTTCTAGCGAGAGGAATCAAATGGTGTCTGTTGAGTGCTTCGTAAGTGTGCTTGGCTTAAATACAAACCTTATTTATGCTGCCACAGAGAAGGAGAGGGGCATTAGAAAATCTGAAATCTCTTCTCTCTTGCGCTCTCTCTCTCTCTCTCTCTCTCACACACGTAAGCCCACGCTCTCTTTCTCACACAAACACATATCCCAAATTGCCCAATAAGATGCTATGTTAAGATTTTATCTCCCAAGAAAGTCCTTAATGAAGCAACCAAGACCCATGCTATCTGCCTGCAACAGATCGACAAAAACACATACTATGCTCTTCCGTGAAACTCACAACTTTTATACAGCACATAAACAGTCAGTGTTGAATACAGATGTGGGGGATGGGAAGAGAAGTGAAGGTATCTCATGAGATGATAGGACAGGAGATCCAACTGGCCAGGGATACATTTTACCTCTAGCAGGAGTATATGTAGCAGGCAGGCAGGTAGAGAAATGAATGGGGAAGAACTTTCCAGAACCCATTTATCTGAAGACTCTAAGTGAGCAGAGATCATAGCAGGGTCTTCAAGAAGACAAGAGACATTTAAACTTGATCATAAAAGCCATAAGAAGTTGGAGCCCAGAACCAGGGGGTTATGAGTCTTTTGAAACCTGACAGCCTTTCTCCCTTGACCCTCCATATTTTTCTTTCATTGTTTTGCTTTGCAAACAGATCTGTGACTTTAGATTTTATTACTTCAAAAGCAGTATGTGTCAAAGAAGAAGGCATATGGTAAGATGTACATTGTGAAAAATCATTGGGCCTTGATTTTCAAAGTTTTTAAGGGAACATGGGGATTTACAAAATAAGTAGAAAGTGGGTGTTGAGAGAAGGAGGGCAGAGGGCCTGGTTAGAATAATAAATTCTGCCCAGTGGTAGTGCACGCCTTTAATCCTAGCACTCGGGAGGCAGAGGCAGGCAGATTTCTGTGAGTTTGAGGCCAGCCTGGTTGATGAGAACTAGTTCCAGGACAGGCTCCAAAGTTACAGACAAATCCTGTTTCGAAAAACCAAACACCAAAAACCAAAAAAAAAAAAAAAAAGAAAGAAAGAAAGAAAGAAAGGAAAATAATTTTCTTTGGAAGTAAGGCAGAGAGAGTGTGATGGTCCATCTTTGACAGATGTAAAACTCTTCAGGAGACAAAACTTGGCTCCTACAACGAGTGTACTAGATAGATTTGGGATCCCAGGGCTTCATGGAGAGAAAGAAGAAACAACACAGATACACCCCATAAGGACTTCGTGTTGACTGCCCATAGCCAAAAAACTGAGCACCATCGTAAAGCAGAGATGGCTACTATAGGTTTAGAAGGCTCATGTTGAAACCAGTACAAGCACCTGGCTCTAACAAAGTGGTGGGTATGGGCCTTCTTATAGCAACATTGAAAGATCTGTTGGTATGGATTGATTTAAATGTAATGGCAGCAGGTGAAGGCCACAGAGGGGGGCTCTCCACAGTTTTCCTGTGAAACAGACAATAAAGGATGCGATGGAACATAGGTGATGAGCCCTGGCATTTGTCCTTGGAGTTTCCATCAGGCTTACCACGACCTAAGTCACTTCTTATCCCTCTTCCAGTCTCTCTTTCTGAGTCTGTCTCTCCTGCCTCTAGTTATTCCTCCAGTACTTCTTTTCTTTCTTTCTTCTCTATCTTGTTAAAAATAAAATGAATTTATTGTGTGTGTGTGTGTGTGTGTGTGTGTGTGTGTGTGCGCGCGCGCCATAGCATGTGTCTTCAGATGTCAGAGGGAATTGGCACTCTCCTTCCGTCCTGTGGGTCTCAGGGATCTGTTTGAGTTTATATTCTCTTTTCTATTACACTGTGATCTATAGGCCTCTTTCTGGAGGACAGTGGAATTTGGAAGCCCTAAGGAGAAGTCAAGCACTTCCTGGTCCTTGCTTTAGAAGCTGATGTTGGAGCTGGGAGGAAGGAGATCGTGATTGTAGGGACAGGCATTCACAGGCTCCATCCGATGTCGCGTTCTTGAGCTTACCAGCCACACTGTTCACATGCTGTCACTCTGAGCAAGATAGTTTATCCATCACATAATGCTAGTCTCTGTTGTGTCTGTTGGAGCTTTGGCGACGACTCTGGCTTGGATTGGACAGTCGGACCCAGGCACATGGTCAACACAAACTATGAGGGAACCATATTTGGACACTAGCAAGCCTTAAACATGAATAGGGGGTTGGAACAACTATGGCTCGAAAATCCAGCCCACAAATCAGGTCACACATCAGGGAAAATCAAAACAGAATTAAGTTGGCTGCTTTTTCTCTGCAGAGACTTGAGAGGCATTCGTGAAGCCTTTTTTTTTTTTTTTTAATGTTCAAGTCAGTTTTTGGCATGGCCAAATGTTATCAGTGCCCTATTTTATAAAACTTTTTCTCACACACCAAGGAAGGAGTTCCAGAAACTCACCCCAAGCATAGATTCAGTGGCAGCACACAATCAAATGGCATTTTCTTCCTAAAGAGCTGAGAGATCCCCCTGGCTAGGACAGCACACACATATTGCTGCCCAACAAATGGCCAAGAACTGCCATTGCATAAAAGGACGCAGTCTCTGGTCTCCAGGGCTGATCTCCCTTGGGCCCTGAAACTTAGAATCCTTTCTTATTTACCCTTTCTGTATCTCCTTGTGAGGTCGAAACTTCACTGTAGCCAGCTCTTTCTGCCTGCCTTTGTTTCTGGATAGCAGTTAGCTTGATCTTTCTAGGCCCACGCCATCCTTCTAGCTGTGATTATCTTTTAAGTCCCGGGTCATAGTGCCTAAATAGATCTCCCTCTCAATCATGCTGCCTTTAATGCCTCTTTAAATCCACTGTGTATTCCAGTTGTGACCTGAGGGAATTCTGATGTCGCTAGAGGAAGATGTTTCTTGGTGCTTCCAATTCCCCCACCCAGCACGCGCACACACTACACACCATCTACTCTAAGCCACCTTTTCCTAAAATACAAACTTGTTTTTCCTCTATTATTGGCTTGGAAGGTAAGAAAAGATTCAGTTGAACTGAAAGGAGAAAAATGCAGCAGTTGGCCAGGAACCTAAACCCGAGTTCTCTTTCAAAAACATGCACAGGCTTGAATATCTAGCAGGCAATTTAGGGAATTAAATCTTCCATGCTGTCAAAAGACATGTGAAGACTTAAGGGAGACCATCATGGGGACTTCAGACATTTGAGGCAATCTGGAAGAATTGGGAGACTTGCAGACCCAAATTTGAGCATTAGAACTCTTTTTTTGTCCTTTTTTTTTTAAAAAAATTGTTTTTAATTGAACTATATATTTTTCTCCACAGTCTCTCTTCCTCTCCTGTCCCCTTCTGCCCTCTCCCATAGTCCCCATGCTCCCAATTTACTCAGCAGATCTTGTCCTTTTCTACTTCCCATTTAGATTAGATCCATGTACGTCTCTCTTAGGATCCTTGTTGTTGTCTAGTTCTCTGGGATTGTGAACTGTAGGCTGTTTTTTTTTTTTTGCTTTATGTCTAAAAACCACTTATGAGTGAGTACATATGATATTTGTCTTTCTGTGTCTGGGCTACCTCACTCAATATGATGTTTCCTAGATCCATCCATTTGCTTGCATTATTTTTTTCTGCTGTGTAATACTCCATTGTGTAAATGGACCACATTTTCCTTATTCATTCT
>JAQHUG010000078.1:6103907-6136407 GCA_028555095.1 Dicrostonyx torquatus
CACACTTCCTTTCTTCCCCGAACTCTGTTCTGTCTACTCTGCCCACCTAAGGGCTGTGTCCTATCTTACAGGCCAGGCATTCTCCTTATTAACCAATGAAAGCACACAAAATAGAGAAGAACCCTCCTACTCCAATGTATAAAAATTAGAATTACAACCAGCATAAATAATATCAAGCAAGAAACATGATAAATGGTTCAATAATTATCCTATCCTAAGGAGTCTAAGTCTTGTATTATAAATAACTTGGCCAAGTCATGAGAGGAAAGCAACTATGACTATTTAGTCTTCAACCCCATAGAAGACCCATGAAGGGAAATAATATTACTTGAGTAAACAGGAAGTACAATCAAGAAACTTCTAGTATGTGCAATGAATGACAGAGACAACTGGCTACCTGGGAAATCACCCAAAGTCTCATTTGCAATGTTGAAGCAACCAACTTTGGCTAAGGCCTAGAGTAACTTACAGACTATGTTCAGAGGCAGGAAATTTTTCAAAACCATCTTATCCTGTCTTGGCAGAATTTGACAGTCTTTTCTTCTTGTATCCTGCTTGTCCTGTTTAGACATCATGCATTTTGTCAGTGGTCGATGCATGGCAGTTCCTTGTCTAAAGGCCAGCATTGCCAAGAAGAAAACAAGCTCCAAGTGGAGTGTCTTCAGTGCTCAACATTCTCTTGGGAATAGATTGCTTCCTATACCTGGGAGGTGGCCTCTAAATGCTTGGGATTCACAGAGGGATTGGAGTGCCTTTGCTATTCTCAGAATTTATGCCTATGAGATGGCTCAGCTTGCGATGATCATACCAGAAAGACCAACCACATGGTTAGTGGGCTGAGGCTGTGAACCATATGATGGATGATATGTGGACAATCAGTGAGGCTTACATGGTCAAAATCCAGTAAAATCGCAGGACACTGAAGTTGTGGCACACTGGTCTAAGTGGCATTATTCTGCATCTTGTCACACATTGGTGGAAGGTGACACATCCCCAGATTTTGCATTTGGGATCCTCTCTGATCTTTTCTTGTGTATGAACTGTTTTGGCTGATTCTATTTTTCCACCTTTTTTTTTCTTTTTCCTTTTTTTGTCTAAAATTGTACTTGGAGCTGAGAATATAACTCAGGGATAGCAGAGTACTTGCCTAGCATATATAAAGCCCTACGCTCAATTCCCAGAACCCTACTCAAAAAACAACAACAACAACAACAAAAAACTCTGACAATAACAACAACAACACAAACCTTTAAAATTAGAATATATGAGTAGCACTTTCCTGAGTTATAATTTGGCAAATTATCAAATACAAGGGAGTATTGGGAACCTGCAGGCTTAAAGTCAGTTGCTCAGAAATGTGAAGCTCCTCCTACAGTGAGGGGGTCTTGAGGAGGTTTGTGCCCTACAGGGCCAGGCATCATTGTGGCAGGACAGCAGACATTCACAAGACAAGATTGGCTATTCTGTGACCTAGGTCTCCAGCAAAAGAACCAGGGCCCAGTGAGAGCTCCAGGCTTACATATGTCAGCGGGAGAGCTGTGTCTTCAGCAATCCTGTGGCTCCAAGTATAATTAGTATGAAATCTTAATTTGTGTTTGTTGAAAGAAGAAATTGCATGACTAACTCTATTAAAAAACAAAACCAAAAAAAGAAACTCATGAGTTTTCACAATTTTGTACCAAGTTCTATGGTGTGTGTGTTTTATGCCAAAGTCAAAGGAAGAAAGAAAGAAGCAAGTACATGTCATGAAATATCGGCAATGTTTTTTTCTGTTCAAACAGATGATATATTCCAGAGCATATATTGTTTTTTGTTTGTTTGTATGTTTGCTTATCTTATGCTTTGCTTTTATAATCTATTAAAGTAAGTTAAGAGGGAAACCCATCAAGCTTGGAAGATGAAGAGATGGTTGCCTAAGACTGGAGAAGTCTCTTGCTAGACCTGCTTATGCATAACTTATATAGTAGTATTTTTTTCCCTGTGGGTATCATTTTGGCTCAGTGGTCTTGGAAACATCATTTCACCATATGTTAAATTGAGGCTTAAATAAGATGACCTAATATTTTATTCCACATTAAAACTGTCAGTGTATCTCTGAAGACTTGTGTTTATTTATCCATATCTAAAAAAAGAAAAGAAAAGAATAAGAAAAGAAATCCCCAGATGTTGGAGGTAAGGGAGAGGGGTTCTGGAATAGGTGAGCCCTACCATGGTAAGATTTGCATAAAGCTGATGTAGCAAGTGAAAAATGGGCTGTGACAGATGAATGCTGGGAGGCATCGTCTGCTCAGTATCTGGCCCACACAGCCTGGTCTGATCAGATCTTCAAAGTCATATGGTCCCTATTTGGTTTTACAATAAATAACTCAGCCTTATGAGTTAGACACCAACTAATGAAGTCATCTAGCCCAGAGGAGAGCAATCCTCCTGGGCAGTCATTTGGAAACATAGTCTGTTCGTTAGGTTTGCCAAGTGTGCCCCTGATGGAAGTGATAGAATACTGCCCAATGCCACAAGAGCAATGGCTGCTGGGGCAAGCGGAGCAAGCTGGACTGACGGAAATTCACTAATGACATGGGGTGCTCTCATTTTAGTCACAGGGTAGAATCGATATTGGGAAATACTGGGGCTCCCCTGGTCAAGGGCCTTCTGCTCAATTGCATTTACTTATTTTTTTGTGTATACACATCTTAAAGGATAAAGGGCTGATTTCAGGTGAGAAGCATTTTACAAAGTACTTTAGGAAGCACCTTGAGGTGTCGTGCTTCTGGTTGGGGAGAAAAAGTATTGATGTGTTCATGAATATCGAGAACTAAACGCCCTGTGAGCACTCAATAAATATCAAGCAATCAATCAATTCTCCAGCCACAGAGATGCTTCCTGTGCCAAATATATAGTCATGGAAGGGAGCCTGGCCCAAGACATACCTCCTTCTTCCAAATGCTACGACTCCAAACTCCAGGAAAAGTTCTCGGTGTTTTTTTTTCCCCCTCCTTCATCCTGCAGCACCTGATGGCACAATCCTTGGCACTGCCGGAAGGAATAGTTTCCAAAAATCAGACAAGGAAGCCTTGGAATCCTGCGACAAGTTGATCAACCATCTACAGATACATGGAAATATAATCTCAAATTCTATCCAGGCAGTGGAAGTTGCTGTACCTTCTTTCCGTTAAGATAAATGTGCTTTTGAAAATGCAGGCCTATTGTATGGAACTGTTTAGCATTGAAAGCACCTGCTGGAAGGTAGCCACTGACTGCATTTGTTTGGGTCAATTTTGCATCAATCAACATGCCTAAAGGTGACATTCTGCATTTCTTTAAATTTAGTAATCCTTATAAATTTCTCCTCTAAGTGTTGCGAAAGAACATTTAAAATGCACTCTCATGGTTGACAAGTAGCTAAGAATTTTTAAACAGAGTTACCATGAATAATTACCACTGAGGTCCAAACTGTTTCCACAAATGTGCAGTGCATTCTGGGGTTCAAGCTCACCCTGTCCTTTGAAATGCTGCATGTTCTAATGGTTCCGTGGATTTGTAATGGTTCTAATGGTTCATATGATTTGTAAGACTGTTTCAGTCATAATTTTATAGATCTTTCCATGGGCCGTTGCCTTTGGCTTTAAGGGAGCTAAAGTTACAGGATCATTTATGCTTTCTATTTAATAGCCATGTGTCAAATATCTACACGGTTATTAGCAATAGGGAACAATAATTTTGGTATATTAGTTGTGTGAGGTTCTCTTCTCTTGCCTTGTGAGTCCAAGTTTCTCTCCTTGGACTGCCAGACATATGACTTCCATGGGAAGGCAATTTCAGAGGAGACAGGTGAACAAAGGACACATTGTGTATTTTTAAATTCAAAAGCTGATTCTCCTGGAGTTTGACAGAAGTGTGACGAATCGGACAGAATTGTGTCCCTGGGGTTCCATCCCTAACCTACTCCAGTGGTCCTCAGAGCTGGCACACAAAAGATTACTGAGGATTTACTAACAGACGAAAACTAAGGTAGATACTTTCCCCAGGTTAGCAAACGGATGGAGTTTGTTTTCCTTTAGGGGTGCTGAGTGATGACAGTCCCCACGGGACTGCTTCTTTCACTTTGCCTTATGAAAGCAAACTAGGTGGGGTGCAGCCATCATGAAAATGAAAGAGGAAGGACAAAGGCTTTAGGATGTTTTCAGGCAAGGGTAACTCGTCACTGAAGAAAGGGGTGTCTTTTAGAGTGTCCAGCCTGGGAGCTAACATGGCACTCTTTCTCACAGAACAAGTCAACTGGAGAGTGGTCACAATGCCATGGCATATCCCACAGAAGTCAGCAGATTCAGACAGAGAGAGGCCAGGCGCTTCCTGACCCCCCAAGTAATCCACTCTCCATGCTCATTGGCGATGCTTTGTTGATAAAGAGGGTACCTAGATGTGTGCTGCATACTTCATCAGGAAGGATGTCCAGCTGAACTCTATTAGCTCTCACAAAGGAAAGAAGGAAGACATGTTCAGGTGAGCACGTGATATGGGATGTCCTTCTGGAGGCTGCAAAAATGTGTTGCTTTTATTGGGTGATGAATAAAGCTGCTTCGGTCCATGAGCAGTAAAAAAAATATAGCTAGGTGGGAAGTCCAAACAAAGATGCAGAGAGAAAGAAGGCAGAGTCGGGAGATACCATGTAGCCGCCGAAGAAGTAGCATGCTGGAGCACCACTGGTAAGCCACAGCCTTGTGGCAATACACAGATGAATAGAAATGGGTTAATTTAACTGTGAGAGCTAGTCAGTAATATGCCTGAGTCATTAGCCAGACAATTGTAATTGATATTAGGCCTCTGAGTGGCTATTTCATCAGTGACTGCAGGGACCCATGAGCAGGAAGGAAACTGGGTTGGGGGACCAGCGGGACAGAGAAAAACGTTCAGCTACAAGTACATTAAATATTCAAATTGTAGAGAAAAGGTTTGTGAGATGGTTCAGTGGGCAGAGGTGTTATATGGCCAAGCCTTGCTATCTGTGTTCAAACCTCAAGACCCGCATGGTAGAAGGAGAGCACTGATTCCAGCAAGTTGTCCTCTGACCACCACAAGTCTACTGTACAGGAGTGTGTGTGCATGTGTGCGTGCGTGGACACACATGAATTAATACATTAAAAAATTTAAACCAAGAATACAATGTTGGAATTAATCAGATCACATTGTGTGAAAAGAGAAATTAAACCCAAGGACAAAGCCATAACTCTTCCATTTGTGACTTGACAAATGAACACTCTTGGTGTAAAGTAAAGCATTTCCTGTATTGTCTGCTCAAACATAAATAATATACCCTACAGTCAGGAGGCAAAATAAACACGGTTTAGTAAGGTCAGGTCATCAGCTGAAGTTTGCTTAGAGCACAGAGTCACTAGAAGGGCCAGTCCCAGCCAGACCTCTCAGAACCCTTGTGAGCAAATTTACATAAGCCATTGCTCTTTCGGAGGCTTGTTATCTTATGTCAAAAATGGAGATAACATTGCTCTACTGTGACTCACACATGGTCATGGTAAAAGCCAAGCAAGCAGAAACTGTGGCCATGCTTCTTTCTTAGATGGCAAAGCGCTGCATAAAGGTGAAGAAGTACCTTGGCCGTTTCTTTCTGGCGACAGAAACAGAGGTCAGCTCTAAGAAATAGCCACCAGCAGACAAGGCAACCACCCTCAAGGCCCGAGCTGTGAAAATAATTCTTCTTAATGGGTGTATAAGGGGATGGCTGGAAGTGTGTGTTCAGACACACTAGAAAGATAATTTTGTCCACGTCTGAATCCAGGAAGTGTGGCGGGCACAGCACCTTCTTGTCCACATGTGGAGAAAGAAACAAACCGAAATTGATATAAACTTACTTGCTTTTGGTCCAAACTTTATATTCACTTTTATTTTTATAAGGCTTGTGCCTAAGTCTGTAACACTAATCCTCTGCTCCAGAAGAATTACAAGATACATGATGACGACTTTCAATTTAAACTGTCCATTTTCTTAGGTTTCATCTCGAGGAAAGTAAGTGAGAGGCCAGATGCTACAAGATACCGCAAAGCAACGGGAACATTGAGAACGGGCCCCAGTGGGTGGGTAAACAAACTCTGGAGGTGAGGGTATGTGGATACAAAAGAATTATTCAGCACTAGCCTAGTGCCTGTGTGGCCATGCAGCCCCCTCCTGTGAGAGAAGAACATACATGTATTTACTCAACTCACACCAGCAGCTTAGCTACATACATTCAGCTGGAGCCTACGCATCACTTCATGCTGTTAGAAATGCTAGAAATTGTTCCTTGCATATGTAACATGTATTATGCATTACATTTTCTATGTAATTGAGATTTTTGTATATATCTGTACTGTGAGCCATCAAGGCTTACCCAAAATGGTTAGATTATATGCATTTATTGCCATTAATACTGAAATTAGATCTCTACGAACAACAGAACTTCATTACATATCTTCATAATCATTTCTCACTAACTTGAACAGACTTTTTACTGTGAGAGAATCACGCACAGCTCTAAAACAGAGTAGCCCAAGCATAGCTACCTACCTTTGGTGATAGATACCAACAAATACATTTCACTCCAAATTGACTTAGAAGTAAACATCCACACTGGATGTATAAACCTTAAGATAAGATTTGTACCTCTTTGGCTAATCTGTTTATTTTACCCACAGCTAACCAGTTCCAACAGTAACTACTACCGTCTTTCTAAACTCCATAGGCACTTGGCTTTAAGAAGTCCTGGCTTCATGGGACAGAAGGTGACATGACTAATCCATCACACACTTAACCAAGACACGGCAAGCGGTAGGAGTATCTGATTTGAAAGCAAATCTGTTTTAGTCATATCCAAAATTATGAATCTATACACATAATCCTCAGAAACAGGGCATGTAAGACATGAGGAAAGACCTCCTTCTGCTTTCCTTGACAGTCTTTGGAGACGCAGAATGTTTGCGTTCAGAATGATTCCATGAGTGCAACCTTAATCAAATTATGATTGATATCGTCACTATTCAAAATTGTGATAAAATCCTCTCTCCCTATTCCTTTCAGACTGAGTACTTTAAAACATCAGCAAGCCCAGGAACTAGAGTGATAAATCGTAACTACTCCAACCCAGGAGAGACCCTCCAGGAGGGGGCGTTCTCATACCTGTGTGGCAATGCTATCTAAAAAACACAGAAGTAGCTATGATTTATCTATCTATTACAAATAGGAGAGTGATAATGATACTATCAATATCAAAGCTGCTATCTTTTCTCACTAACTTCTCCTATTGGTAGTATCACTCCCAGCAAAGCCAGGACTTGAGCCTTTTCCTCCACAAGTGCTTAGTGCTCTATCAGCTTTTTGGCAAAGCTGGCTGAGGATGCTTGGCTCAGTGTTTCCACCGGGATTAGTTTTAAGAATAATTTCCTAGAATACACGTTTTTATCCTCTTGCCTCTGAAGCCATGGTTACTTCATGGGGTAAATTCGGGTGGGGTGGGGGAAGAGCCCTATGGCCAAAATATTTCTTCTTCTTTTTTTAAAAAATATTTCTTCTTGAAACTGTTTTGTGTAATGCAGTCTTGTGATAATGTTTTATTTTTTTATTTCCACCATTAAAGAAAGTTTGAAAATTTCTGATTTATATAAACTGCAGTCCCCAGTTAGGTGAGGTGATATACACTTTTAAACCCAGTACACAAAGGGCTGAGGCAGGAAGCTTGCTGCAAGTTCAAGGCCAACTTGGCCAACATAGTGTGATCTTGTTCCAATCAGGTAATTAAAAACACAAACTACAGTCAATATAATTCTTTCCATTTACATTTGGAGCCAAATAATATTTCCGGGGGATGAGGTTAGTGACTCATGAATAGTAATAAGTGTGAATCAATGTTCAGTGGAAGCTTTTTAATTTAATTGATCACTGTCTGGAGTGAAATCAGAAAAAAAAAATCAGAGACATCTGTATGCCTGTCTTTCAGTGTCTTCCACTCCTCTGCCATATCTTAGTTGGTTAATACTGCCCACCAATGTCCTCTCGCCCATCTTCCGGATCCTTTTGCTATCTATATCATTTCATCCTCCTCTCAAGAAAACAAAAAGGTAGGCTCCTTCTCATGAGCCTCTCCTCTTCTTGCTGGTTGGCCTTGCTGTCTGGAATCTTCTTTTCATCCATTCTGGATGGAGAATTAGAGCAATACAAGAAATGTGGGACTTTGTGTGTGCACTGTCATTTTGGTGTTTGGCATTGATGCCAATCAGGTGTGGGCCAGGTTTTCTCCCACTCTTAGCCTTCCACTCCTAGCACATCCGCTTTGCCTGTGATGCCTCCTGTTCATTGCTGAGTCCCTTTGTTTGGCTGAGTGACCTGATGAAAGGCAGGCAACTTGCCCCTGGGGGAGAGCATCATCTCAGGGATCCAGAGGCTTATAAAGGAAACACTTTCTAGTTTTGGTGAGGGGCATTTGAACTCTCCTTGGAACTAAGTCACTTAGAAGACCCCCGCCGAGTCCTCTTGATGAAGGTTCCATGCCAACTGCCATGGGACGATAAACCACATAGTGTCTACAGTAGAACATACAGAAACAAGAATGTGGTGGGGCAGCTATCACAAAGGCTCCCTTGGTGCAGCCAAGTACAATTTGCCTCGGTGATAAACCCCAAGCCTTTCTGGGCCAAAACCAGGTCTGATTAACTATCAGAGGGCCTGGTCAGAGAGACCCCATGAAATCAGAGATGTACCACATTGAGGTGCCATGCCCGTTACCATGTTGCTTAGCACCTGGGTTTCTGCAAGGATCACAGGAGACGAGCTTCAGATATGATAAAAAAAAAAAAAACACTGAGAGGAAGCCGGCTCACAACATCCTCCAAGACCCCATGAAACCAGAGATGTACCACATTGAGGTGCCATGCCCGTTACCATGTTGCTTAGCACCTGGGTTTCTGCAAGGATCACGGGAGACGAGCTTCAGATATGAAAAAAAAAAAAAAACCACTGAGAGGAAGCCGGCTCACAATATCCTCCAAGAGCCAGGCTTCTGGCCCCTATCAGAGATGGAACCATCCACGCTCTTTCCACCCACCAGTCCACACTCAGAAACAATGTTTGGCTGGGCACGGTGTTGAGTTTTC
This sequence comes from Dicrostonyx torquatus, assembly GCA_028555095.1. Lineage (NCBI taxonomy): Eukaryota > Metazoa > Chordata > Mammalia > Rodentia > Cricetidae > Dicrostonyx > Dicrostonyx torquatus. The sequence continues at coordinate 6,113,042 of JAQHUG010000078.1, forward strand.
CTGTTGTCTTCCCTTGTTGATCCACTGACCAAATACGATACCCACACAGCTTGGGATTTTTGCAAGTTTATAATCCACATAGAAGAAGGATTGTTATATTAGCCTTGCCAAGACTATAGGCCTTTTAAATTCCCAACTAAGAAGCCGAAGAAATTTATGACAGGGTCGCTAGAGAGGGAGGCCAAGTAAACTCACAATGTTGATCTTAGGTCTGTTTAAATTTCTCTTGCCTCCTGGCACTTTAAGCAAGAGTGGAAAGAAATCATTTACTCCTAGGAGCATTAAGCGTTTGGAAACACAGGGTACCGGGGAAGAGCATTAGAGACATAATTGATGTGTCACATGTGGTCCTGGCCTGTGGAGGGCAGGATTCCACTCCAGTGTTGTAGCCGTTTGTACCCCTGGTGACACAAGAACGTTAGGGGACCTTCGTGTAATAAACAGTGAGTTATATGGAGGCTCAGCTTTCCTTGGTCATTAACCCACGTGAAAGGGCACGCTGCTCAGAGAGCGCGCGAGCCATCCCATAAGGACAATCCAGTTGGCTCCCAGATACAAGAAAGTAAGGGATTTTTCCATGCAGGTTTCCTTTGCTCCTCTGTCATTAGCTCTGGTTCCTCTCTTGGGCCTTTTCCGTCTCTAAAGACTGCAGGATTCACAACGGGCGTCACACAAAGTCTGGCCCTTTCAGGAGGCTGGAGAGTGAGCTGAACCCTGAAGAAGAAAACCAGCATTTAGCAGGGGGTCCAGATTTCACTTACCAGTCATATGTTTGTGGGAGGATGTGGGATTGAATCAATGATAACACCACGTTCTTGCAAAGTGCTGGGATTCTGTGGAGGTTATGGAGGCGTGTGAGACAGAACACTGTAGGAATCTCCCCTCCTGAGGAGAGCCAAGAGGGAAAAGAGGGAGCCGAGTTTTCCTCCCCGGATCACTTTGATCTAATATAAGATGAAATGCAATCTGATACTTGCTCTGGTAACGGACTAACAGATGACTCAAGTAAAAAGTCATTTTAATGTGCAGTCCTGGACATGATGGATAACCTTCTGGGGAGCCGCTACAGCTGCCCCTATGGTTTGTGTGGCTACAGCAATTTTCTGGAGGTGATGCCTATGGTTACCTACCCCCTTCCTACCACCTCCACATTAGTGCTTGTGTGTGTGTGTGTGTGTGTGTGTGTGTGTGTGTGTGTGTGTATCTGAGTCTTTTATATAGGAAAATCTTGCTGAAGTTGAAACTGGAGAGAAACATGACTTCATATAATTTATAATTTAGCAAGCTCATAATTCAGACTAGAGGTTTTTTTTTTTTTTTTGGAATAACACCTCCTAAGAACCTTCCATGTCCCAACTTTCACAATTAGCAACCTGGATCTTTAGAAGAAAGAACGCTTGGCATTGTCCTTGAGCTGAAGAAATGAAGAAAATGTATTTACTTAAAGTCTATGATATTCTTTATGGACACTGCGAATGATGAGGGAGGGAAGGAAGAATGGAAAAGAAAGAAAAGGCCCTGCTTCCCACTTTTTCTGCAGCAGGAGAGGTTGGTTCTGCCCCGATAGGCTCCACTCTTCTTCCATTAAGTTCTGGGATTTGTGTATCTTTCGATGCAGACACTCAAGTGCTTTCTTTTCTCAGGAAGTTATTCTCCTCACGCCTTGTGAGGTCTTGGAACAGAAATTAGTTGAGAAACAATTGCTTCTCCTCTGTCCAGCAGAAAAAAAATCACATTACGTCCTGTAGCTCAAAAAAGCTGGGGTGTTTGTGGGGGAGATAATGTGGGGGAAGTGGATCTTATTCCCACGTGTGTCGTTTTTCTCCTTACGGGGACACATGAGCCAAGAGGCCCTGTCTGTTAATGTGGTTTATAGGAGAACTGAACGGACACAAATAGAAAGCATTTGACTGGGGACAACCTCTTAAACTACAACGTATAGTGTTGATCCCATGAGGATTTCTCTCTCTCTCTTTCTCTACTCTCATTTCTGCAGGCCATTCTTGGTTCTCACTTTGACCCCTAATGCTAAGGTTTGTTTTTTTGTTTTTCGGTTTTTTTTTAAAAAAAAAAAGCAGAAATATTTAATTATAGGTACACTTAACACCCAGAAAGCTGATAACTCACTCCTGTGAGTAAGGGAGACCGTTGTTTGGGAAAGCTCAGTTTATTGATCTATAAATCATAGGAGCCATGTCTGACCCAGCTGCTAGGGCGACTGGGGTCAAGGAACCCTTTCACTGTTAAGAAGCCTTGAAGCTTCTCTCTTTACAGGGCTCTCAATCACCCCTCCCGAGGCAGAAAGGACATCAAACAGCTAAGATCCCTAAGAAGGAAAGATGGGTCCGCTTCTGCAGGCTAAGAATGTCACTGTTGAGCGGATTTTTCCCAGTTATTTGGAGGCAAGTGAGAGACTGACAGGAGACAGCAGAGATCACTGCTATTAACGCAAATGATTTAAAACGCAGATCAAAGACAGTGACGATCATCCATTTCACCCAGTCCCCTCCCTCACAGTAGAGATAAGGGCTTCCTGGTATCCACAAAAGGACCCAGGGTACAGAGGACCCAGGCCAGCAGAGTGGTTGTCTTGTCTTGCTACTCAGCCTGCTTTAGTGAGATCTCTTTCAGTCTCCACTTCTCTTGTTTGTAAAATGATAGTAATCTTAGTACGGACTTTATAGTGCTGTTGTGAGAATTTAATGATGAAAGACACAATAATCTTGTAGAATAGCACGCTATATCGTATATGCTCAAATTGTAATCATTGTCAGCCCCTAGCCTGCCTAGACCCACCACAAGAGCTGGTCTCCCTATTTGAAGTTGTGAATTAGATTGCATGTTCAAAATGAAGCAGTAATGAAATGCCCGTAAGAACATGATGTTTTATGTCATTAGATTTGGGTTCAAATACTTGCTGATCATTGCCTATGTGACTTTAGTCAAACAATTTCTCTAAGGCTTCTCTTTCTCTTCCCTGGCAAGGCCTAGCTTACACAGTAGCTATGAGGACATCAGAGACCTACACAGAAGCATGTCTCATTTGACAGTGCTGTGTGGATCCGAAGCTGGCAAAACCCAAGGATGCTAGTTCAGCATTCCCAGGGGCTGCTAACAAAAGCATCTGCTACACTCTCACTATGCAGAGCTAAGCCCCGAAGATACATAGGTGAGAATCATAGAATCTTTCTCTCAAGGTAGTCTGGGAAGGGAGACACAGAAAATGCTTCATTTTCTTTCTGTGTGGTGCCTACCACAGTCTAAGCATACTAAAGAAACCAAAGAAGACTCAATGGCCTGCTATTCCCAGCCTGATGCATTTTCCTCCAGTTCTCCACGGGATCCAGTCCTATGCACCCTTCAGCTTTCAGAAGGCACTTGCCAAGGCTGTTTCTGAAAATCTCAGGGTGTTACACATATACAATGGCTTTGTCCTCACATTGCCTCCTGTGCCAGCCTACACGTGTTTTGAGAGTTGCATCACCTCATTCTCTTAGACTGTGCAGTTCACACATTTAGCATAAGAAGAACAGATGTGTTGCGTCCCCAAAGCTTGTCATGGTATTGAACTAACTCCAAAAAGTAGGTTAAGTACTGTATGATGTTCTGGGGATATCTGTGGCTAAGCTGTGGTTGGCAGGACGTGGAGGTGATTGCATGGTCATTAACACAGTGCAATGGGTTAAAGAGCCTAGAGCCTGGAAATACATCTGGAGGTATAATACAATGGTAAAGTACATGGTTAGTATACACAAAGCTGTGAGTTCAATCTCCCAAACACATACAGACACACAGACACACAGACACAGACACACAGACACACACACACAGAGAGAGAGAGAGAGAGAGAGAGAGGAGAGAGAGAGAGAATCCTAGAAATATACAGTCCACTAATTTCCAGTAAGGATTCCAAACCCATTCAAGGGAGAGAGGATAGTCATTCAAACCAGTGTTGTAGGGAAATCTGGCAACCCATATATATAAGACTGATATTGGACTTGACCTTACATCATATACAAAAATTATCTCAAAGTGGATCAAAGACACATATAAGAGCTTAATCTATAAAACTGTTATCAACACATATGGGAAAGCCCTCACGATATTGGATTTGGCAATAATTTTTTGGATCTAACACCAAAGGCAGTGGCAACAAAAGAAAATAGATAAATCAAACTGCATCAAAATTAAAAACTTTTGCACATCAAAGAACACTGTTAGCAGAGTGAAAAGGCAAACCATGGACTAGGAAAATATCTGCAAATTGTATAACTGATATGAACCTAATACCCCAAAATATAAAGAAATAAGATTCAATGACAATAAAACTAAAGGAACCCAGTTTTAAGATGAACCAAGAACTTGAGCAGATGTTTTTTCATGGAAGCCTTAACAAATGCCCAGAGGATTCATGAAAACATTATGGAAATGAATGAAATGAAATCCACAGTAATCTAGCACTTTACACTGGTATGGGGGCTAATTTGATGTCAACTTGACACGTTAGAGTCATCTGAAAAACATCCATAAGATCTAGCTGGAGGGCATTTTCTTAATTAGTGATTGATGGAGAAGACCCCACCCATTTTGGGTGGTGTCATTCTTGAGCTGATGGTCTTAGATTCTATAAGAAAGCAGGCTGTGCAGAATCCTAGCCATAGGATCTTCATGACTCTGGGCAATATCAGGATATCTGAGAGGAGTTTCAATGGGAGTCCAGTACTGATCATGTAACAGAAGCCAAAGGCCCCGGAACCAAACAAATGACTCATTGCAAGGCAAGTTGTTTGAGCAGAAGGGTATTCTGCATGACACACCACAGCACACAATGCCATTATGAGGAATGAATGTGTGATGGAGAGGCAGAGGCAGGAAGACAGAGGAGCCGAGTGGTACAAGGAAGCAACAGGCGTGACCCGTATAAGAGAAGGCTGCGGCTGATAGAGTAGCAGATCATTGCCAGGAGAGGTCGGTTTGAAGTGCTTTTTTATCTTAATTTTTATTTTCCTTTTGAGGGGGGTTACAAGAGTGGAGGGTGGATATGGAAGGACTGGGAAATGAGTGTGATTGGGGTACATGATATGAAATTCCCAAAGAATCAATTTAAAAAAAATGTTTAAAAGAAAAAAAGGAAAGAAAGGAAGTCAAGAAGCAGCACCCGTCCATGGCCTCTACATCAGGTTCTGTCTCCAGCTTCCTACCTTGACTTCTTTTAATGCTGAATATAGAAGTGTAAATCAAATAAACCCTTTCCTTCCCAACTTTTGTTTGGTCATGGTGTTTCATCACAGCAATAGAAACCCTAAGTAAGACAATGGCTACTAGGAGGAGGAGGAGGAGGAGGAGGAGGAAGGAGGTAAGAAAGTGGATGATGACAGGGAAGCAAGGCCATAGGAAAATCAGGATTCTTATGCAGCTTTGGGAGTGATACAAAAATGAATCCTATGGAAAACAATATGAATAGTCCTCAAAGAATTAAAATTAGCATTATCTTCTGACATAGAAAGACCACACATGAGGGCCTACCCAAAGACTTCAAAGTAGAATCCTGAAGTGAAATGTATGCACCTGTGTTCATGCCAGACTCATTTTCAGTATCCAATGGGAGGAAGCTACGAGGCAATGAGTGGATAAATAAAATATAGTGGACTCAAACCACAGGATTTCAGTAGCTTTCGGAAAGAGGAGAAAATTCTAATAAATTTCAACATGTATTTAGCTTAAGCACATTATGCTGAGTGACAAAAGGAAAAATGCTGTATGATTTCATATACTAGGGTCCCTGGAGAGGTAAAACCAACAGAGACAGAAAGTAGAACGGTGTTGACCAGGACTGATGGAGTGACGTTCACTTGCACAAAAGTTCCAGTTGGGGAAGATTAAAAAGAATTTTCTAGGGATGGGTTGAGGGATGGCTACACAACCATGCATTTAGTGCCACGGGACTATGTATGTGTGCTTAAGGTGGTCATATTGGTGGGTTGGTGGATGGCTGCAGAACCACACTTAGTACCATAGGACTGTACGTGTGGTTAAGGTGATAATTTTTATGGGTTGGTCAATGACTGCACAACCATGCATTTAGTACCATGGAATCATATGTGCGGTTAAGGTGGTAATTTTATGTTCTTCCTATGTTTTCCACAATTACAGAAAGGAGAGAATCATTCTGAACAGAAAGCACTCATTGCAAGACTGAAGTCTGGGGCTGTTCCTTCCCAGTTCAGTTGGGGTTCTCTGCAAGGTTGAAGGGCAGCAACGTTAACAGGAGAGGGAACAGGAGAGAAGGCAGGGTGCTGGGTCATGTTTGGAGCTGGTGAAACCTGATATAGATGTGAATAATTTACATTGGTATGGATCTTGGTTTATTGTTATAAATTTAAGGTCAATCTTTTTATATGTGTATTTCTGCTCTTGATTGAGGTGTTGTGAATGTGTAGTTTATTTTAAAATGTAATGTATAATTAAGAAACATAGGTTAATAGATAATCATCTATAATAGTCAAGTTTGTAGTCATGTTCTTTAGATTTTCTAGATGTGCATAGATATATTTCAGGTGGATAGGCATTCTTCATATCTCTCAAACACTACAGAATATGACATTTAAAAATGTTTTAATAACTTAGGACTTCTCATGACAATGAGATATGTCTGCTCCTAGCACACCAAGCTACTTCCTGAGGAAGATGGGCATTAAAAAAGCTCCTTATAGCTAGACATTTGGGCAAGAAACTCTTGCCTGGACTATTGCATAAAATGGACACGAAGAACCCGCAGAAAGAGGACTGCTAAACTTGCCTAAAGGTGAGGTGGTCCTTTTGGGGTTCATGCTCCATGAAAGAGTCTGAGAGACATTCTACAGGACACAGAAAAAGTAACTAAAAACTTCCCATATAGGTGAAACTGTCTTTAAAATTTCCTGCTTCATGGAAAAGTCTTGAGTAGGAGGGTCCTTCTGTATTTGGGTTGCTTTCATTGGTTAATAAAGAAACTGCCTTGGCCTTTTGATAGGGCAAAATCTTAGATAGGCAGGGAGGACAGAATGGAATTCTGGGATAGGAAAGGCTCAGAGAGAGCCGCCATGGAATTGCCAGAGTCAAACATGCTGAATCTTTCCCAGTAAGACCACTACCTCGTGGTGACTTACAGACTATTAGAAATGGGTTGAATCAAGATGTAAGAGTTAGCCAATAAGTGGCTGGAGATAATGGGCCAGCAGTATTTAATTAATACAATTTCCATGTGGTTATTTCAGGTGTAAGCTAGCCAAGCATGGGGAGTGGTGGGACACAGCCCTCTCCTCTTCATTGCAACAAAGTCTCCTGGATACTATGGGCCTGTAGGCTGAAGATGGATGCCCCAATGGTACAAAAGAACTTTGGGTGACTATCTAGGCAGGAGATGTCTTTGTCAATTCTAGAGTTTTGGAAGTTGTTTATAATGTACTTCCTGTTTACTTAGGTAATGCTATATCCTTCTAGAGTCTTTGATGGAGTTAAAAAATAGATAGTTATAATTTTCCTTAGTTATGATAAAAGATAAAGTAAACATAATTATGGTAACTGTAATTCTTATTTTATACTTGTTTTGTTATATGTAATTTTACTATGTTAAAGTTAAAACCTTCCTTTTTTGTTTAAACAGAAAAGGGGAAATGGTGTAGGAGTTCCTTCTGTTTGTGTATTGCTTTCATTGGTTAATAAATAAAAAAAACTGCCTTGGCCTAGTTGATGGGGCAGAACTTAGGAAGGCAGAGAAAAGAGAACTAAATGCTGGGAGGGCAGAGAGAGAGAGAGAGCCACCATGGAGCCACCATGGAGCCACTGGAGATGGGCACTAGGAATCTTACCTGGTAAGCCACAGCCACGTGGCAATACACAGATTAATGGAGATGAGTTAAACTAATATGTAAGAGTTAGCCAATAAGAAGTTAGAGCTAAGGGCCAAGCAGTGTTTTAATTAATACAGTTTCTGTGCACTTATTTAGGGTGTAAGCTAGCCGGGCGGCTAGGACAAAACAGTGGGCTTCTCCTTGCAACAGAAACTCGCTTGACTATCTTAAACTTCTTTCAAGGAGAACTTTACTCTCTTTTCTTTGGGAAAATCACCTCCATCTGGGTGTAGTCAGTAACATGTTTAGAAATGTTTCTTTGAAGAGTCTTTTTCCATCCCTTTATTTTCAGTCAAAAGGGTTTCAAGTTCACACAGCCAGTGAGACTAGCCTTTGTATCTAAGACTCTGGCCCGTGGAGCTGAAGCACATCCAAGACATGGCTCAGAGGAAGGGAGCTGAATGGAAATGCTGCAGAATGAACTCTGCACAATGCCAGGTCTCTAAAACGTGAGCTATGACGAACAACTCTGATTCCTTGGGGATCCTTCCGTAAAAAGCAGGAGGAGGCAGGAAGGCTGGAATCCAGGAGGGACCTTATGGCTATGTGGCTCACATTCACAGACACACAGCTTATAGAAGAGTGACATGTCTCCCCATGTCCCCCAGGTGCATGTGAACATGCCTTCCAGGAAAGCTGACTCAGATGGAAAAAGCAGCTCCAAGTTGGAGGAAGACCAGGACGCAAGAAGATGCTCTTAGCTATGGGAGACAGGGCTTGAACAGAAGCTGAGCCAAGCCTGTCCTGGTTCTTCTAACCTTATTCGGAGAGATTCAAAGTACTTCTGCCCCAGATTCAGTCTTCTGGCCCCATCTGAGGGTTTTAGCATCCTTCTCTTCGTTGGCCCAAAGCAGAGTCATCAAAGATGACCCACATCAGTAGTAGTGGGAGAGACAAATGTCCTTGCCTCATGTATAGTGTCAACTTTTAGAAAGCAAATGGTTTGCAAACCTGGAAACAGATCTCCTCCAGCTGTGGATTCTGGCTAACTTCCACATGGACTCATTTAAGAACAATTTCACTTAGACTAGATGCTTGTGGTCTGTTTTCTGTGGGTGGTGCCCTCACAATGGACAGGCAGCACTGGCTCCTTCCCTGTTGATAAGAAAGGAAGGCCCGGGCATAGGATGCTTCAAGTGCAGGGCTAGGCCAAATCTTCACATGGCAGGTACTTGAAGAGGTACTGGAAGGAAGGTGGGATGAAGACAGAAAGGTTTTTTGTTTTTGTTTTTGTTTTTTATTCGAGAAAATTTTTAGCACACAGTCTAAGGAGAAACAGCATGGCTGTCCTTACCTTTCAACAAACTTCAACTAATTCTCCACTCTTTTTATCCTGATTTGTGAGCTCTCCTATTGACATGGGGTTGTTTCTCTTACAAAAGGCTCAAGATAGGCATCTATGAATGGCATAAATGTTAGCATATGAGATCTTTAAGAAAACATCAAAGAAAATGGGATGGAGTAATTTCAGTACACACATTTACAGAGGGGATGTGTTTGTAGATCTCTGGTGGTTCTGGGACTTCTACTGAGTGCTCTATGATAATTTAAATATATAGCCCAGAATTCCTTGTCATTCTTCTTTGGACAGGTCTGTTGTGGCTTCAACAGAGAAGGTATGGTGGGAGCATTGTTATATATTCTCCTAGGGTTGCCATGATGGAGCAGCCATGGCTCAGCACTCTGGTCAACAGCCCCAGCTTAGCTCTCAGCTGAAAGTGGATCAAATGCCAGCCACACAAGAGGGCTAGTTATTGTAGTTGCTGTTGTTGATGAAGAGGGCGTGAGGGACATGGGGAGAGAGGGCCGAGGGAGAGAGAGAGGATCCTCGTTATACTGAATGCATAATAGATACTTAAGTTTTCATATTGGTTTCCATTTACACCTTCTAGCAACTATTGAACAATCTCTGGCCCATTTTCTCTTCCTTTGAATGTTGGTCTTAAGGTTTTCTGACCCTCTTATATTTATTCTGTTCTTTCACACTGCGGGAATATTGCAATGGATAGGTTCCCTGCAGAGGACAGAGGCAGAGGCTGGGGGTTGCTCCACTGAACTTTCAGATGGTCTGGCTCCAACCAACTGTTTCTGTATTCATTTTGGAGATTCTTAACAAGAACCATCCAGATGTGCTCTTTCTAAATTTCTTATCTTCGCATTTTTTGAAGAGGATGCAAAGATTGTTTTAAGCTGTTAATTTGGGGAGTTATTGGTCATACAGCAATAGGGACCTATGTGGTCTGTTGTAGTTTGTCGTTTCCAAGGAAAAGGTCAGGAGACAACTTGTACACTGCAAATTTGATTTGCAATGCAAGTTTGGCTATGGCTTTTCAAGATTCCCATTCTGTACCTGATAGCTATTATGTTCTTAAAAAAATTTTTTTTAAAGATTTACTTTAAAATTACACATATTGGTGCATGTAGGGCCTGTGGAGGCCAAAGAAGGTAGGATCAGAATCCAAGGACATGGTGTTAAAGATTGCTGTGAATAATCTTGTGGGATACTGGAATTTTTAACCTGGATCCTCTGGAAGAGCAGGCAGAGCTTTTAACTACAGTTATTTCTCCAGCTCTGCTATTATGTTCCTAAAAGTTACTTGTGCCTTATTAGGATTCCAAATAGTCATGGTTAGCCATCAGACACCAGTCTTCATTATATTTGAATATTATTATTTACAATAGTAAATTTCATTTTTTATTTTCCTACATATATTTTCAAATCCTATCTGGAAAATACTGCCTAAGCACTTATTCTATGCTATTATTTTAGGTAAACATATTTCATCTTTGCATTGATTATACAGGATAGGTATTATCATTGTTAATCCCATTTTATAGATAAGAAAACTGAGTGAGAAACTTAAGTACATATTGAAATGTCAATGAATATGTATTGAATGAATATAATATACATACCTATATGCATATGTGTCATCATAGTTATAGATATTGGAATTGGGTTGACTACAGTCTGATGCAAATTCATCAATTCCTGACCCTTTGCTGCTTCTCTACTTTGCAAATTTTATCCCACTTCTCTCTTTGTCTTTCATATACATGAATGGTATACTGCAACATAAAAGAAGTGTGTGTGTGTGTGTGTGTGTGTGTGTGTGTGTGTGTGTATGTAAAATGTTATAAGTATTCGCCAGAAGTCACATAGAAATATAAAATACAAACCTTTATGGACTAGGATAAGTGACTTAGTATATATCTGAAAATTAGATGTGGTAAGATTATTTATCCATCACCTCATCTCTTACATATTATGGTATGAAACTGTCATATTAGGCCAAAAAGCAGCCTAAGCCTTCCCCTTATTTTTAAACACAGCATAGCCACACTCCTGATACATCAACAGACTTTCTCTAGACCAAGTACAAAATAATACTTTCCAATAAAATCACTTCCAAGCCATGTGGCTAAGACGTAGGCAAGACCAACAGTGTAGAGATGTGGCTTGAAATGTTGCTCTCTACGGCGAACCAGCCACACCGTTGCCAGTTGGCTTCCAAAGCCCGTTGTATGTTTGCTTATTGGCAAGAAAGCCCTTGAAGCCATTTGAGAATCTCCTTTTCCAAATGGCCCTGTAGGTGTCACCTAACAACAGTGGCATAACGTGTAGATGAATAATGACTACCCTGTGTCATGATTAAGAACATGGACCCTAGAGCCAGAATGCCAAAACACACATCCCAACTCTGACACTCCCTCACAAGGTGACCTTCAGCAAGGTATCAGCCTCTCCTGGCTTCAGGTCCTGCATGGGTAAAGTAAGGACACTAACAGAGCTCACCATACGGCTGTGAAGGGAGCTCGGTAAATCAATGTTAGAAAGCACTTAGGGCAGTGCCTGGCACAGGGAACCTGCTGTATAAATGTTTGTCAGATAAGTAAATGAAATGTATTACCGACAGATATTTCATCCTGGAGTCGGACACGGCCACTGGTGTACAGTGCACAAATGCAGACTGTGAGTCATGTTTACCTGAGGGGAAACGTGGACGGATTTCTGGGCTCATGTCGAACGCTAATACTATAGAGAAGTTATTTTTAGGCTAATACTATAGAGGAGGTATATTTTTATGCTATTTTGTGAGCAATGGTAGTGAATAGAAAAAGTCAGTTTACCTGAGCTTTGGTGGGGGTGCAGCAAGAATAAAAGAGTAAAATAATTGTTCTTAAGAGTTAATCTGCTTGGTGATGATGGCACATGCCTTTAACCCCAGCGCTCGGTAGGCAGAGGCAGGGGGATCTCAATGAGTTAGAGGCCAACCTGGTCTATCTACAAAGCGAGTTCCAAGACAGTCAAGACTGTTACCTGTTACACAGAGAAACTCTGTCTCAAAAACAAACAGGAAAAAGAAAGAAAGAAAGAAAGAAAGAAAGAAAGAAAGAAAGAAAGAAAGAGAAGGAAAAAGAAAGAAGGAAAAGAAAAGAAAAAGAGAAAAAAGAGTTAATTCATGCACTATTTGACTTTCTGCGCTGAGCTCTGTCTGGTGTGCTTCTTGTTACCCATGGTTATAAGTGCTCCTTGTAGCAAAGAATCACAAAATCTTTGTGGTGTGCCTCGTTGCACGTATGGCTCGTGGAGCTGGAATTACTGCAGGGCTAGGCAGCTTCTCATGGCCATGGAAAAGTGATGAGAGAGGAAGCAGAGAGACACAGAACTTCTTGTGGCTATGGTGGAGAAGCGGCATATTGTTCCTGCCAGCACGATTAGCCAAACAAGTCAGATGCCAGCAGGTATTCAAGGTGAGGGGACATGGGTTCTTCCAGTTTAATGGTCCAGACCTTAAAGCCACCTTTTTGGCAAAGCAAAGGGCTACAGAGAGGCAAAAACCAAAGATTATGCCCATAATCCAAAACGCTTGCCCAAGGTTTACTTTTATAGGTACACATTTAAACAGTATATCTAAGAGACTTGAGAGATGACTCTTCCAGAGAACCCAAGTTGATTTCCAGAATCTGTATCAGGTGGCCCACAACCATCTGCAACTCCAGTTCCAGGAGCGCTAATGCCCTCTTCTGGTCTCTATGGGCACCTGTACCCACGTGTACACACATGTGCGTGCTCGTGCGTGCGCGCACGCGCGCACACGCACACACACACTTAAAAGCAAAGGTATTTAAAAATAAATAAATAATACACCTAAAACAGGTGAGTTGTATTTTGTATGAATCACTCATAAATGAACTCTGTGTTTGCTTAAAGGTCTGAGAAGCTGATCCCATAATCAGCACCAAGGAGAACATGATTTTAAGATAAAGCGATATTTTTTAAATTTATTGTCGTTGTTGTTATTGGGGTGGGGCACACCTGTGCTCTGGCACATGCGTGGAGGTCAAACAACTTGACAGCTTTGTGGAGTTAGTTCTGTCTGTACACCTTTACATGGATGGGTTCCAGGGTTTGAACGCAGGCCATCAGACTTGCACAGCGAGTACTTTTATTAACTGGTTCATCTCGCCAGCCCATTAAGCAATATGTTTATTTATAAGACTCACCTGGAATGCATATATTTAGCTATTAGACTTTTCTGATATTTGGCTATTTTTTTATTATTTGCTTGAGAGTGAAAGCAATGGTGTACTGTCAAATGCATTTTGAAACTATAAAAACGTGCTATGATGAAACTAGAAGAAATGCCTCCCACTGCCAGAAAGGATGAGGAAATACTGTGCTCTTAGCTCCAAAATTAAAAAGACAACTTCCTAACTTTGAAGTGTTGCATGCCTGCTCCAAACATCCCCTGTAACTTGTGGGTTTATATCTAGTCTGAATGCTCGTGACACACATAGAACCATTAAACACAAGCCCGTTAGCAACAACTTCTAATTAGGAATGGAGGGCTGGAGAGAGGGTTCAGTGGTTAGGAGTACCTGTCACTCAGGCAAAGAACCACAGTTTGACTCCCAGCACCTACATGGCGGCTCACAGTGGTCTGTAACTCCACCCCCAGGAGATTCAAAGTCCTATTCTGATCTTCTCAGGGCATACACATTGGGCACATTTGTACACTCAGACAAAGCACTCACACAAACTAATAAATAAATCTTTAAAAAAAAAGATTAGAAATGGAGTTTAAAAGGAAAGAAGGAAAACAGAAGGAACTCGAGGAGATGAGGACACAGGTTTACAGCCCAAGCTGTCAATCATGGAGCCAGGTGACCAGATGACCTTCAGGAAGATAGCTCAGAAGAGAATGCAGACTCTATCACTCCTATAGTTCATATAAAAAATAGAATTAGGGTTAAAATATACTATTTCTTATTTATGAACTTACTCTTATTTATGAAATTACTCTTCTATACCTGCAGCTAGCAGGGCTACATGTGTGCTCTTTGCTGCCATATGCTCTATAGACAATGATAATTCTTAGAATACATGAAGGTCAGCATTTGGGCTGGATGGTATATTGCCCCCTAAAGTCATACGTTGATGTTTTAATCTTCAGTTTTGAGGCAGGGGCATTAGGGAGTAATTAGGTTCAGATGAGATCATGAAGTTGGAACTACCCCTGTGGGTTTCTTGATCCCGGACTCTCTAGCTTTCAGAACTGTAAGAAACCAAGACACACATGCTTTTTAGTCCACTAGGCTGATGCTGCGTTCGAGCAGCCCAGGAAAACTCAAGAGGTCACTGGTGTATGTGAAGGACTCTGTGCAAACAGTTTTGTCCCGAGAGTCAGTGGGACAAGTTCCTCTGGTGCATGAGGCCCTTGGTCACATTTAAGACCAGATTTCTCACTAGGGAATGCTGTCGTTCTGCACTGGAAAAGGAGCATGGCCACCCTTACTGAACAAGGGTGAGCATAAGTGAAATTATCTCAGTGGGAAGAATGCTCCTAAAAGGGAAATTATTTAAATGAACTATTGCCCTCCTGCTGATCGCAAGTTGTTGAATTATGAATTACAGCGGTGCATTGGTTTTCCAGGACTGCTGGAACAAATGACCACAGGTTGGTCTGATAACAGAAATCATTCTCAGACTGGTGCAGGCTCTGTGGGTCTGAAATCCGTATGTCGACAAGGCATGACTCCTTAAAGTTTCTACAGGAGTGTCCACCGTTGCCTGCTTGTCTCTGGTGGTTCCAGACCACCTTCGGCATGTAAATGTGTGACTCCAGCCTCTGCCTCTACCTTCACATGGACCCACCCCGCCACCCCCGTGTCTCTTCTGAGGACCCCCTTGACTGGATTTAGGACTCTCCTGCACAATCCAGAAGGCTCTCAGGACCTCTAACTGACTCATTCCTGTAAAGACAGCTTTTCAAAGCACATTCACATCTACGGATCTGGAGTAGATGAATGTCTTTAGTATTTTTGATGGGCCAGGGACCATTCAACCTACTGAAGCTGAAAAACAAAACAAAACAATTAAAAAACCAGGCTAAAAACTCAGAAGAGAATACAAATAATAGAAGTTTCAAATCTTTGTGTTCAGGATGTGAAATGTAAAGGATGTCACTGTCTTTCCTAAAGTGCAGGTGTGTGCCACCATGTGGGGATGTACCTGCGCTGGCTTCCTGACAGCAGGAAAAACTGACAGGAAGACCCCATAAGAGCTCTTTCTATTTTATTATATGGTGTTCTATATGGTAGATGCCATAGTCGACTTTGCTTCTGCTTGGGAATCCCAAATAATTAGTATTCTCTTACAGTTGGGGTACAGTCATACATAATTTCCTTATACAGATTTTTTTTTTTTTAACTAAGGGATGGGAAAGAGGGATGATTACAAGTAGGGGGAGTCTTTGCTTGCTAGCAGCTGCCTCACTGCGGGATGCCCATTTAACTGATGACAGAGGTTCTAATGCACTGCCGTGCTGGCTTTATTTGGGTCTCTATAGGCCTCCTAAAAATCTGGAAGCCCCTTGCCCCTCTTGCTACATGAGTATGAGTCCGTTAGCCCTCTTTGTTTTGCCACATACTTGAAATTTTCTTATAAGATGGTAGATAAATATATCTGATTTTATTATCCACTGGGCCTCTGTATTTTTCATCTCCACTCATCTCCCAAAGATATAGTTGATATATTGAAAGGTCGTTTTCCAGTCACAAGATCCAAAAATCAAGGATCTAATACGGCATCCAGGTCCCTTTTCATAAAATTCAATGTGAATTTTGTTGTTTGAGAATTTTTCTACAGAGTGGTCCATTTTTTTTTCTCAGCACATTCCCAAAAAGCAAATTTTTTCCTTTGAGAAATTCTTTAACTTTGATATGCAAAACTGTTATTGATGCAGAAAATGGCGGCAATGAAAAATAATTAACAGGAAAAGTTTAATTCAAATAAGAGACAAACGGCCCAGGGCAGGGCTTCCTGGGAGTCATCAATGCAGGGGCCAATCTTCATGGAAGACTCAGTGTGTGGCTTCTGGTGGTGGAGGGTTAGTGTGGCACCCAAACGTGTGTCTGCTTATTTTCCTCACACCTCAGAAAGCAGCTCCTGACCTACCTGGGCTTCTCAGGTAAAGACTGAATGCCCCCCCCCGCCACCCAGTCTGTCCCCACTGAGTCCAATGTGGGCTTCTATAGCCTCTAGATTGCGGTTGACTACAAGTCATTCTTTCCTTTCCATTTCTTATTCCTACCATGTCCCATTCATTTTTATAAATGCACATGAGACTAAACGGATGGATAAATGCTGCTGGTCGGCAGACCTCAAGCCTCATTGAAAGCCCACAAAAATTATCTATACCTGAAGGCTGAAAACTGCCCACCATCCCATCTTTTGCCTTAATTGCCCATCTCAAGAGGCACTGACTCAATTTATAACCTACTCAAGAACCGAGTCACATAAGAAGAGACCACGTCTAGCCCCAGAGACCGTTTCCCTAAGAGATATCTAGAACGAGACGCAGGTACTTCAGAGAATGCCTGCATCAAATATACATGTTCATTTCTGATGTAATCTTTTTCTCAAAGAACATCTGCCTGTTGTTCCCGGGCCATGGGCTGTCTATGTGCTACACCAGAAGAAGCAGGCTGAGAGTCGAGCTGGGTGAAGGTGGTCTGGTAACTGAGCTTCACCGCTCTGGGAGCATGATCAGTCACATATTCATTGCGTTGAGATTGTCCTGTTACTATGGACAATCTCAAAATTAAATGCAAACATGAAAACCCAAGGATAATATTTCTTCTCATTGATTAGACCAAGAAATCCGAGGATCATTATCTGTTCCTCTTTCAATCTAACATCAGCAAATTCACTACTGTCTATCAAAATCCAGACACAATCTAACCACTTCTGCTACCTTTGCCAGTATCACCCTATAGACGGTACCATCATCTCTTGCCTACATGGAGATCTCCCCTGGTTACCTGACGCCAGCACACACTCTCTCTCCTTTTCTTTGTTCCTGTTTATTTCTGAGACTGTCATTTAATTGCTACATTTCTCCCTTCCCATTCCTCCCTGCCAATTCCCACATGCCCCTTCCCACTCTCCTTCAAATTCATGACCTCTTTTTCCAGTCACTGTTATGGCATGCACATGTGTATTTGTATATACGTCTATAGTCCTAAGTATAACCACTGAATTCATATAATGCTGTTTTCTGTATGTTTTCAGAAAGGCAGCCAGATGACTGCTTCCAACCAGAACATGCCCTGCTTCTGCTCAAAACCAGCCTTCCCCACCTTCCTCAGAGGAAACACTGCATTCTCATAACGCCTTCCAAAGGCTCTACGCGACCACCCTGCTTTACCTCCTACCGTCTTCTCCACCCTCAGTGTCCTGCTTGCTCTTCTCGGAAGCTCACACGAGAACTTTACTCTCCAAAGCAATAAGAAACGAATCACATTGCTGACTCAACCTGTCAGACTGGCAGCCCTTAGTGTGTAAGGAGAAGAGTCATAGGCCCAGCCCCACTCTCAGAGCAAAGTATTCTATTTTACCCCAAGGGTTGTCAGGGCCAGAACTAATGGATGGCCCTCTGTACCTGAATTTGCTGGAACTTGACTTGACTTGGTCAAGCAAACTAGATGAATGACAGCACCTGAGAATTAAGCCAAAACTGTCTCGAATATATCTTAAGAAACCATGGGGCTAGATTTTCACATTCCTGCAGGCTAGCACTATTTTCTACCAAAGCACCTCCAGTATGTGTTGACGGCCTAATGCTCACACTAGAATCAGTTTCCTCTACAGAATGACTAACCTGGGAGGCGGATAGAGCTAGTTTGGTGGTAAAGTCCTTACCCAGTTTATACAGAGCCCTGGGTTCAGTCCCTAACATAGAGGGGGGTTGCTATGGGACAGAATAAAAGGGCAATCAATCTGTCATCGAAATGTTTTATTAATCAAATATATTTACACCTTTTCATTGGCAATCACTAACTTGTGTCTGTTTTCATTTAAGTACAACACAATTTGGGGAGATTCTAGCACAGGAATAAAGCAACAAGCATGAATTCATTAGTCTTTTGAAGTTTTCTGCTTGTCTGACTTTAATATTCAAGCTCAAAAAAAGTTCTGTGGGTTTTGAAGGTAAGCAATTTGTTTACCGCCCTAACTGCGGCTCAGGCATTCCTCTTACCATGGGCTGCTTCTGGGACTGGCCACACGTTCTGCATTGTCAATCTTATTCCCTCACGGACTTGTACAATGTTCCAGACTTTAGACAGTAGAACACAAACTGAGTCCTTGCCCAACCCATCGCCTTCAATGGGAAGCTGAAGAAGATCCTATTTCTATTCCATTCTACACATTAGCAGGAAGTGTAAAATGGCTGCAGTGTTCTGGCAGGATCCGAACACCCGCCTGGTACCAGCACACTGGAAAACTGAATGCCTTCCCTTGTTATGACATGCTTAATTAACTCGGGGACCTTAGGCCCACAGGACTTTTTTGGGTGATCTGTGTTAGTTTTCCTCAAACCCTCACACCTGAACCAGAGGATTTTCCCTCATACCGGAACCGAGACTTCCAAGAAGAGTTTGCCCCAGGTTTTTCCTATTTCATTCTCTCTGTGCTGGGACAAAGCAGAGACCGTACACCAGACTGTCTAGGGAAAGTAAGACCACAGGTGCTGCTTTCGTTAGCTTTTGACTGTGCTCTGTGGGGACCAGCCAGGGCTGCAGTTTGGATGTTTGGTCTGGACCGGCTGCCCTTGCCAACATGTGGCAATCACCTGCTGTGGTGGGATTTCTGTCCCTTCTTTCTTGAAAGCAAGGAGTTCTGTTGTGGAAATGTATCCCCAGCTTGTTAAGTTTAGATTGTTTTTTTGTTGGGAGTTACGTGCCAAGCTTTGGGGGAGAAAGGCAGTAACAGAGGTATTTTGCAAGGCAGGAAACAGGAAATACCAACTAGGAGTCTGCCGTGTTCAACTGGCTTGGAGACACGTTCATTGCTTTGAACAAATGTCCCTGTTAGAATCAGAACATAGGATAACGTGGCATAACTGCTGCCAGTGAAGAATTGCCTGGTAACAAAGCCAGCTCATGAAGAGTCTTGTAAACTTGCTCTTGGAACAAACTTCACAAACAACGTCATCTAGATTATACCAAGATCTGAACTGGGCCCTGGAGTACTTCCTGTATAGAACTCCGGTATTTGTACCTTTGACAACCCTAACCTGTTGCTTTAAGCCAACATGTTAGCCACATAAGCCATAAGCCTATATTCTTCATGGACACAACTGCACAATGGCTCCATTGATGCCCCCAGAAGTAGTTTTGTTAGCATCCCGACAGAACAGAGAAAGCCCTGCTTCCTGCTGAACTTTGTTCAGAATGTTTTCCCCTGACAATAGGGCTCAAGCCTTGTCCCCTTTGGGCCACAACCCTACCTTGCTGCTGCCATTTGTCCTATGTGTTCCACACGCTTGAGAGGTATTTTTCCCGTTTTTGTTGTTTTCTTTTTGAGACAGGGCCTCAGTGTACTGACCCTGTACTCCCTACGTAGACCAGGCTGGCCTTGAACTCCCAGAGATCTGCCTGCCTCTGCTTTCCAAGTGCTAGGACTAAAGACCTGTGCCATCACATCTGACCACTTATATTTTTTCTTTTAGTATGAAATTTCAGTTGCATGTTTAGAAAAATTGGTGTCTGACAGCCATGAGGTATTTGGAGATTATGATATCACCCACAATGGCGGCAGGCAGAAGACAGACCCACTGCCTAGCGGCAAGGGTAGGCAGGCGTCACTACTGTGAACAGTGTGTGGTGAAGAGATGGGAGAGAAGAAATGGAGCCGTTCAGCTGCTGTGGAGAGAGGAGATTTGACAGTGGTGAGGAATGGGTTAATGTGAGTGGCCTGCAGTGCCGCCTGAGGCCATGTGACATCCCAACCCACATTGCCACCAAGGGCTGTGTGGATGTCCATGGGTGGGCTGCTGCCTGAGACCATCTCCATGTCTGAGGGCTGCGCTGAGCTGGCCCCTCACTGGCCACCACACTTCGGCACTGACAGTGACTTTGTGAGCTGGCCCACCCCAACATCTACTCCACCTATGACCTGCTGGAATGTGTTAAGGAACTGGTCCTTTGGAGCTAAAACAGCAGGATCTTCATGAGTCTGGGCAACAGCAGGATATCTAAGAGGAATCTTGGTGAGGGTCCAGTATTGATGGTGCAGCAAAAGTCAGAGGCCTCAAACCTGTCCAAGGACTCATTGCAATGGACATTTGCAAGTAAAGCTGTTGGGGCAGAAGGGTATGTGTGTGACAGACTGCAGCTTCCAGTGACACTACAACAAACGAATACGTGATGGAGAGGGAGAGGCGGGAAAGACAGAGGAGCAGGGTGGTACACGCACGGCGGAATTGGGATGCGACAGCTGTGACGTGTGTGAGAGAAGGCTTTCGTTGGCAGAGGAGCAGGTCGTTGCCCAGGGAGTCTGCGAGACGGTTTTGTTTTGTTTTCTTTGAGAGGGGGAAGGTGGCCATGGAAAGACTGGGAAATGTGTGAGGTTGGGGTGTATGATGTGAAATTCCCAAAGAATTAAGAAAAAAATTATGTTGGAAATTAATTAACTAATTTAAAAGAAAACGAAAAGGGGACAACTATTGGCTCGAGGGTGGGGGGGAAGTACCACCCATTGTAAAGATTCATACTTGAAGAATAGTTTAGCATTGTTTTCAAGAACACATTTTATCAACAAACAATATTTATATTTGTTAATTTTAAACAGTTGTTCTCAAAAGAAGGATTGTCCATGGAAGCACCCTCCCCTTCTAGGAATCCCATGGTTTTGGGGGCGGAGGCTGACGAAGCTGCTGAGAGAATATCGCCAGGTATGTACGAGCGAAGGAAAGTGTGTAAGGCCTCAGAGCAGTGCCCGGCTGTGGTTATAATGTGATCTTCCTCGACATCCGAGGGAAGCAGCTCAGAGCTGCTTTATTTTCCACTAACCTACACTCAAGAGAACCTTTCCCAAGGACAGCGGTAGCAGCTTTAGTGCTTGGGGAAGGTGGTACAAGAGTTTCCCATCTTTGCTCTATTTTCTAACCTGTTTTGGTGTTTTTGCATTTTGTAAATTAATTAGCGGAACCGCCTGACTCGTTACTTTAAAGAAGAGAGCCCTGTATGGGCCAGGGCTATGGCTCAGTGGCACAGCACTTGTCTTGCCTGTGCAGGGCCCTGAGTTCAAACTCCTCTACCACCCGATTCCAGCACAGCAGTGACATTGCTAGAGCCTACGGTCATCACTTCAGGATGCAGCTCTCAGGATCTTCAGCATTTGATGTCCGGGATTAGAGATAATTGTGGAAAATCCAATGAAATTGACATCAAAGAGTTTAATTGCTATTCCTGGCCTGGTTTCTGTAGGCCTGTGTAACCCTAGTGGGACAGCAAAGAATCTGTTACTAAACACAAGGCTGCGGGATGGGAGAGTGATCCCTGGGCCCTCACGATGCTGAAACCGCCCTGCACTGAATATGGGCCATATTCCCGATGATGTAATCAACAGCTACTTATGCTTGAGGAACTTAACATTTGTGCAATAATTCAAAGCAATGATGCTACTTTATGAAAAACAATTGAATATTAGCTTCTTGCGTGAACCATATTAACCAGCCACTAGTAATAGTTTCACTGTGGTATAGAGTTGGGAGTCCAGGTATGGGGTCACTGGACATCTTCCAACTTTAATGCAGAAGAAGTTTGACATCAAGATTAAAATGCTTGAAACCATTGTCATTTTAACCCATGGGTGGATATCTACTCTAGCCAGCCACTGAAGGGGAAAATAATATTTTCTCATCAGCCAGTTAAATGGTTTTGCTTATAGTGAACACCTACAGTGAGGTCCTGCCACGGGAGTTCAGTATTTGTTGAATGAGTGAAGGAAACACTGAACCTCTCAACCCGTGAGGAAGGTAAGGAATTTAACTGAGTGACATTATCTGCGGTCCAGACTGACACACTGTGACCCTGTGAAGACAGAGGAGAAACCATAATCTTTTTTCCTGCTAGGTGCAGTTTTCCAACAGAAATATATCTAATGGAAATTTAATAAAAAGTTACTAACGAACTAAGTTATATAAAGTATGCAAGGTTAAGCTTTATAATTTTAATTATACAATCATATTATTAAAACATATCACCCCTGAAAAAGTTAATATTTTTAAAGACAAGGACAAAACAAAATGAATATTGAAAAAAGAGTTAATACATATTTCCCAAGGAAAATGCTTAGCTTTCCTTTGGGTGACTGAGATTTTCTTACAGAAATGTGATGGTCTGTATTCCCACCTCTTTCCTTTCTGTTCTATGACCTCCATAGGCTTCGCCCTCTGATCAGACACTTAGCTACATGGATGAGCATACGGTAGGACGGTAAGTCTTTTTGTAAGAGTATGCATTTATTATTATTATTTATAATTGTTGTGAGTGCAGGTGCACGCACACCATGGCATATGTGTGGGGGTCAGAGGACAACTTGGAGTCAGTTCTCACCATGCTGGCCAGAAAAGCCTTATGGTGAGAGGAACTTCATCTGTCTGCCTTAGCAGAGAGTATGGAAGACCCAGTTCAGTTCTGACCATCCACCTTTTCATCTTAGACAGCATCTTCATTTTATTGCTAGTTAGGATTATAGTTTCCACCACCCACCCACCATGCCCCAAAGGACTGTTTGTACTCTTTAAAGTGTTAACATTTCCAAAGCCTTTCTGTTGAGAGGTTTCAAGAAACCCCTTCCCCTGCACACACATTGAGGAGGTGCTTTTGAGACCCACATGACAGCTATACTTGCTCTGGGTGGCAAGTCAGCCTGTAGGAGCAGGCCTGTCCGTAGACCAGTGGCCCAGGTTGCCCCATAGGAAGCTGGAAACGGTTCTACAATCTGAAAGTTGTGAGTATCAAAATACCTGGGAATGTAGAGTACTAATTTTCTATTTTTTAAGCAGAATATATTTTCTGACCAAATTCAGATACATGAAAAAATTTATAATAACAAAAGTGATAATGGACTCAGTGGAGAGTCCTAGAGAGTTTTCACGTGGCTCACTGCCACATGCAGTG